>JBBBDQ010000363.1:5120000-5325000 GCA_037127315.1 Ascarosepion bandense | reverse complement strand
AATGATCTACATTATTTTGTAATAAGAATAAAATCATACAGAAACATGATCTGATATTTTCAAAGTTAAAAGTGAGAAAACATTTATGAAGCCATGTAAGTGAAAATTCTTTCGTATTGTTGAAACTTTTGTCATTCTAATGTTAAGAATCCAAGAATGCTTCTCCTTTTTTTGGATAGTGGGGAGGGGAGTAGCATTGTGTGGCTAAGCTGAAGAAACTAGAGAAATTCTTCAAAGAAACCTTGTGGGCTTTTCCTCAATTAGAACGATGCTGTAGCAAAGTGAGATATCCAGAAATGTTTCAAACAAATTCTGTCAATTTATTTTGTTCAAGGCTAGATAACCTGTACTGAAATAGGATTTTATCAACTTCAGAGTTGAAGAAAGCCTAACTTTGTTTAAAACAGTTTTGGTTGTTCTTGTTAAATGGTGTTTTTCTATGTCCATTATTCACTTACTTGACTGTTTTCTTCTGTTTTTTTGTTTTTTTTTCTACTCCTGATAACTGTACACTTACCTGTGATGCTGGATGAAAATATTTTAAAAATTCCATGAATTTTCTTTTTCTATCAAATTCTTCATTTTCAAGCTCACATGATATACAAACATGGTTCACTGGGTCAAGATAATCACTCATCTTTCTTTCTTTTCAAAACCTTTTTTTTTTATTTTTGCTCCTTGGCATTTCTGTTTTTCTTTAACTTCTGTTTTTTTCTGATTTATTAACAAATCACATTGAAACATCTATTCTCATATGTTCACCAAAGTTAAGCCACATTGAGTCAGATCAGTACCTGGTTAAGTTGTAGCGTATTAGGGAGCTAATTAATGTTTCTTTGATTAAGCCTTGTGTCAGACTTAACCAAACTACCTACAGCTTACAAGTTTTATATGGAATTATCATCAGAAGGTTTTCATTGTTATCATCATCACCAGGTTGGTTGTCGGCAGGTTGGAATATGTGGAATTGTGTGGAATAATGTAAGAATAAAATATACATTTTTCATGTTAAAATATTAATTTATTAAAAAGAGGAATAACATGAATTTGTAGAAATTAATGTTCAATGAGAAGGTTAAGGATATCAAGAGTTCATACAAAATGTTCCTAGTAGTAATTGTTGAAAAAGATAAGGAGAAAGAGAAGAAGGTGCAACCTGACCTTATTTCCAGGTCAATTTGAAGTTGGTTACATTTTAGTCCTTTTGTCTCTCAGCTCACATCTGTGTCTTTGCTGGGAAAACATTTATGTCCTTTTGAATTTCGCACTGGATCACCAAGTCCTTTCAAGTTTTACACATCGCTCCCATTGGTCAAAAATCATTTTCACGCCTACTTGAGAAATCTGGTTTCACTGTTTTGTTAAGCACATGGTCAATCCTTTTTCTATTTGGAAAACCAGGATTTCACATGGCATTGTGAATTTTTGTGAAAATGAAGAAGAGAATTGATTTTAATTAATTTCTTATCAGCTACAAAGTAACCACTTGGAGATACCAGGTGCTTGGATGTCCAGGTGGTATAATGGATAACAGTTTTTAATTAGAAATCAGTGAGCAAAGTTTTAATTCTAGTCTGGTTCATTATATTCACTTACAAGCTCTTAGACTTAGGAAAGTTATGAATTCACCTATTGTTTAATGAGTAGGACTTGCATCAGTAAAAGCATGTCTCAAACATTCTTACAATTTAAAAATATTTCAGTCAGTCAGTTAAGTGCCATATGTGATACATGCTTGGGCGATCATGTCTTGAAAGAGACATGACTGACTGGGCAGAAGATTATCTCACAGTGGGTTGCCATTGCTTTCTGCAGTAGACTGGTTGCTGACCAAGGCTATAGAACCCGATCTGTCCTGTTATTTAATCCATAACTGGAAGGAATAGACGAATTAATACCTTTCCCAAGGGTATTTGTGTATAAGTGAATACAATGAATTTGGCTGGAATTCGAACTCAGCTCCCCGATTTCTCGTTCCAAGCCGATATCCAATACACCACAACGCACATCCTAGAAATATTTACTGGCTTTAAAAAACCAGCAAAACGTTGATAAACCATAAAAAACAAATCAGTCTCTTGTTCTTTTTGTTTTTTTATGTCTTTCTATTGTGTTTTCTTTTCTTTGTTTTCCCTTTGTGTTAGCATTATTCTTTTTGTATTGTTCTCTTGACTTTGTTAGTGTTTCTCTCATGTCTATTTTTGTTTTGTTTTTGCAAACGGTGTTAGAACATTTTAATATATGTTGCAGTTTTTTTTTAAATTTCTTTTGGAGAAGTTGATGCATATGTGAATTGACAAAAAAAAAGGATAAAAAGAGCAAAAGTATTTCAGAAAAAAATAATTGGTTTCAAAAACATTGCCATGCCATCCTGTTGCAGGTGGCTGGTTGAGGGGAAAAAAAATCTCTCCTTGCTACTTTTTGTTCCTTAGCAATTGTAAGAGGAAAAGACCCCACTCTGCCATCTTCTTTAAGTAAAAAATGGGTAACAATTTAGTACCTGGTTTATTATATCTATTTTATGCCTCTACATTTTTCACAGGTAAGTGTTTGGATCCACAAATACAGGTTCATATGATTTTTTCTGTATTTACAGGTTAAGACTGAGACAAAAATAAGCATAAACACAGGTAAAAATAATTGGAAATATGTTCCTACGCACAAATGTTTATCTCATATAATAAATTTAATGAATTATAATACTGATGAAATTAGACAGTGGTGATTCTACTGGGGGTGCAGAAGAAGCCAAGCCTCCACCCAGAATTTACTCCCCCATCCCACTTTTATAAGCTTGAAAAATTTATGAAACTGATCAGTCACTGATTTTGATCAGATTTATCTTCAGCACCTTTTCTTCTGCATTTTCTTTTTCAGTTTGCTTTCTAAGGTGATATAATGAATATGTATACACCCACCTTGGTTTCCCGTCACTGGAATGTGATTGGCTGGTGTCAAGGACGTCCAGAGATCTTCCAGTAGAGGGAGAGATCTATTAGTCTACTATTGACTACTCCTACGTCTCAGGATACTGCATACAACAATTATGTCTACATACTAGATTGATCTACCGGGTTACATTTGCCTAAACCGCTTAACTACTTTGTCTTGATATATATTTCTTTCCAGGACATATCATAAGGACACATACGAAGACCAGTTTGAAAAAAAAAATAAACAAATAAATAAAACAACCAGATAGGAAGAAACAGATAATTTTTTTAGAGAGGGGAAAGAGATTTAATAGGCATATTTTCATCTCTGAAGGAAGATGTTAATCAGAAATAATGTCCCCAACTTGATATGTAGATACATAGGCAGTCAGTGATTTATGGCTGAGGGAAAGAATTGGTCAGTAATTTTCTCTAATCTCCCAGATGCTGCTTGATTTTGTTTCCCTTTTCCTCCTCAGAGAACTCCTTCAGAATTTCACTTTAACAAAAATTTACAATGATGTGTGAAATCCTCTTTTTCCCCAAATAGGAAAAGGATTGATCATGTGCTTTTTGAAACCACATTTCGCAAGTAGGTGTTAAAATGATTTTTGACCAATGAGAGCAACTTAAGACTGAGATATAGTGCTAAATTAGGACTTTGAGATATAGTGCTAAATTCATAAAGACTATAGAAATGACCTCAGTCAAGAGTCAGAGAGATGGAAGCAGCAAAAAACAGACACACATCTAAAATGTAACTTCAAACTTCAAGAGACTGGACATTGTCCTCTTTCCTCTTTCTCCTTATCTATTTCAACAATTACTACTAGAACATTTTGTACAAACTCTGCTCTTAACCTCTTAATAATGTTTCTAATTGAACATTAATTTCTACATCTTGTGTTATTCCTCCTTTTAATAAATTTCTATTTTAACATTCCAAATGTATATTTTATTATTCCACTCTTCTACACTTATCCACACATTCCAACTGACTACCAACCTTCTGATGATGAAAAACCTTTAAGCTTTAGGGAGTTAAGTATGACACAAGGCTGAATCAAAGAAAAATTAACCAGCTCCCCTATAGCTTTATATATAGATGTGTGTGTGTGTGTGTAGGGCGGATAAGAAATTAATTAAAATCAACTCTCTCCTTCACTTTTACGAAAATTCACAATTGCGTGTGAAATCCTGATTTTCCCAAATAGAAAAAGGATTGACCATCTGCTTGTGGAAACCAGATTTTGCAAGTAGGTGTTAAAATGATTTTTGACCAATGGGAGGGACTAGTAAGACTTGGAAGGACTTGGCGATCCAGTGCGAAATTCCAAAATGACCTAGGCTTCAGTCTTCAAGCTACTGGACATTGTCCTCTTTCTCCTTATCTATATCAACAATTACTACTAGAACATTTTGTACAAACTCTGCTCTTAACCTCTTAAAAATGTTTCTAATTGAACATTAATTTCTACATCTTGTGTTATTCCTCCTTTTAATAAATTTCTATTTTAACATTCCAAATGTATATTTTATTATTCCACTCTTCTACATTAATCCACACATTCCAACTGACTACCAACCTTCTGAAGATGGAAAACTTGATGATTATAACTCTGCATAAAAATTGTAAGCTGCAGGGAGTTTGGTTAAGTCTGACACAAGGCCGAATTAAAGAAATGGTAACCAGCTCCCTACGCCACATAATTTTTATGAAGAGGAGGGTATGATAAAATGTCTGTTGCCAATTGTGGCTAGTAATAAGAGTACGGAAGGGACTTACCTCAACCTGTACGAGTTCATGTAGCATGTAAGGTCCTGTTATGTACTAAAAAGAAAAAATGATACACCGGCCACACCTGATTATATGCTGTCGGGTCTCACGAAGTAACATGAAATCCCATTCTTCATGTGCAAATAAGATGGTGCTGGCTTGCATAAAAAGCCTCTGTTTTCAGAGAAGGTTGTATTTTGGAATCATGAGTTATAACCGAAGTGTGTGTATGTACAGTATTGAGGTGTGACGATTTTAACTACAAAAACCAAAAGCAGAAAGGGTAAGATAATGGTTAAGATTGTAGTGATCAGAGAAACATCTTCTTGGGAGACAGTTTCCCAGATCAGTGGTTGGCAGAAAGAAGCTGTTTGAGTAGAACTTCTCACTGATGGAATACAGTAAGAATATTCTACAATGTTTGTGGCATAGGGGCGTCCTATTTCTGAAGCTTAAACTGGTGGAACCATTAGAATGTTTGTCTAAACATTTTCCATGAAAGTGGTTGATCAGTGAGAATCTTGCCACATTCTGCTATTGAGAGAAAGGTTAGAGGTTGGAAAATAATTTGTTACTCACAAGTGTAGAACAATTACATTGTCAAGATAAACACTCAGCTGTGGAACAATCTGAGAAAAGAATAGTCCACCTTGAGAAAGAGAGCTATTTACTGTGCCCTGGAGCATCTCATTGTGCTCAAGTGGGATAATCCATTGCTTGAGTTGTGATTGGCTGCTGGTAAATGAAGTAGAGGTATTTTTGTATAAATACTAGCTTGATTCCAGTTATAGTTTGCGGGCTTTGTATTGAGCTAAAACTTATTTTGGTCTCACTTTATCTTGTCTGGGTCAGGATTATATTCTCCCCATCCATTTTATTTTCTCCTTTCCACTCCCTGTAGAAAGAGTGCCTCTTGATTTTGTCCTATGGGCAGAATACAGCAGGCCTCTTTGTTTTGTGGGTTGGTTGGGTCCAACTAACATCATGATTTGTTTGTATCTTTTGTTTAAAAAAAAATTGATTTGGGGATTTATGTCATGCCCCCCTCCCCACATATCATTTCATGATATATTTTTAAATATATTTTTTTTTTAGGTCCCTGGTATGTTTGAGGTATTTTGGTATATGAAGGATTGAATGCTGATGGACAAGTTCTTGTGGTGAATGAGAAAATTATAAAGTATGTTTGGGTCATGAATTGGATTTGCTAGGTATAGTATAGATACAGAAGACCAGCCTGAGTTTTTGTCCCCACCCAAATCAACATTGTGTCATAATTGTAATTTTTTACAATAAATAAATAGTTAAAAGTTGCTTTTTTATGCTAGCTGGGACCTTTACACCAGTAAGTGTTGTTGTTCTATAGTTATTCTACAAGAAACACTCTTGGACTCTATCAAGGCGAGAGAGTACAGACTAGGCAGCTCCCATCTCAATCTGACAGCAGTACTCGTTCTGGTTTTCAGCAGAGAAAGTTTACCTCATCAAAGCATTTTGCAGCAATCTAAAAAGTTAATCATTTGTTGCAAGGACAGGTGAATATGGTAAATAGCATAGTACCCACTGATTTCAAAAAACTGTTCTTGTTTTACATTGTCATCGAGAAGTAAATTTTTCCTTTAAACCACTGTGTATGCAGCTACTAATATCAGAAATGAAGATAAGATAGTGTTATTCTTAATTGACACATATTATAGATAGGATTATAGATTCTCATGACACAACCTGTTATCAGAAATAACTTTATTTGTAGACACTGAATATAATCAGTTATCATTGGCAATGGTTGGAATATATTTTTGCAGATTTGGGAATAAATTGAACCAATACATCTATTATTTGACTTCTGGAAACTGGATTTGTGTGTGTTTTTCTTTAATGTTAATGCAAACCAGATATCTGTGGCATGAATTCAATGTTTCAGAATTGAAGAAAAATTTTCATGTTAAATTAACTAATCAGCCAACAATAATCAGTCGCTCTATGTTGATCTATTTTTTTTCACTTCTTCCAACACAAGGCAATAAAGCCACTAAGACACAAGGTGTGAAAAAATAGAAAAAAACATTGCTAATAAGAGAGAACAAGTATTCAAAAGAATGACAATGACTGACAATTCCTTTCCATATACTTGCTTCCCCGACAGCTACAATTTCCATGAATTTAAATGTAAGGTAAATACACATCTCCTACTTCACTAATTCACATCCATTCTTTCAAGCTCTTTTCTCCATTCACTCCATCCCTATTACACTGATATTCTCATCCATCTTTACCCTCCTGTTGACACTTCCTATAACTAACCCTTCTTTCTCATCACTTGCGTGGGGTGAAATAATTTTAAAAAAATATATTTTGCCATATTTCTAGTATAATTTTGCAAACTTAGTTGCATCCAGCCATTCAATTGTAAAATGATGAAACTTGACTGAATCTAGTCAATCTAATTCTGGGCTTACGGCCATATCACGTTGAATACACCGGTTCTCGCTCGATCACCAAAGTTAAGCAACATTGAGCCTGGTCAGTAATTAAATGGGTGACCACTTGGGAATACCAGGTGCTGTTAGCACAGTGACGGATGTGCGTTGTGGTGCAGTTGATATCGGCTCGGAAAGAGAAATCGGTGAGCCAAGTTCGAATTCCAGTTGAATAACCTGCATTCACTTAAGCACTGGTACCCTTGGAAAAGGTATTAATTCATCCCTTCCATCCAGTTATGGGTTAAATAACAAAGGTAGGACTTGGGAAGCCTGCTCTTAAACAAATCCCAATCAATCTTGATACTTGAAAAGGAAAATGTTGTAAAAATAAAATAACCTTACCCAAAATCATTGGTTATGACCTTAAATGATCCCATCAGGATTGATAGGTTGTTAAACCTTGAAACAAACAAACAATCTAATTCTACACTTAGTGAGCTATGTTTCTTTAGGATGTAGGGAATCATAGGTATCCACAAATTTTGATCCTTCTTTGCTCTAAGAAATTTTTTGTTGCTTTACTATCCCTTTTAGTGAGTGTCCTTTTTTATCATTTCAACCCAAGGGAGGCAATAAATCTACTGAGACTCAAGAGGTTATTGAAGGTTAAAAAATCAGGAGAAAAATAAATACATTATTTAGATGGAGGACAATAAAAGAGCAAGAATTAATAAGACAGAAGATAATGATTGACATTTCATTTACATTTTGGAAAATCAAAGTTGAATGAAAGACAGGAAGGCAGAAGAGTTCCACAAACAAGAAGTGAAAGGGGAGAAACTGTTAGTATAGAAGAGTAAAATCATGAGACATTGCTGTCAACCTAGTACTGATTTTAAATTTATAAAGTTTGGGTATCAAAGAAAATTTCATCAGAACAACTACCATTAAAATATTTATAGAAAAGGCACTTGGAAGTTACATTATGGCAGAGGGAAAATGGCTGAAGCCAAGATGTCAGGTCAGATCTGATAACATGGCATGTTCTTTGTATTTTATCAAGAATGTAACATGACTCTTCAAGACATGGTTGATTATGGTTCTTTACAGCTTCCTGTTTTGTGTTCTCTGCAAGGATTGCTTCTTTACAACTTTGTTCTATTGGTAATTGTTTTCTTCCCTATTTGCTCAAATCAGTCAGTGGATGCTTTCTTTTGCACTGTTTCCCTTGTCACGTTAAATATTTCAAATTTTCTTTCCTCATCATGGGCTTCAAATTTTGAGCTCTCTCTTTAATACATTGATTAAATAAACAAATGTATGTAATTAGGGCTGGTGTCGACTATCAAGACCACACTATATGTATTAATATAGTGCAGTTTTGGTACTACCACTGACTGGGGATGGGGCAGGCAGAGCTTTGTCACCCTTGCTATCTAACCATGTACTTTTTTTCTACCTTTTTGTATTTATTACGAATTAAAGTATAACTGACTTTTAAAAGGATAAAATATTCTTGTGGATTTTGACATCATTCTTTGTGGTTTTTCATTGTTTTTTTTTTTTGTTTTTTTGGCTTTTTTTTTTTTTTTGTCCAAATTTGTGAATTTGTTTTGCTCATGGTGAGTCTTAAAAACACATTAAATTCACTCATTTTTATTTGTAATATTGAATGTTTTATCATTATTAAAGTTTTAAAAAGAAATTTCTCAAGCTGTTATCAAAACTGCTGCAAAGCATGCTTGATTTATTTAAGATGGAATGATCTGTTATCACACATATTCATACTGAGATAAACTGTACTTAGTTACCATTTTTCTAGTTGAATTGTTCACATGTGTTATATGTGCTTCATGATTGTATATAATTAGGTTTCAATAAAATTTTTATTTCATATCAATATGACCTTGAAAAGACTGAGATGTAGTAGAGGCAAAATCTCGTATCATAAATTCGTGGGGCACAAAACCCTTGCACCAGCCCTGTATGTAATTAATTTCCTTCATTTTAGGTTTCTGTAAATCTTTTTTCATCACCAGTGACAATTTTAGTCAAAAATGATTTTGTTTTCTTGTGTGAGGCAAGTAAAGAATTACAAGCGCCCAGAAGGCTTATTCTGATAGCAAAAGTGCCTTTAAAAAGCTAAACAAAGTATTTCTTCTTATATGTGCCTTGTCCTTTCAGGATGTAGGTGATCATGGCTTTCCATGTCTCCCTATTCCTGGTGGCTCTTAGCACACTTTCTCCTGTTATGCCACCCAAACCCCGCCTTGCCATCCACCTGCTCAGGCCCTTCAAATATGTCATTCGCTGCTTTCCCTGTCTCTTTTTCCCTCTATCTGGCCTGTTAGTATCAGGTTCTCCAAGCCCTCCTTCCTCATTGCATGTTTCAGGAACTTTAGCTGTCTCTTCCTGATGCTCAGTATTAATTTTCTTTTTGTTTCCATCCTTTCCAAAACCTCATCATTGCTCGATCCATGATATCTACAGCATCCTTCTGTAGAATCACATTTCAGTTGCTTCAAGTCTTTCCTTCATCTTTGATGATATTGTCCAGCATTCACTGCTATATTGAAAAACTGACATCATATAGCAATCCAGTATTTTTTTCTTTGATTTACAAACTAGAAAATTTTCTTAGAAACAAAGAAAATAGTGTTGAGCAGTGATGTAATATCAATCCTCTTACTTTGTAGTTAATACTAGACTATTATTTTACATCAAGAGAAGATTAGAGCAAACAAATGTTGTCCTAAAGAAGTATTTTTATGTGGAATATGTGAGCAATGTGGAAGTTTTAAGAAAAATGACACATGTATAGAGAATAAGAAAGAGACAGTAGAAATTTGATGATGAAGAAATAAGGCTTGGAGAATTTGATTGTCACAGGACATACAAGACAAGTAGGATAGAGCAAAACAGTGAATAATCTGCCTAATGAGTTTGTGTTGATGGATGGATAATTACAGGACAAATATTGCTTACAACTCTAAAGGAAATGAGGTTGTGGAGAGCTATGAACAGTTGCATCATGAAAAGACATGGTACATAGAAAAAAGCTTTCTGTGATGTGCATTAAACTAATTTTCAGAATCCTGCAAATTTAATAAAGATGAAGATTTACTATTTGTACATATTTCTGAGATGAGGTAGTATTTACATTATTTGGACTATTGTCCTCATCTTTTTTGCCATTTGTACGGCGTTTCTGCCGTTATATGCTCCAGCCTTCTTCAGGTGCTAGGAATTTCGAACTGAACCCTTCAGCTATATTATGAGATGTCCTCTATTTCTAGATGTTCTTTCATCAATCATAGTGTAATTTAATAAAATATAAAAACTTTTTAATATGCTATTATTATGATATAATTTTAACGCAACAACAGTAACCTATATTCTAATGTATACATTTATGCTCTATACAAACACTTTGTGTGATGACTGATGAGAAAAAAAACAAATAACATAAGAATTTGAACTGCCATTTGATTTTAATAGAACAAGTCAGATTTAATACTTTTTACCAAATTTATTTTAGAATTTTTGAGATGAGATATTATGTGGCCTTCCATTCTAACTACCAGGCTCATCTTGGTGATTAGATTTACTTGGTTTAAAAAAAAAATTTTATTAAAAATTTTGACATCTGCTGTGTTTTTTTAACTTGTATTTCCCTCCTTTGCCAAAGAAAAAAAGAAATATCATGATTTAAAAAAAAAAATGTCATATTTTTGAAAATTTTTATGTAGTTCTGGTGAAAACATGTCTTAAATTATATGTTTTAGTAAAACCATTTTTTTCTTTTGTTGGAAGGACAGCTACTTTCTCAATCTTGTGGTTTGTTTCTGTATATTTCTATATAAATCTGGGATAAATGCTCACCTCAATCTTTCCAAGTTTTACATAAATAGAAAACAAATTGGATAGCAATCTTTTATCTTATGTCATTTGATTTCCAGAAATAGATAACAACTGGGATATGAAGGAAGTTGCTGAAAAGTTCTCGACCCAATCAAGAATTCTCTTGGGAAAAAAAAAAGAAAAGCACAAATCTGATAGATTTTAGCTGACTGGGTTAGGCTGAGAATTTTTCAGTATATTTGAAAACATAGTGTACATATATATATATATATATATATATATATATATATGTGTGTGTGTGTTTGAACATTATTTTTAATAGATACACATATTTGAGTAAATATTTTGTTTTTAATAAAACAATATATATATATATATAGTTTTTTTTTTCCTTCCAGCCTTATTATTTATGAGAAATTTTGTTTTGAAAATCTGTCATTCAACAGGATTCCAACCTGTGAAATCCAGCAATGTAGGAAAAGCTACCAATTGATCTGGTACATCTTAGACTGCTCAACCACAAATGATTCCAGAGTCTAATTGAAGTTAAAATGAGCCTTGTATACACAATTATCAATTTTTAATAAATAACCATCTCTGCTCTGAAATGTATCATAATGTAAACAGATGTTATAGAAAGTTCTGGAGATTAATGAAATGGAATTAACTACTGACATATTTAATTTATAATATATAGTGTTTATCTGTGATAATGTGTAGTGCAAAGATAGTTGTTTTTCAGTGGTTTTACAGATAAAATGTATTTTGGGTAGCATGTATTTTATCGTAAAGTGCTCAATATTGGGGTGTAGATAGAGCACTGATAGGTACAAAGAGTTTGTCTCTTAAAAAGACCAGATTCATGCTGACTTTGCAATTTTCTAAGAACATTGATTTTGAAACTTTCTCTCGTCAAACCCTGATGAGCAAGATCATCATAATGGTGTCTGAAAAATTTAAAGTTGGCATGAATTTGCTGTATTAAATGAGACCAACTCTTTGTGTATCACACTCCACCCACGTCTATTGTACATGTGTGCAGACTCGTCCCTTGTTCCCTGTTTAGGATGTGGTTTCCAGCTTTCTTTTTTCCAGTCTTTTCACTTTTCTTTTCCTTTTTTTTTTTCTCTCAATTGGAGTAGATAGACTAAACTATCACCCGGTTCACACTCCACCCATGTCTATTGAACAGGTGAAGAGGCTAATCCCTTGTTCCCTGTTTAGGATGTGGTTTCCGGCTTTCTCTTTTCTAATCTTCTCACTTTGTTTTTTTTGTTTTTTTCAATTGGAGTAGATAGATCTATTGCCCGGTTCACAATGCACCCATGTCTATTGTACAGGTGTAGAGGCTCATCCCTTGTTCCTGTTGAGGATGTGGTTTCCGGCTTTCTCTTTTTCAATCTTTTCACTTTTCTTTTTCTTTTTTTTTTTTTTTTTATAAGCGTTTGACCCCGAGCAAGACATGTCACTGCCACTACTGCGCAGGGGGCTACTTAGAGTGGAGAAAGGCTGATTAAATATAGGAAATGTCAGAGGGTGGGTGATAGGCGGGTAGGGATACTGAGAATGAGGGTTGGGTAGATGAGAGTGTTCTGAGAATAATTGGGAATTAGAGTGATAGGAGGTGTCTATTGACCCTACATTTAAACACCTGGAGATTGTAGCTGTCGGGAAAGCAGACTTGTGGAAGGGAGTTCCATAGGCAGGAAACATGAGAAAAGAAGCTGTTGGAGTAGAATTTAAAGTTACATTTTATCTGTTTAACTGTAAAAGGGTGGGACCTAGTTGCTAATCTAGTATCTCGTGTAAATTCCTGCTTAGGCAGCACCAGTGCTCTAAGTTCATCGGAGCAGAAGCCATGAAAGTACTTGTAGAAGAGGCACAGGGAAGCCACATCACGCCAGTGAGAGAGTGGTTGCAGTCAGTCTGCCAAGTCAGTATCAACCACGTTACAGATCCTCCTTTGTATTTTGTCAAGAAGCCCAAGGAGAGCAGCTGGGGCACCCGACCACATATGGCAGCAATATTCAATACACAGGCGGATGGTAGATTTGTATATGTGCAGAATAGATTCAGGTGGGAAAAACTTCCGGGCCCTGCACAGAGAGCTGACTTTTTTTTTCAATTGGAGTAGATAGACTAAACTATCGCCCAGTTCACACTCCACCCATGTCTATTGTACAGGTGTAGAGGCTCATCCCTTGTTCCCTGTTTAGGATGTGGTTTCTGGCTTTCGTCCAAATCTTTTCACTCTTATGTACCCCCCTGCGCATCAGTGGCATTACCACCTTGATATGATTAAAAAAAAAGAAAAAAATGTGTATGCACGTGTATGCTGATTTTTCTAAGTACTGCTTAGATGTGGCATAAGGTTGAAAGTATGAGGTACCCAGTGAGGATCGAACTCACTACTCAGTTGTAACTGGTTCTAGCAAGAGAAGCTTGTTAACAATTAGACCACATTGGGGTTGGCATGTATGTATATATGTGTGTGTATATATATATATATATATATATATATATATATATACATAGTACATTTGGTATGTAATCCAGGTAAATTCCAAAAGAGACGAATTCAAGAGAACTCAATGTTAAATTCATTTATTTAATTTAACAGAGTAATATTTTATGAAGGATTTTCGATTATTACCATGGATAATACATATTTCACTGCTTAGATATTCTTAACGAGGCTCGTCAGATCCAAAATATATATATATATAAAATTCCAAAAGAAAGTGGCTTGATAATAAAATCCCAAAGGAGATCATATTGTTAAAATTTAATATTAAAAATGATCCAGCCATGAAGGCTCCATGAGAATAAAATTATTTATTAACAGAACCAAAATTTACATGTGTAAAAAAATAATTTCCTTCTTTTTTTCTTTTTCTATTCACTACACTTTTCCTTTCTTTTTCTTTGGCATGTTGACTTCCTGTTTATTTACTGTTAGAAACACACTGAAGAAATTTTAAAAATTTTTCCATAATATTAAAGACTGCTGAAGAAGTGAATTCACTACGCAAATGTGATGATTCAATCATAATTTTTTAATTTCTCTCTCTCTCTACATATATATATATATATATATATAGTTATTATATTTTGAGTGAATTTTTATTTTATCACCTGACAGGCTTTCTGTTGGTTATGACAACACTTTAGATTTTGCGATTTTATACATGCTTTATTTCTTAAAGCAGTATCACTCCAGGCAAGGCAATAAAGCCACTAACATGAAAGGGCTTTACAGGGTGTGGAAGAATTAGAAACATTAATGATGAGCAGAAAGAGAAAAGAGTAGTCAGGAAGATAATAGATAGTACTTGATATTGCATTTAAATTTTTGGTGATTAAAGTTGACTGGAAAGCTTTCGGCTGGGAGTGAGTTTCAAATGATGCGAGAAAAGAAACTGTTAACATAGAACTTATGGCTTCATCAAGCCAGCTCAACTGTATATTGATCAGATCTTGACACCAGTTCAGTACTGTGCTTAAATTCATAAAGTCTGGGTTTCGTAGTAAAGAGGTTGTCCAAACAATTACTATTCTCCTTGGAGTCCTTGACAAAATACAACGGAGAATCTGTAATGTGATCGATGCCAACTTGGCAGTCCAGCTGCAGCCATTCTCTCACTGGCATGATGTGGCTTCCCTGTGCCTCTTCCATAAATAATTTCATGGCTTCTGCTCCGATGAACTTAGTTCACTGGTGCCCCCTAGGTATGAATTTGCAAGAGATACTAGATTAGCAACTAGGTCCCACTCTTTTACAGTGAAACAAATAAAATGTAACCATAATTTCTACTCTAACAGCTACTTTTCTTACACTTACTGCCTGTGAAATTCCCTTCCATATACTTTTTTTTCCCTGACAGCTACAATCTCCAGGAATTTAAATGTAAGGTCAATAGACATCTATCACACTAACTCACATCCATTCCCTCAAACACTCTACCCATCTACCCAAGCCTTATCCTCGGTATCCTCATCTCTCTACTACCACACTCCTTCCAACATTTCCTAGAACTAACCACTCTTTCTCAGCACTTTCCCCTCTGTAACCCCCTGCGCAATAGTGGCAGTGGAATACCTTGCTTGGGGTGAAATGATTTTTAAAAAAAGTATTTATAAAAAAAATACACATACATATAGCTTGTGGTTTCTTGGTTCTGCTGAGAACTTTTACCACCACAAGCTGTGTGTCCGCATACACACACATGTAAAATAGTAAAAAGACAAATGGCTAAAGGTATTTTCTCAAAAAATAAAACTTAAGACAAGAAACTAAGGTAAAAAAGATAAAAAAAATTATTTAAAAAAATGAAGAAATGGAACAGTAAGTATCAAGAAATAGTAGCAATGACAAAGAGAGAAGATGTAACTATATATAAAGACGAAAGAAATCAGTGTAAAAAAAGAATGACAGAACTCTATAATAAGAAAATATAAACAAACAAACAGAAAAAACAGTATAGCTCAGATTTTCAAAAATCTAATTTATGAAAAGAAATGTCTATTAGGAAAACAAATATTGACAAAAAATGTTATGTATCTTTGAAATCTATATGTATGTGATAAAATCTAATATACAAATGCTGTATATTTTTGATATTTTTGATTTAATACACCAATAATAAATTGGTTGATGCAAAAAAAAAAAAAAAAGGAAAACACCCTCAAACATTTAAATACACAAACACATTAATAAACATAAAAGGAACCTTCAATTGATACATATATTAGAATGCGGTTAGCACAAATATATATATATATATATATATATATATACATTTTATTTATGATTATTAAAAAAATACAAAAGAAATTGCTTCTACAAATGGAAATATCTTGAGATCTTTTACCATTTTACACATAAAGGATATGGAATTTTATTTTTTGATAATGTTTCTAATTTTTAACTTTTAGTCTTGTAACTCAATCTTCTCCTTTTGGTAAAAGCACACACACACACACGCATATATATATATATATATATATATATATATATATATAATGATTTGCTTTTCATTTTAAGACCATTTTTTATTCACATGTTTATATTGTGAAAGTAAAAGCTAGTTCCCCATGATGTGCTCTTACCAGAGAAGAAAAATATAAGTTGATCTGTGAGGATGGAATCATGAAGACACTTGGACAAAATAGGAAATGTTAAGACACTTAGCTTCCCAGATTGTAACCACCTTTATTATGTGTGGGGTGCAGTTGAGCAATACAGAAACTAAAGTCTTTGTAAAACCAAAAATGAATTGGTATCATTCACCTTCGTAGACAAAAAAATTGCCGGAAAGAGACGCAGGAGATTCCATAATCATCTAGAGGCTATTGCTTATAGCCAGTGATTATTTTATAGAACAAATTTATTCTCCAGTATTTCAAAATATTTTTGAGTAATTTTGATAAATACATCTATTAAGATGAGATGTCAGTGTTATTTTTATTTTTGTGTCATTTACACAACAATTTGTCCATCGCACCCTGTATATCTATTAAAATGAGATGTCAGTGTTATTTTTATTTTTTGCATAATTTAGATGACAATTCATCCATTGCACCCTGTATATCTGTTAAAATGTGATGTCAGTGTTATTTTTATTTTTTGCATAATTTAGATGACAATTCATCCATCGCACCCTGTATATCTGTTAAAATGCGATGTCAGTGTTATTCTTATTTTTGCATAATTTAGATGACAATTCATCCATCGCACCATGTATATCTATTATAATTAATCAATTATCTTGGTAGTTGTCTTTTACAAAGTTTCAAACTATCAATAAAATGGGCATACATATATATATAGTCATTCGCACACAGATCTGTTTTGCTGTATCACAGCTCATCAGTACGGTTAGACATCTGATTGCTTTTACTCAGGATTGAAACCCAAGAGAATTGGCTTCAGTCGGCAATTCTACTTCTGTGCTATGGGCGTTTGGTAGAAGGAGGCAGACTTTTAGTGTGTGATGTATCATACGCCAGTAGCTAGAGTGCTCTAATTTATGACTGAATGAGCGATGCATAAACGTTAGAGTAGCTACTGTTTTTCAAAGTCTACCATTGATCCAGAGTGCTCAATCAGGGTATGAGACCGTAAATAACATAAGTAAAGAACAAGTAGGAAAAAAGTGTCTTTAATCTAACATGTTTCACTTTGATAAGCTTCTTTTGAGATTTATTAAAGACGAATGATTTAAGAATCCAAGAGACAGTATGTTGATTGAGGTATAGTTTCATTGGTCAGATCCCTGTCACGTGTGATATAGCAATGGATGAAAATTAAATGTAGAAGAAAAAACTTGTCTGTTTAAGTGTGTATGTCAACGTGGAATAAAAACATGAAACACACACATTGTTTTCCAGATTATGCGAATGAACTTTAAATTATCAAGAGAATTAATCCTATTTTGCCGCTTGTTTATCCAAAGTTTATTATCAAACAAAGTGTCATTAAGGGTTTCCTTCTTTTTTGGTTTTAAAATTTAATTCTCTTTAGAATAAGATTTTTGGTGACATTATTAAAGTTTTTTTTTTACCTTTTGAAATTTTTAGGGCATGCACTGGCTGATCTTAGATGTCATGTGTTTGTGGTAATCTTATGATAGAAGAAAGCAGATATGGTTGTAGCATCTGTTTCATTAAAAGACAAGATTAGCCTCTTAGCAAGAGAAAGTTTGCTTTCTTTTTTAATTGTTTACTTGCATTTTCAAAGGAGGTACTTTCAATCTTCCATATATATTAGGAATTTTATCCCAATCTCTGCATTTTTCCTTATGAGGATTCAACTAAAGGTCAAATTCTTGATAAGAATTGGTGTTTGTCTTTTACTGTTTTTAATTCAAACATTGATAAAGTCTAAATTACAATGCTGAGGATTAAGGTGAGAACAGACATTAATATTCTTTTTTTTATTTCGACAAGTAGATATCATCTTTTGCTAGAATCAAAATGTCCCTTGAAAGGTAAACAACAAAGCAATAGGCAACAAACAAGCTGAACGTGTATTTAAAGATAGACATTATGTTCTTATTCATGATTTATTTTTTATAGTTTATCAGCCCTGGTGTAACCCTAAAACATTCTTTTGTGAGTATTCACCAAAACAGAGGTTGGGAGCAATAGTATATCAACAAATACAAGACTCACATGCTGCATGAAGTAGATACACTGTTAATGAACTGCTAGTCAGTACAATCACTCTCCTTTGTTATTACACATTGTGTCCACATATTTAAAAAGATGGGAACATCCTATTTCAAACACTTTGCAGAATATTTAAAACCAGAATAATTTTTAGTAATACAAGTATTACCTTACTAATAACCCATATCTAAGGGGTGAAAAAGTGGATTCAGATATTTTTGAAGGCTATTTGCATATATCAATATAACAAACCTTTCTGAAATTAGAACTTTGTGCTCCAGTTAAATTTTGAACTATTATCCATTACACCACTGACACATCCACACTTAGAGCACTTAAGAAGTAACCTATCTCAATAGTGTCAAGCTTGATGCTTCTTAAACTTGGTGATTATACAGGAACTGAAGTTTCAATGTGATGCAGCTGTAAGCCTATATTATGCTCTTCCCTCACAACATTGCAAATTTGTCATTGTTGCTATTTCTATGGCAATTCTTTATCTTTATCAGTTCAGACCCTTCAGATAGGATATGTGATGCTATGTTTATAGATTCAAATATTGGCATTGACAAAATTCTAGCCTTCCTTCGGAAGATTGACCTATTTAATAAAACTTAATTTTATTATATATCTTCAACATAGATGTATAAACTTTTACAATACCTCCTAGCTATGAGTAAAATAGTGTGCTGTGTTCTGAGCCTGTTCTCAGGGAATAACTGTGATTTAAAATAATGTTTCAGGTCTTAAATGACCCTTTAGATGTTGATAGGCCATTAAACAGGAACAAACAAACTTTTTGATTTTTCTTACTCATACAATACCATACAGTAGCCGTCTACTTTTAGTGGTTCTTGGTTTTCTTATTGGCTGAAAATTAGTATAAAAAATCAACAGAATAAAAAAAAAAGTGGATTATTTTCAGAGCCAACTTCATAAACATGTGGGTATGTAAAAATTTTCTGCACCTTTACCATAACGTATCTTTAGTCAAGAGCATAGGTAATTTTTGACTTACCTCATGTATCATCTTGTATTTAAAGATAGCTAAAATCCATATTTTTATGTCATGTTCATAACGGAATCCTACTACTACTAGAAAAGAATAAATAAAAGAAGATATACCCACTATACCTTCATATGGATGCATGGGAGATGAATGGATAGTGACTTGGCTTAAGGAATCTAAGAGATGAGTTTGAACTCCAGTCAAGTTTGTTATGTGACACCCTCTTTATCAGCCTATGGCTCACAGAAAACACAGATAGCTTCCTTCTCTTTCTGATCATCTAAAAGGCTCAATACTGCACTTGATTGATGAATTGGTTTCTTTGACTCCCAGCCTCTTGTAATTAGTTTGATCACAGGCAAGCCAAGATTCGATTTGCCATCAGTATTTTTGCCTCAGGCTGGTCCAAAAAGAGTGGAGATGTACAGTAATAAAAAATAAATAGTAAAGCATTGTGTGAAATAGGTATATGGTTATGTCTTTGAAGGCTGTCACAATGCGTTGAGTAAAATATAAAATAATATAAAAAATAAATACTCAAAGTGGGGAAAAAAATATCACGGTTAGTAGTGGTTCACATGCAAGATTGTTTTTCTACATTGTCCCCAAATCGGATATGAAACTGGTTTAAATTGGTAAGAGTTGGCTTGTGTATTTAAAGAAGTTAGTTTAGTTTGGCTCAAGACTGATGTTGGAATTAGGCTTAGGCAGTTAGTCACATGCAAACTTGGGCAATCTCCCATCTTTATCTTCAAGTCTTCTGTTCAATGTCTTCGTCTGATCTCTTCCCAATTCGTTTCATGCATTCATTTTTATTGGCGTCTGCTAAAAACTGGTGTTGAGATATGAAGTATTTGTGGAATTGGTATTTTCCCAACCTGTTGTGTTCACTGCTTTTGGTCTTGAAAAAAAAGTATTGTTTTCCAAACTCGGTAATCCTTCCCCCATATTGGGTAATGGTTGCAGGCAAGGCTCCTCCAACAACCTCTTTCTCCTTTCTCAGTAGGTTGCCTGCGCCTATGGCTCCTTGGTGGGTGCAGGTAAGTCTTCCCACTTTGTCTTTACTGCCTTTTTAAAAAATCAACAGTTGTTCACATGAGCCTTTCATTTCCCCTTTTCTGGTTTGAAATCTGCACACTCTCAGAGCGGTCATCAATCAACAGGTTGTTGAAATCTCACTTGTTTTCACTAAAAGAAATTTATCAGCTGAATATTTTTCTGTCGGATACTAAAGACCTTGTTTTTCATTACGTAACTTTTTCACCTCTGAACTGAAACTTTTGGTTTTTATGGTTTTACCAACCAACTGTGAATGCTTTGTCCATTGTACAAAGTAGACATTGTTCCCTGGCAGACATCTGGCTTGTTTTTTAAAACTTCAGTCTCTGGGAACGAATTGTGTCATTCTTTATATCTAACTCTATTCACAAGAAGTTTATCAATATATTTTTCTTTTTCATTTTGGTCGATAGTCATTACTTTGAATTTCCCTTCACTACACCCTAGTAAATATTGGAAAATGTACAATTTCTTGTTATTGGTTAGTTTAATGTTACTTCTGTGGCAGGCTACTATTTTATTTTATTAAGGGCTTCTGTCCCCCTCATGTATATTTTTGCGCATTCATCACATCCTGTTTAGGTTGTGGTTTCTGGTTTTCCTCTTTTCCAATCTTTTCACTCTTACATAGCCCCCTGCGCATCAGTGGCATTTTTGCCTTCCTTGGGGTGATATGATTAAAAAAAAAAAAAAAAAGGATTATAAATTATTAATTACCAGCAACCGAATAGTGTCACAATTGTATTTATTTACATGTTAATACCATTGGGAAAGGTATGAATCCATCTAATCTCTCTCAAATTATGAATAAATAACAAGACAGACTGAGTTCTATTGCTTTGAATGGCAACTGGACAAAGAGAAGGAAAAGTCTGTAGTGTGTTTGGTTTTGTCAGGTTATCTTACTGTCACCACTACAACTACTACTGCGGAGACAGTACGTATGGTTTCCCTATGCTCATACTGATTTTCATGATGGTGTGTAAGTATTTATTAAGCTTAGCAAAGTCTGGCAAAAGGCCCTAAACCAGTCAGTGTGACTCATGCTTAGTGTATTAATCATCTGTGTGACTAGTTTTGTAAGTACTATTTCATGTTAAAACATCTTGATTTGCATTTGGAACAGAAGAGTGGGTATCAAAGTGTCTTCATTAGGAACATTTTGAGAGATTAGTTTGTTGAGTCATTCCAATACAGGTGTTTACAAAAATTAGCTGATTCAAGGTTACAATATTAGACACCCAATCATAACTCAAATCTCTACACATGTAAGATTTTGAGACTAGATTTCTGTGTTTTGAAATGAAAAAAAGATAGTGTGGGTACGAAGTTCAATTATGGCTTTATGAAATAGCATTTTCAAAGTATATATTCATAAAATATATACAAATATATTGAAAGAAAGGGAAGAGAATGAATAAGGATTTAATTAGAAAATGTAATATTCTTGCTAAACGTAACAGTAAAATTTGTTTACTTTGTTTTCTTTCTTCATTCTTTTCTTATTTTTTCCTTCTTTCTTTCCTTTTTCTTTTTATTTACCTTTTCATTTCCTTCTTTTTTTCCTTTTCTTGTTTCCATACCTTCCTCCCTTCCTTTTTCCCCATATTTTTAAATTCACCGAGCCACCTACATGTAATACATCATTTTTTTCTCTCTTAAGCTCATAAGTGCTGCTCCTCTTTTTCCCTGATCCTTTATCAATGAGTGAGAAAGTATATTAACATAATATATATATATATATATATATATATATATATATATATATATTAAGTAAAATCAAGCTTTATATTCGACCTCAACAGAATGCAGAAAGCACTGGACAGCAGTGCGCATCCACTCTTCATCACCAGGGCCCGTAATACAGTTAGTATGACATCAGCTTAATAACCAAACTGTCAGGTTTCAATTTCTGGTAGTGGATGTGCACTGCTGATGAGTCCCAAATATAGGACGAAACGGCCGTCCAGTGCTTTCTGCATTCTGTTGAGGTTGAATATTAAGCTCGATGATTTTACTTAATAATTGTTCAAATCCTCCTACTTACATAGAATTACATATATATAAAAACACAACTTTCATTGAAAGACTAAAAAAAGATGACATAGTATGAACCAATGACATCCATTTTATATAAGAACAAGAATAGAAGGTGGTTAAATGTATTGAATAAGTAACGTTCCCTTTTTTCTTTATTTTACCTCACCCAATGCTAACAATGTGATCACATCAAAGTTTATTTTTGTGACCTTCATCTGGCAGGAAGCCAGACCACTAGGCTATCAACTGTATATTGAGGGCATTCAAAATGAAGAGTGAGATCTCTACAACATAACAAGGCACACCTCTGTTTTCATGCTTATATATACTTGTCTAAACATGTCTATATGGTTTTCTTGATTACACATTTGATTATGAAGTAATGCTTTTAAACACATTTTCCTGATATTTTGAAGAATTTATATCTGCTCTGTTTTTGTGTCTAAAAGTGCATTATTTCAGACTTTGTAAGTTCTTTGTGGTTAAAAGGTCTAAGACATATGTTTAATGATGTATTTTTTCAGAGTATTTGGCTCACATCTAACATATTGTAGAAATTTGGTGTGTCAGGATTTCTTAGAATAAGTTAAAATATTGTTGCAAGACTGCTTGTAATTTATCCATTTAGAAAAATTCCCTGACGTTCATTGAAAGAATAAAATTCAGTAAGAAAAGACAATGTGGCATTAACAAATAATATAAATTTTGTATCACAAGAATACAAGAAGTTGGTTGAATGTATTGAATGAGTAATGTCATTTCTTTGGTTGTTAATAGAGTTCTTGGGTAGAATATAAACTGTATGTACACTTCTTCTTCTTCTATGTGCCCTGTCCCTTCAGGGCATAGGTGATCATGGTTCTCCATGTCTCCCTATCCCTTGCGGCTCTTAGTATGTTTGCTCCTGTTACTCCTGTCAACCACCTGATCAGGCCCTGCAAATATGTTATCCGCTGTCTTCCTCTGTCTCTCTTTCCTTCTATCTGGCCAGTCAGTATCAGGTTCTCCTAGGATCTTCAGTTGTCTCTTCCTGATGCTCAGTATTAATTTCCTTTTTGTTGCCATTCTTTCCAACCTTTCCAACACCTCATCGTTGCTTGCATGCTCAGTCCACGATATCCGCAGCATCCTTTTGTAGAACCACATTTCCACTGCTTCCAGTTTTGTCCTCACCGGCCATAATTATTAAGCCACCCTTGTGTTCGAAAAAAATGATGTATTTCATACTATTTTTTAGTATCTATTGCCAAGTGAATAATAGTAAATGAAAATAGAATGGTTCTTTTGTTAATATTGCACAATAACATGTGTATCAAATGAATTTATAAATATTTAATAATTACCTATATTGCAGTTTCATCAGTGAAAGAATGAAAAAGATTTACAGTGATTCAGACGAGTTCATCTTTGCTTCTTTGCCTTGTAAAATTCTGCAAAGTAATAAAAACAAAAGAACCATTCTCTTTTCATTTAGAAATATCCACTTGGCAGTAGATACTAAAAATAGTATAAACTACATCATTTTTTTTTTTTTTTAAGAAACTGGGGTGGCCTAATAATTATGGCCGGTAGTGTATGATTGTAAGAACAGTGAAATATGGCTACATGTGTGTTTGTGTAAAAAAGTATGTAAAATGCGATGTATGTCTATTACTATATCTGCACAATATTTTGGTGTACCTACCTAATTTACAATGACTAATAAAACAACTTTTCTGATTTGTATTCCCTGTAAAGTATGTTGCACATTTCATTAGTTATTTTAGTGGGCACGACAATATCATGAATGTTTTTAAAAGTGAAATCTAGGAAAAACACATTTTTTGTCTTACATATTCTAAAAGATGAATTTTATTCCTTTGTTTAAAATTTTTTTTATCCCTGCTGACTTTATGCAATGTCAAATGTACACAAACAAACTAAAATAGACACACAATCAAGCACATATATAATGCTGATAGATTTGATTTTATCCTGCTCATTTTATTTGTACAGCTTAAGAATAGATATGTAAAATTACTTATATAATGAATATACAAATAATATATGTATTTCTAAATGTTTGCACATTATTTAAATATTCTATTGAATACGTAAGTTCAACCATATATTTCATGCACACACACATATACACATCTATATATATATATATATATATATATATAATAACAATACATATTTCTTTTATTTCATGAACAATATTGGGGAATATGTATGACAAAGTGGAAAAAGTTTTTTGTGATGTCTTTCCATGCACATGAACAAAAGATGCTCGGTATTCAGTCATTTCATTTAGAGTTGTCCTTTTTTTTCCAGTCACTTTTGTTAGTAGATACTCCACACTTTGAGAAAAGAAGTTTTGCTAGGAATGGTGAAACGCTATGAGAGCCAGAGTACAAATTTACTGTAGATAACTTTGCATTTGAGAAACTCTTTAAACATTTCTGCCATAATGAATTGTTTTCTCTTTTGATTAGAGTAGTTTTTTTCATGTCAAAATTGGGGTCAGTCTTATGTCTGTGTACCAGGAATAACTATTAGATATTAACCAAAATCTGTTGAAACCAAGATTTGCCTTCGTCATAAACAGTCATTTAATTTAAAAAAAAAAATAACTAGATCCTACTTCACCATTTGCCATTCAATTTACAAAGGCATTAAAATGAAATTATAAGCAATTAAATTTAAAACACTGCAATATTTTGTTATCAATATAAGATGGCATCAAATTCAATGTCTAAATTTAATTTGCAATTGCCAAAGAAAAGAGGAGTTCAGATGAACACCAAGAGAGGCAAACAGGCACTATCAGGGTATTTGATACTAATGTAATAATTGCATAATTAAATTAGAATTAGTTAATTGTAAATTAACTCTCAAAATTGAATGTGTTAGATTTTAAATTGATTGCCTTATTTCTTAATTTTCATACACTATCATTTAATTGGAATATAGTAATACTTAATCTGAATGCCTTAGTTTATAAATTGAATGACTAATGAGATAGATGGTCAAGAATATGACTTTGCTTCCTCATCAGTACCAATATTGGGTGTGGTCATAGGGTAACAGTATAGCTGAGTACTTGACCAGTTCACTCTATATCTGGGTTGAAAACTAGTGATTCATGTATAGCATGCCTTGGGCAAATAGATCTGACAGCCATCCATCTCTAAGTCAAGCCATGGCCAACATCATCCAAATTGTAATGCTTGCTTTGATTAAGGATACACAGATGTTGATCTCATTGGGAAGAATCATCTACCTTGTCCCTCTCCCCAGTGATGCAATGTTATTACTGCACTGACTGCATATAAACCTATAAAGCTTAGTCTACTGAATTCTGCTAGGTAGCTATTAATTTGAAAAGAAGTTTCATCTATTCATTGGCAAGACCTGTTTTTAATCCTAATTGCTTACACGTTTACTGCCCAATTCTTGGGATGTCTCATTCAGTTTTTATTTTAATACTCATTTTGATTCCAAGTATGATATTGTCCAGCCAATATCCATATATTGTCCTTGGCTGGACAATATCCATGATATTGTCCAGCCAAGTTATTGAACTCAAAATCAAATTTGTGAACCAATAAGAGCAATCTACTTCCGTATATTAAATAAAGGGTTTCAGTTCAAAATTTCTTATAGATTGTCCAGATTAACATGCACTTGAATATCTGAGGGTACAATGACTGAAACATTGTGATAACAATAAAAAGATGAGGATATTTTCTTCTATGTGCCCTGTCCCTTCAAGACGTAGACAATCATGGCTTTTCACATCTTACTATTCCTGGTAGCTCTTAGCACACCTTCTCCTGTTATAACATGCAACCCTTGTTCTATCATCCACCTGATCCGGTCCTTCAAACATGTTATCTATTGCTTTCCTGTTTCTTTTTTCCTTTATCTGGCCTGTTAGTATCAGGTTCTCTAAGCCCTCCCTCCTCATTGCATGTCCCAGGAACTTCAGTTGTCTCTTCCTGATGCTCAGTATTAGTTTCCTTTCCATTTCCATCATTTTCAAAACCTCATCATTGCTCACATGCTCAATCCATGATATTCGCAGCATCCTTCTATAGAACCACATTTCAATTGCTTCAAACTTCTCTTTCATCTTTGATGATATTGTCCAGCATTCACTGCCATATTGAAGAACCGACATCATATAGCATTCCAGTATTCTCTTGTTTCTAGCAAAATTGTCCTATTTCTCAATACTCTATTCAACTTCTGGAATGCTTCCTTTGCCATGCCAATTCACCTTTGGATCTCTGTGTCGCACTTTACATCTTTTGTTATAACACTTCCCCCCATGTATTTAAATTTTAGTACCTGCTTGATTTTAGTATCCCCCACCTGTATTTGGCATATTGGGTTGCCCTTTTTACTGATGACCATGCATTTGGTTTTCTTGCAGTTTATTTGTAGTCCTTTCTTAGCTGTATATAAATAACTCATTACAGAAATTAATGCAGAAGATCCCAGTCTCTAATTATCAAAAAATAACAGTATAACCTAAAGTGCAAACAGAATAAAGATTCAGATGAGCAACTTTAGACTGACAATTTTCTGCTCATCACTCTTGATTTCTTTTCTAACAGATGCACTTTTGATATCATTTAGCTAATGTCTAAGGATAGTAGCGCAATGGGAAGTGGTCAGGTCCCAGAGTTCAATGGTTTAAATCAGGCCAATTAAACAAGATTTGCAATCTCGTGTTCTGATACAAACACTCATAATTATTTGTTATATTGATTAAATGACAGGCTTTCTGACTTCTGCTGTCAAGGATGGTGCCATTAACCAAAAAATATGAAATATTGACTTCTTATTTTTTTTCCCCAGACTCTTGTATGCTGTGTCACTTTAATTTGTTTCCAAGCATTTTCCTTCATAAGAGTCTTGGAGACCTCAAAGCATTAATTATGCATTAAGCTAATTAATATAGACAATTAAAAAAATCAGGGAAGTCATTCATTTTGGCATGCAAATCCATCTTCATTATCTCATCTATCAGCTACGTTATTTCCTTCTGAAAAGATTTGTCATTGTCCATGTTTATTAGGGATGTCTTGGAGATCTTAAGTTTTGTTATTTTTCTATCTATAAATACAAAGCAAACTGCTTTAAAAAAAAATGAAAAGGTGAATGCATTTTTGGAAAAGTATCTTTACTTGGGGATAATGTATTTTCTTGAACATAAAAATTAGAAGATACTATTGATGTCTTATTGCTTAGTCTGACCTACAAGTCATTTTATACATATGAGAATTGATTTGGGTTGGAAGGAGGGCACTTATATGGTAGAATGTTTGTAAACTGGATTAAAAAAAAAATTATCTTACATTTTATTTTGTATCTTCTTCTATGTGCCCTGTCCTTTCAGGATGTAGGCGATCATGGCTTTCCACGTCTCCCTATACCTGGTGACTCTTAGCACACCTCCTTCTGTTACACCATGCAACCCTCGTTCTATCATCCACCTGATCAGGTCCTTCACATATGTCATCCGCTGTTTTTCCCTGTCTCTTTTTCCCTCTATCTGGCCTGTTAGTATCAGGTTCTACAAGCCTGCTTTCCTCACTGCATGTTCCAGGAACTTCAGCTGTCTCTTCCTGATGCTCAGTATTAATTTCCTTTTCATTTCCATTATTTCCAAAACCTCATCATTGCTCACATGCTCGATCCATGGTATCTGCAGCATCTTTCTATAGAACCACATTTCAGTTGCTTCAAGTTTCTCCTTCATCTTTGATGATATCGTCCAGCATTCACTTCCATATTGAAGAACTGACATCACATAGCAATCCAGTAGTCTTTTCTTTGTTTCTAGCAAAATTTTCCTGTTTCTTAATACTTTACTCAACTTCTGGAATGCTTCTTTCCCCATGTCAATTCACCTTTGGATCTCTGTGTTGCACTTTTCGTCTTCTGTTATAACAGTTCCCAGGTATTTAAATTTTTGTACCTGCTTGATTTTAGTATTCCCGACTTGTATTTAACATATTGGACTGCTCTTTTTACTGAAGACCATTGTTTTTGGATGAAAAATATTCAATACTTCTATCTGTCTGTGTGCATGTATGTGTATATATATATATATATATATATATAGTCATCTGCAGACAGATCTGTTTCGCTGTATCACAGCTCATCAGTACGGTTAGACTCTGATTGCTTTTTAACCCAGGATTGAAACCTGACCAAATTGGCATCAGTCGGCGATTCTACCTCTGAGCTATGGCCGCTCGGTAGAAGGAGGCAGACTTTTCAGCATGTATATTATCATTATACATGCCCATATATCTATCTCTATCTCTCTCTCTCTATATATATATATATATATACATATATATAATTTAAATATATATTTGTAACTAAAAATTTGCTATATTTATGAAAGAAGAGTACTCACTGTTAAAATATTTATAGATATATACAGTGTGGCGATAGGAACCAACATTATATAAAGCTGAGTCACCATGCACTGTTGATTCTTATCTTCACACTATATCTCTTTTCCCACACAGACCCAGATATATATTTGAATTGATTATGTTTGAGTCCAGTAAAATAAAAGGAAGTGTGAGTGATGTAGATCATACATACATGTGTTGCTTTTTAGGGGTATTTTTTAATTTTAAATCAGCTTTATTAATTATTTCATAATATATTGCATTTATTCAATTATTAATTACTGATGATTATTGTCATTAAATTCTATTGTAGCTCTCTGTGAATGGTTTATTCATTTATTATTTATTTCCATCCTTAATTAAAGGCTAATTATTTTTTATTTATTGTTTTATTTTGATTTTTTTAATTCTATTTATTGATTTTTAGCAGGAGGTTATCATCTTCATCCTTTTGTATTTCTCTGGTAAGGACTAAGTTCTTCTGAGAGTTTCTCCTCCAGAAGTATGATTTTGTAAGGATGCTTTTCTAAAATCTTAACTACTTCAACAACTAGGTCCCACTCTTTTACAGTGAAACAGATAAGATGTAACCGTAATTTCTGCTTTTTTTCTTGCGCTTCCCACCTGTGGAATTCCCTTTCACATGCCTGCTTCCCCGACAGCTACAATCTCCAGGAGTTTAAATGTAAGGTCAATAGACACCTCCTAACACACTAACTTGCATCTATTCTCTCAAACACTCTCACCATCTAACCAACCCTCATTCTCGGTATCCTTACCCGTCTATCACCCTCCTTCTGACATTTCCTATATCTAATCATCCTTTTCCCATCACTTACCCGACCTTATGTAACCACCTGCGCAATAGTGGCAGTGGATGCCTTGCTCAGGGTGAAAGGATTAAAAAAAAAAAAAACCTAACTTTTCTTTCACATCACTTTCCCCTATGTAACCCTTTAACCACTCTCTCATTACTTTCTCCTACGTAACCCCCTAATCACTCTTTCTCATCACTTTCCTCTATGTATCCTTCTAACCACTCTTTCTCATCACTTTCCCCTATGTAACCCCCTAAACACTCTTTCTCATCACTTTCCCCTATATCACCCCCTGCACAACAGTGGCAGTGAAATGCCTTGCTTGGGGTGAAATGATTTAAAAAAAAAAAAAAAAAAAGACTGAGATCAACCAATATTTATCCTATATATCCTCATAATTTGTGCTTTTTACTTCCTTCTTCCCTCTCTTTTACTCATTAACAAACTTTCTTGAGTGGCTCTTGGGACTTACATTGGGTGAAATTAAAATAAAAGTTGAATAAAAATATTTTCATTCAAGCATTTTTAAATAGTTAAATTAATTTATTTGTTCTTTTCATTTATGGATGGACAAAGAAAATCAAAAACCTTTGTGTATATCTGGTCTGGTGTTCCTGTTGTTCATCACAAGATTCTTGACAAAATCCAAAAAGTTACCTGAAGTGCAATCAATCCAGACCAATCATCTTGACATCACTTACTTTCTCACCAGTGTGATGTGGCGTCCCTTTGTCTTTTCTACAAGTATTTTCATAATAACTTTGCTGATGAGCTTTTTTTCCTGCTGTCTCAGCTACATGAATTTAAGCATGCTACTAGAATGGAAATTAGGTCCCACTCATTTACTGTTGAAAAAGTTAAATGCAACCAACACTTATATTCTGTCTTCAAAGATTTAAATGAATGCAACATCAACTGCCATCTTCCGTCTTCTTGAATCCTTTTCATTTTTTGTTTTTCTTCAATCCTCCTGATACTCAATCTTCTCATTCCCTTTAGGTTTCCTTCCCTGTAACCTCCTGCATAATGCCATTATTACCTTGCTTGGGGTGAAATGTCTAAAAAAATTCCCATTGAAAGAATGACTGAAGTTAAGCAATGTCAAGCCTGGTCAGGATGTAAATGAGTGACCGTTTTAAAATGCCAGGTTTTGTAATCTTAGAAAAACCGGTTGTGTTATACATAATGACTTATTTTTTTATTTTTTTTAATCATTTCACCCCAAGCATGGCATTTCACTGCCACTATTGTGCAGGGGGTTACATAGGTGAAGTGATGAGAAAGAGTGGTTAGATATAGGAAATGTCAGAAAGAGGGTGATAGATGGGTAAGGATACCGAGGATGAGGGTTGGGTAGATGGGAAGAGTGTTTGAGAGAATGGATGCAAGTTAGTGTGTTAGGAGGTGTCTATTGACCTTACATTTAAACTCCTAGAGATTGTAGCTGTCGGGGAAGCAAGTATGTGGAAAGGAATTCCACAGGTGGGACGTGCGAGAAAAGAAGCTGTTGGAGTAGAAACTGCGGTTACATTTTATTGGTTTCACTGTAAAAAAGTGGGACCTAGTTGCTAATCTAGTATCTCATGCAAATTCGTACCTAGGAGGCACCAGTGATCTAAGTTCATTGGAAGTAGAAATTGGAATGAAATGGAGTTCATCATATGCATTTACACACAAATATCTTTGGGAAAGGTATAAATCCACTTTCCAAAAAGCTATGGGTTAAACAGTATGACTTGTATCAGTTAATCATTACTATCCCTGAAAAGTTCTTACACTGCCAAGAAATATTTCTGATTGCACTTTGAATTTCAGTGAAGACTGCAAGAGCACAAACATTTTGAAAGGAAATGTAATTTATCATGAAGCATTGTGAGTGAGCAGAATTATTGAAATATACTTCCTAAACATTACCTCAATAAAATTAATTAGTTTTATTAATTATTATAGATATCAATTAAGCTTGTCTAAGTCTGACAGAAGACAGCATGATTCATATAGCAGTTAGGTCAAACTCACTATCACTGGCAGGCAAGACAGATTTACTTATCATATTATGACAGATACTATTATCTCATTGTATAATACACCAAGTTTACTTAGATATTTTGCTCTCCACTGACTATAACTTATGATGTTTCACTGCAAAAGATACAATTTCTTTCCTTTATGGTGCTGACATCTGGTAGCAGTGATTTTATGACAATAGTGAACTATTCATATAACCAGCCTTTGGGATTATTTCAGACTTTGTAAGTTCTTTGTGGTTAAAAGGTCTAAGACACATTGTGCTTAATTATATATTTTTTCAGAGTATTTGGCTTACATCTAACATATTGTAGAAATTTGGTGTGTCAGGATTTCTTAGAATAAGTTAAAATATTGTTGCGAGACTGCTTGTAATTTATCCATTTAGAACAATTCCCTGACGTTCATTGAAAGAATAAAATTCAGTAAGAAAAGACAATGTGGCATTAACAAATAATATAAATTTTGTATCACAAGAATACAAGAAGTTGGTTGAATGTATTGAATGAGTAATGTCATTTCTTTGGTTGTTAATAGAGTTCTTGGGTAGAATATAAACTGTATGAACACTACAGCCATAAATATTAGGCCACCCCAGTGTTTAAAAAAAAAATGAAGTATTTCATACTATTTTTCAGTATTTATTGTAATTTGATTTTCATTGGTTAATCATGTTTCACATGCATTTGACTTATTAAAAAAAACATCAGCATAATTTCTGGTGTTCTGAATTCAATGGGAGATGAAGCATCCTTTCGAAGTTCCAATAAATCATCAGATTTCAAGCCTGACTAAAAAATTAAAACTATTGCTTTATGATAATAATTCTAGTTTATTTACATAGAATTCAGATAATAATGTATATTTTTTATTTTGTTAATTGTTTCACCCCGAGCATGGCTATACCGCCACTGATGTGAAGGGGGCCACATAAGAGTAAAAGTTTAACAAGAGGAGAGTGAAGAGAAAAACAAACTAGTTAGAGTGGGTGTCAGAAAGGGCAAGAGAAGGATAGAAACGCAGGTGTGGAGACAGTTGTGAAGGTAGAGAGAAAGGAAAAGAACAAGATATACAGGGTGAAGTAGAAAGCACTGGAGTCAAGTGGATAAGACATGGGAATTGACTTTGCATTTAAATTCCTGGAGGTTGTAGCCATCAGGAAAGCAAGTATTCAGAAGGGAGTTACAAAGGCTGGGAATGCAAGAAAAGAAGCTGCTTGAGTAGAATTGACGGCTGCATTTGGCTGATCTAACTGGAAGTAGGTGGGACATTGCTGCCAGTCTTGTTGCATGATTAAATTCCAGTGGCGGAGGCACTAGTGACTTAAACTTGTCGGAGCAGAAGCCATAAATATAGAAATGTAGAACAGACAGAGGGAAGCCACATCCCATTGAAGAGAAATTGGCTGGAGTCGAGCTGCCAAGTCAGGACCTATCACATTACAGATTCTTTTTTGGAGCCTGTTGAGAACACTGAGATGAACAGCATGGGTGCCTGACCATATATGACAACAGTATTCTATCCATGGACAGATGGTTAATTTGTATATGTGCAGGATGGATTCAGGCATAAAAAACATCCTGGTTCGACACAGTGACCCAAAAATTCTAGCAGTGGATTTGGCTATTGACACAATGATTCCACTTGAAGTTGGAAGATAGTGTAAGGCTGAGGAGGTGCAATGTTCATAAGTTTATGTATCTAGTAGATATAGTTTTTTTTGGTTTTTCATGTGTTGATTAGAGAACATTTTTACACTTTTAGCTAAACACGCATTAGATTCTTCAAGAATGAATTCAATAAAGGTCAGTGTTGTAATATGCATTTGATGTGTGCTTACAGTTGGTAATATTGTTATCAATCAAAGTACTTCCAACGTAAAGAAATACTATTTTTTTTTTTTTTTAACAAGTGATTCATTTGCAAAATCTAAGTCATGGCCAGTTTTACTACTGACTATTATGGCTGTCTAAATGAAAATCTGTTTTGTGTTCATAGATACAGACTTTTAAATTTTGTTTCAACATTTCTAGGAGTAATTCTTGCCCAAAACTTCTGTCAGTTAAGTGCTATACATGATACACGTTTGGGTGATCTTATCTCGAAAGAAACATGACTGACTGGACAGAAGATTATCTCGCAGTAAGTTACCATTGCTTTCTGCAGTAGACTGGTTTCCAGCCAAGGCTATAGAACCCAATCTGTTTTATTATTTAACCCATAACTGGAGGGAAGAGACAGATTAATAACTTTTCCGAGGGTATTTGTGCATAAGTGAATGCAACGGAATTCAGCTGGAATTTGAACTCGGCTCTCAGATTTGCTGATTCAAGTTGATGTCCACTGCACCACAAATTGTTTTTTGATTTTTTATATATTGATTTGGGAACAATTTTACAGTTTTAGCTAAACAAGCATTAGATTCTACAAGAATGGTTTCAATAAAGATCAGTTTTGTAATAAGCTTTTGATGTGTGCTTATAGTTGGTAATATTATTAGGAGTAGGCACTCAAACTACTCCCGATGTAAAGAAATACTTTTTTTTTTAAATTTTTTTTTTATTAGGGTGTCATTTGTAAAATCAATGTCATGGCCAATTTTATTAGTCTGTTATGGTTGTCTAAATGTAAATCTGTTTTTGTTCACAGATACAGGCTTTTAGATTTTGTGATTTCATTTCAACATTTCTGATAGTAATTCTTACTCTCAAATTCAGTCAGTTAAGTGCCATACGTGAAACACGCTTGGGCGATCATGTCTCTAAAGAGACATGACTGACTGGGCAGAAGATTATCCCGCAGTAGGTTGCCATTGCTTTCTGCGGTACACTGCTTGCCAGCCAAGGCTATAGAACCCAATCTGTCCTGTTATTTAACCCATAACTGGAAGGAAGAGATGAATTAATACCTTTCCCAAGAGTATTTGCGCATAAGTGAGTGCAATGAATTCAACTGGAATTCAAACTCGGCTCTCCGATTTCTTGTTCTGAGCCGATATCCACTGGACCACCACGCACATCCCAAATTATGCAGCCCAAATATTGGTCAAAATCTTCAGTTGCTTATAATAAAAAAAATAATTTAAAAATAGATTATATTTAAAGATTAACATTTGAAAATCTAATGATAGTAATACTCTGACAAAAGTTAGTCTTTTTTGATGGCATGGTTAAATCGATAAAGTGTATAAATTTCCTGTCAGTAACAATTTACTAATCCCTCACTATTAGAAATCTCTTTCCCTTTATTTTTTAGTGAAAATGCAGTTTGAATCTTAGCAAGTGCTAAGAAATTGTTGATCAGTATTTGCTAAATTTCATGCTAAAATCCTTAATTTCCATCTTTTAGGCATTGTTACAGCAGTAATTTTTCACTCCTGTGAAAACTGTGTAAGAAACATTGTTTCATCTTAAAACAGGTCCTGAGCATGACTTTAAACTTTACCCCCCTCTATCCTTTTACTCTCCTCAGCCTTTCGCTCCCCTTTGCTAAGCAGATGAGTAGTAAAGAGTGAGAGAGTAGAAGGAGAGAGCTTGTTGGATTATTCTATCAGTAGCAGCTTAAGCTGGTTGTTGTAGAATAATTGTGTGTGCGTGTGTGTACAATGTAGTAAAAATAGGTAGGTTTGTTGTCATATCCCATGACCTAATAACAAAATTTCTGGCCTCTACACCCTTGGCCATTACTCAGTGGGTCTTTTCTGTTTACAATGGACACAGAAGCCTTTAATGTAACTTTAATTATTTAAAAAAAATTTTTAATCCCTTCTAACATTTATGAAATTTTGTTAGAAACTTTTATTTTGATTTGAATTAGCAGCTAAAGAAACTTTGACTGTTTTACAATGGAAACATAATGATTGCATCACACGCTTTTTTTGGTGACAAACACATTAATTTGGAAATTCTTGCAAAAACCAAATAATTGTCAGATTTTAATGAAACTGTCAATACTTATTAACAAATGAAGGAAATTATTTTTTAAATTATTCTTTTTTAAAAATCTTGATAAAAATGTTTACAATGGACACAGGAGCCATGATTTTTCAGTAATACAAAAAAACATTTGCTCTTTCAAAATCCCTTTCAGTAAAGTAGCTTCTATGGACATTACTTTTATGGATATTATAATAAAATTACATTCTGTGTTATCATTATTTTATTATCCAATACCTTTATGTTTGAAGACATTACTATCATTTGTAGTATGACAAAGTAAAATTTATCCAGGAATTCATAATTATCCTTTGGTGGAAATTCCACGGGTTCTGCTAGTTCTTTTAAATCAAAGTTGGATATCTAAAATTTCTTTCCAACTAACAGAAAAATCTAAGAAAAAATCATTACCATAGCAATCCCGCTATTTGCATATGGTGTGGAGAATTTGGAAAATTTCAATATCTAAAAATAATATCTGTGAGCAAATGGATAAGATTTGCCTGTAAGGAATATGTTAAAATAAAACATAAATATGATGATCATAGAGTGAAAAATAAAAGGTAGATATAGTGTACAAGAATGTGCATTTTGGTGCAGTAGATTTGGGCTTGGAACAAGAAATCTGAGTTCAAATTCCAGTTGAATTCTTTGCATTCACTTGCACGCAAATACTCTTAGGAAAGATATTAATCTGTCTCTTCCCTGTAGCTATGGGTCAAATAACACGACTGGTTGGGTTCTATGGCTTTGGTTGGCAACCAGTCTACCACAGAAAGTAATGGCAACCTACTGCAAGAAAAATCTTCTGCCCAGTCAATCATGTCTCTTTTGAGACATGATCACCCAAGTGTATATCACGTATGGCATTTAACTGACTGATAATATCTAAATCTATCTAAACTTATTTATAAATGGAACTTTGTGTGTGTCCGTTACCTATAGACTCCGAAACAGCTGAACCGATTTTCTTGAAAATTTACACAGTTGTACTATAAGCTTCTACGAGTGTTCTTAGCTAGGTTTTGTGTTGAGGTACACCTGATAAATATCGAAAATCGATAATTGAAAAAATCAGGTTATAGAAGGAGTGGTCCAATTTTAATCAAATTTGGTATACTCATAGACATAAGAAATGATATTCAGAAGTTTCAAGGTTGCAGTTCTTACAATGGTACAGAATATCGATTATAGATATATATATATATATAAAAGGCAAGATGTTTGCGTGTGTGTCTGTTTATCTGCCTGTATGTCTGTATTTTTTTCAGCCCTTTTATTTTAGTTTTTGCTTTGGGTTTGGCTCTAAGTAGGTATAATTGTAGTTCTTAGTCTCAGCCATGATACCATTTACTCAGAGGAATTATTTAGCCTTCAAAATTCAGTTTACGATGAAAAAAACTTATTTGATATCGATACCAGGAAATCAAAATTTGACTTGCATCCATTCATTTTTCTTTCAGTCTATGGTTTCACTTTAACTGCAAACAACTATATACTTTTTAGTTTTTCATGCCAATGTCCAAAGAGTCTGAGTTCCAGGACCATTGCTCGGGTGTAATGAAAGCATTAAATGCTTTCATTACACCCGAGCAATGCCGGCTATACTGCTAGTGAAAAATAAAAAAAGTATATTCTAAAGAAAATAGTGAATATTTATAATGTAATAAAACTTAGAATATTTTTTTGCTGTTACAGCAATTGAAAAAGTATTAATTACAAACTTTTATTTGGATTCTAACTAGAAAGATAAGATTTATTTTACCATTTGAATTTTTCCTGTTATGTGCATCATTATATCTGTGATATAATAACATTAACATTGACAGATGGAATGGAACAGCTGAAAAGGAAAGGAATGACAAACATGCTTTGTTCTCAAAGAGACTTTTATATCACTAAGATATATACAAACCATATATACATATAAACAAATGTTCCATGCAAAAAATAATATATCACAGATATCTACACAGCAAATGAGAAACAAAAATGAGGAATCTTGCATATAATTTGGAGAGACTCCTGTATCTGCAGATGTCATGTTTTGGAAATAGGCCAGATTCATTCATATTCCATGAACAGGAAACAGCAAGTATTTGGTTCTCTGAAACTAAGGTGTGTAAACTAGAGTTTGATTCTATATTTTGGAAAGATATATTGTAAAAGGGAAATGGCATTGTCAGCTGTTGAGGAAAGCAGAATTAACCTCATAGATTTGTCAGCTGTTTTTGGCCCAGCTTAGTAAAAAGAAACTGAATTTGGCTACTGCTTTCATTACAAGGTCAATGATATTCTTAAGTGACTGTCATGTAACACACATGACTTATCTCCATTAAAGGAAAATAATCGCCTTCTGTATGCTTGCAAGTATGTTTTGATATTATCTTATTTCAGTATTTTGTGAATGAAAAAATGTATGTTACAGAAATCTGGTGATATTATAGATGATTCAATAAATGTTCTTTATTTATTTTTTTTTTTTTAATAATTTCTGCCCAAGCAAGATATTTTACTGCCACTATTGTGCAGGATTTACATAGGGGAAAGTGATGAGAAAGAGGTGTTATAGGAAACGTCAGGAGGAGGGTAATAGACGGAGAGAAGACCAAGAATGGGAGTGGGGTGGATGGCAAAAAGCTTGAGAGAATGGGTGCGAGTTACTGAGATAGATGTCCTTTGACCTTACATTTAAATTCTTGGAGATTGTAGCTGTTGTGGAAGCAAGTAGATGGAAGGGAATTCCACAGGTGGGAAGTGCAAGAAAAGAAGCTGTACATGATTTATGATGAGCAAAGCAATAACAGCCAGTAAGTTAATTGCCATATGTGATCCATACTTGGGCAAATATGAGACATGACTAGGCTGAAGATTTTCTCGCATTATGTTGCCATTACTTTCTGTGGTAGACTCGTTGTCAACCAAGGCTAGAGAACCCAATCTGTTCTGCTATTCAACTCATAGCTGGAGGGAGAAGAAATGGATTAATACATTTCCCAAGGGCATGTAGTAGACTGGTTGTCAACCAAGGCTATAGAACCCAATCTGTTTTGCTATTCAACCAATAGCTGGAAGGAAAATAGATGGATTAATACCTTTCCCAAGGTGATTTGTGTATAAATAAATGAAACGAATTTGACTGGAATTTGAACAGCTCTCTGATTTCTCCTTTCAAGCAGATATCATTACACCAAAATGCATTTCAAATCAAACATTGGTGAAATTTTGTGGATTCAATCAATAGAGAACCAGAAACTGACTTGACGATGATTGCTCCTGGTCAGGTCACCTTGGAGAGGAGCTGTAATGCTTTTAGAGACCTGAAAATCCCAATCATACCAGGAATGAACATTGCTGTTGAAGCTCCACAGCACACCACAAGGGTGTTTGAAATATGTAGGCAGTAACTTTTTTTTTTCATAAATTTTTGTCAGTTAATTTGAGTGAAACACTGACAAGAGAATAAATTTAAACATTGAAATGGTTTTCGTGAATCGCATTTTAAAAACTTTAATCAGATATTTCATATCAATCATTTTATTACCGTTAAATCTAAATAACAAGCTTGAAAACATTTCCAGCAAGGGCATATAAAAATGCACTCGAGTGTAGATGAATGCATCTGACCGATCTTGTACAGACTTCACCTATTGGCCAAAGGTGGTTGGAAAAGTGCCATGCTGAACTGGGTCATCAAGTTCTGACATCTTCATCGCATTTCAGTGGACAATAATTACCTCTTTCTCTCCAAGAATCAGGCAGCAGGTTATCATAGGTTACAGTGTTCCAGTAACAAGGAAGGTGATTTGACATGACTGTGTCAAAGGGCAAGAAGAGTGACTTGGCATTACTTAACTCTTCTCCAGTAATGCAGCTTTCAGTAAAGAGTCACATGATACTACAAGAAGCAGGAAAAGAATCCCTAACCCTAAACCCCATCTATTAATTGAAACATTATTAAGTTGATTGCTTGTAAGTCGGCTTTGTTAGACATAAAGATGGAATTGTTATTGGAGCCAAATATGATGTTGAGAAACAGTTTAATTTTTCTTTTTTAGTAACTTTAAATGCCCTAAGGAAAATAAATTAGAAATTACATTTGTTCTCATTTTGTTGCACAGTTTCATTTGATTGAAGAACATAGAACGATTTATGTATTATAAGATTCTTGGATGTTGGGAATTCCACAGAGCATAGCTTTTGGAATTTTAGTGATGATTGGTTGTTTTGTTTTTATGGCATATCAATCTTGGCAGGTCATTTATTGCCAACTAAATTTTTATTTATTTATTGCTGGTAATACCTTTTTCTTTCAACAATTTATTGTTATTTTTTTTTATATACAAGTTTTGTGTCTAGTAATACTTTTTTCTTTATTTATTGCTGGTATTACCTTTGTTTTTTCAACAATTTATCGTTGTTTTTATATACGTTTTGTGTTTAGTAATACATTTTTCTTTTCATGTATCAAGATTCATTGGGATTTGTTTCTAAGGGCAGGGTCCCCAAGTCCTGCTTTTGTTATTTAACCTATAACTGGAGGAAAGTAACAGATTAATACCTTTCCCAAGGGTACCAGTGCTTAAGTGAATGCAGGGTATTCAACTAGAATTTGAACTCGGCTCACCAATTTCTCTTTCCGAGTCCATATCCACTACACCACAATGCACATCCATCACTAAACTCTTACAGCACCTGATATTCCCAAGTGGTCACCCATCTAAGTACTGACCAGGCTCAATGTTGCTTAACTTTGGTGATCAAGTGAGAACTGGTGTATTCAACGTGATAGGTTGTAAGCCCTTTTTGTGATAAAGATTTATCTTTATTTACAGTCTGACTCATTTTTTTAATAATTTTTTTTATAGTAAGAAAAACAGTCTGCATTCATAGATTAAGTAAAGGGTTCAGTAGCAACACTTTCTGGGTTTTTTAAAGCTGAAACATGTTTTTTGTATTGTAAGAGTAATGTTTTTATTTTGTGAGTGAATTTTTAAAAGATTTCAAGAATAACAAATATTTATCAAAATTTTTTCCGAGTGCTAATATTTAATCTATAGCTGAAGGAGAAAAAATGTACATGCCTGCATTGACAGATTCTTAAAGATCACAGAATAGTTTTACAGGAACTGAAAAAAAATGAATATAATTTAACTCAAACAACAACTTTCCAGAGAAAATTAACTTTCTATTTTAAAATTTAAATGTTTTTTAAAATTTTTTTTATTATAAGATGCACTATTAACTTTGATTATAGGTAAATATTAATTTTTGCTTTTTGTTTTTTCTTAAGGTTTGTAGTAAATCTATCTTAAAAAATTTTCTTTGCTGTTTTATCTTTTCAGTGTCAGTATATTCCCCGATGTAATATAAACATCTTACTTAAATTTAGTATTTTCTTAAATTTTCAATGAAAATTTGATATTTTTATTTATTTATTTTTTTTTTTAATAAATTTTTCATTTCACAAAATTATAGATTATAACTATAGTTTAGATGCATGTTGTGGGGATGAAGGTGTCAGTTTATACTGACACCAAGACAATATGGAATGAAGAAATATATCCAAATTTTAGAAAGGAAAGTGACATTTTTGCCACTTTGGATGATTTAAACTTTCAAATAATACCTATTTTTAAATCATGTTCAGCTTGTAAGAAAATACCAAACAAAATTAACTTTTTAAGATATTTTCAGCTAAAAATATTTTTTGTGACAAATAATTTTTTTTATTTTTTCCTACATTTTTTATTTACCTCATTTAATATCTTGGCACTTGAATCATTTTTTATAATTTCATTCCCAAGCAAGATGGAGATGCAACAATATGCAGGGAAATACAGAGAGTGAAAGTGAATGAGAAAACTCAGCAGTAAAAGAATTGAGGATAAGGATGAAAGATGAATAAGATGCAAGAAGATAGAAAATGGCAGTTGATGTTGGATTTAAATCTTTGAAGATTGTAGTTATCAAAACATTGGAAGTTTTTCAACAGTCTAATCGCATGCTTAATTTCCATGTAGTCTGGGTGTAATAAAATAAAGTTTGTCAGAGTAGTTGCCAAGAAAACAAAAAAAAAAGACATCAGAAAACCAAGGCATGTTGTTAAACAATATCAAATTTTCCATAACAGGATATTAATTTGAGTATCTAGGTTTCAATACTTTGTTTGCTGCATAATGTGCAGATTGTGTTAATGGTTGTTAGTGACAATAGTGGAATTGGCAAGGGAAGGGGCAGATTAATACCTTTCCCAAGGGTACCAGTGCTTAAGTGAATGCAGAGTATTCAGCTGGAATTTGAACTCAGCTCACCGATTTCTCTTTGCCCTAGAATATTACATCCGAGTTAGACCTGCTCTGATATTTTACACAAAGACCGAGAGAGAAGAGATTGATACATTTGTAGAGATGTTGAAGGTTACTGATGTCTTAAGAGGCCTTAGAGAGTATTATGACAGCCTGTTGGTGAAAATAGCCAGTTTGGAATTTAGCTCACAGTACCCTTGGGAAAGGTATAAATCTGTCTCTTTTCTCCCATTATGGGTTAAATAACAGGACAGATTGGGTTCTATAGCCTTTGCTGGCAACCAGTCTACCACAGAAAGTAATGATAACCTACTGCAAGGTAATCTTCTGCTCAGTCAGTTATGTCTCTTGAATACATGATTGCCAAAAGCGTGTATCACATATGGCACTTAACTGACTACATAAACATGCTTTCTGCCATCAATCTGCAAGCTTTCAAATCTGGTCAAAGTACCATTCAGCTGGCTTCGAATCAAAGAATTCTTGACATGCTTCCTCAACTTCATCAAATGAGTCGAATCAGTGGCCCTTCAGAAAGTGTTGCATTGAGAGGAAAATGCCCTAATCTGATGGAGCACAGTCAAGACTGTAGGCTGGATGTGGCAGAACCTCAACACTGTCCATCTCTTCAAACTTGTCTTTGGTCTTCCTGGTGGTGTGTAGCTTGGCATTGTCCTGCTGCATCAAAGTGCACTTTTGGTTGATCAGAGCCGGGTACTTTTGCTTCAACTTTCTGTAGACCCGCTCAAGTTGCTACAGTAAAGTTTGGCACTGATGGCATGACTATTCGGAACCAACTCAAAATGCACGATTCCTTCAAAATTCCACTAAACGCACAACATGACTTTCTTGCCAAATCGACCTTGTTTTGGAACCGACGGTGTCTCTTGCCCTTTCTGAACCCATTGCTTGTATCGATTGTGCTGGCCCAGATAGACCCATTTCTCATCGGATGTCACAATGCGCTTCCAAAAATACTTGTCCAATGGAGTTCATGCGGATCTTGGCGCGAGCTTTTGTGGACAAAATCAAGTTGCTTCAAATGTCGGTGAATTGCCAATTTGCCAACTCCAAGCTCATCAGGCAATTCTCAAGTGCTTGATGAAGGCACAATGTCCAACCCAGTTTGCAAGTCTCCATCATCCAACTTTAACGGCCATCCCGAACGAGTCTTATCTTCAAGACTCATGTCACCAGAATCGAAACGCTTGTACAACTTTGAGATCACCACATATGCAATTGTTTCTTCACGTTCAGCAACACAAATCTCTTCTACAGCTTTTCTGGTTGAAAGACCTCGCTTCCAGCAGTAATGAATCAAAACTCGCAGCTCAGTTTTATCAATTGCCATCTGGAATACGAAGATGAAGATCACTATAACAATATAAATGCAAAATTGCATAAAAATTCAATTTTTTGCAAGTGTTTACAAACTTTTGGGACAACCTAATACATTATCATCTGAATCCCACATAAATAAACTAGAATTATCATCATAAAGCAATATTTGTGATTTTTCAGTTAGGCTTGAAATCTGATTATTTCTTGGAACTTCAAAAGGGCTTGTCATTTCTCATTGAATTGGAGATGCCACCAATTATATTTAACAAGTCGAATGCATGTGAAACATGATTAACCAATAAAAATTGGTTAATCATTGGGTTCTATAGCCTTTGCTGGCAACCAGTCTACCACAGAAAGTAATGGCAACCTACTGCGGGATAATCTTCTACCCAGTCAGTCATGTCTCTTTCGAGATATATGGTCACCAAATCATGTATCATGTATGGCATTTAACTGACTGATTGAAAGGCAGAGAAGTTAGCCTGTTGCAGTTTGGCTAATGAGAACACAATGTGTCATTAATAATGAATATAAAACATACCAGCAGGGCTCTGCCATGTTCATTTTAGAGCTTCTTTGGTTTGTCACATCATATACCGCCTCCATTTTTCTTCATGTTTTAATTTCTCTGTGTGGACACATTTTTTATTACTATTCTTATAATATGCTTCGATAATTTTTCAATGGATGCATGTTGTCGTACAATAGATTATCAGCTTAGAACAATGAATCAGAGTGCCAAGTTTGAATTTCAGTTGAATTAATTGCATTCACTGACATGCAAATACTCTTGGGAAAGGTATTAATTCATCCCTTCTCTTTCTAGCTATGGGTTAAATAACAAGACAGATTGGGTTCTTTTGCATTGGTTGGCAACTCGTCTACTGCAAAAAGCAATGGCAATCTGCTGCGGGAAAATTTTCTGCCCAGTCAGTCATGTACCTTTTGAGATATACGGTCACCAAAACATGTATCACATGATGCTTAACTGACTGAATTTTTCAAATAAAAAATTGGATCTCTCAATTGGCTGAAAAAAAAAAAATGAATTTATTGAAATCTTAACTCAATTTGTTAGAAAAAGTATACTTTTTTCCTAAATTCTAAATAAATTTTCAGTGTTTAAATTTGCAATGCAAGCAGTTTTATATTTTTCTGAAACTTGATGAGAACTTCGTTTCTAAATCCACAAGCCCAGATTTGTGTGTTTATCCATTATCTGTATTTTATTTTATTTTATTTTTTTTTAATCGTTTCACCCCAAGCAAGTTATTCCACTGCCACTATTGCGCTTGGGGCTACATAGGGGAAAGTAAATAGAAATAGTGGTTAGATATAGGAAATGTCAGAAGAGGGGTGGGTGATAGGTAGTTGGGAGGATGGGGAGAGTGTTTGAAAGAATGGAAGCAAATTATTGTGTTAGGAGGTGTCTATTGACCTTACATTTAAACTCCTGGAGATTGTAGCTGTCAGGGAAGTAGTCATGTGGAAGGGAATTCCACAGTCGGTAACTACGATAAAAGAAGAAACTGTTGGAGTAGAAGTTGCAGTTGCATTTTATCGGTTTCACTGTAAAAGGGTGGGATCTAGTTGCTAATCTAGTATCTCGTGCAAATTCGAACCTAGGGAGCACCAGTGATTTGTGTTAGGAGGTGTCTATTGACCTTACATTTAAACTCCTGGAGATTGTAGCCATCGGGGAAGCAGTCATGTGGAAGGGAATTTTGCTAATAAGTTTGCAAGAAGCCCATTTCCTACTAATTAATTTAGTAATGATGCAGATCTTGGAGAAATCCTGAGAATATTGGAGACTGAATTTGGCTGTAAGCTTTTGAAGATGTAGCCAATGATAATTTGTATAAATTCCCCTATATAAACACTGATTCATCATATACAGTATAACATAATGTCTATGACCTGAAGTGGTTATTAAGTGAATTTTGATGGGAAATTTTCACTGTGTAATGTTTGATCTATGTAATTAATATCCCTCACGTAATATATTAAATGCAGACAGTGCAATGGTTGGAACAAGAAATTGGCAAGCTGAGATCAAATTCTAGTTATGTGCTACAGTCACTTTTATAAAAATATCCTTGGAAAAGGTACAAATCTATCTCTACCTTCAGCTATGGATGAGGCTTTAAGAGATGGATTTATGAGATTTAAAAATTTAAGAAGAGATGAATTTAATCAAACAAACAAATATCTTCAGTCTTGGTTGGTAACCAGTCTAGGAGAAGGACAGAAAACTTCAAATTCAAAACCAGTTGTGTATGAGGTTAGAAACAGATAGTAATGCCTAGTATCTTGTGAGCTGTTGTCCTCATAATTTTTAGTGGATTCTATGCAATTAGAATCAATGAGAGTATTATGCTACATATATTGAAAAAAATGATAATATGCTTAAAAATAAATATTTCTTGTGTAAAATGAATGTCCGCTTTTTCATATTTGTTTCCTGTTAGAAAATTTGTCAACAGTCAAATTGTGCTGAAATTTCCAGTTCTTGTTCTATCAACAAACGGCATTGATCTCAGTTGATGTTATGGTCCTGGGCATGACGGTAAGCTGCATCCAGCAGCAAGGCCTCTGATTGAGCAGTTGTGAGAAGCATAGAACCACCTCTTAATTGATGTTGTTCTCAGATCCACTCTGACCTGAAGTGGTAGCACCTGTTAGAATTCCAGCTATGGGCAAATATTTAACCCCCACACTGGGTTCAAAATACTACGAAAGTATAAAAATAGATTTTTATAGAAATATATAAATAAAAATATACTTTAGTAGAAAGATACACATTTTTGATGGAAAAATATTACGAACAATAAATTTTTGAATAAAAATTATAACCATGGCACATTTTTGAAGGAAAAAAAAATATTCTCAGCAAAACATTTTTGAATACAAAACTAGAAGACATTTACAGTTTTCTAAAGTTAAAAAAAGAAAAAAAACCAAAAACTTTCATTAAAATCTGACTAAATCAACCTTGTAAGTGAACATTAAAAAAAACCCCTTAAAACCACACCTTTTTGGCATTAAATAACCCACAGAGGTTGATATTCTGTTTAACAAAACGCAAACTCAGTTGTTGTTAGATTGCATACTGCTTGCGCATACATGGTACTGTATTCAACAATCCAAAATATTGATCAAGTATTGAGAAACTAAAAAACAAATCAAATTTTTCAACATTGATAGAATTATTACTTTCAGTTGGGTACCTAAAATTCACTTACATGCAAATACCCTTTGGAAAAGTATGAATCTACCTCTTTTCTCCAATTTATGGGTTAATTAGTAAGAATTCTATAACTAAAATCATTATTATCTCCAAAGAAGAAATAGAATTGCATACAAAATAATTAGATTTCAGCATTAAACAACCCACAGAGGTTGATATGGCACAAAGCAAAATCAATCAATAACTTAAAGATTTAAAAATACGTTTTTAAAACATTCCACAAGGTGCAACAGAAATATCTTCCACATAATGGTATATATTTAGCAGCAGTAGTGTCTTTATCTTGTATTGGCATGACTAATGATGCCTTCTGAAGGCTGAGTAGAGTATTGAGAGAAAAGAAAATTTTGTTGGAAACAAAGAAGAGAGTAGTGGATTGTTATGTGATGTCTGTTTCTTAATATGGCAGTGAATGCTGGACAATCTCATCAAAGATGAAGAAAATAATTGAAGCAACCAAAAGGTGGTTCTATAGAGAGATGTTGAAGATACCATGGACAGAACACAAGAGCAATGACGAGGATGGAAACAAAAAAAGAACTTAACATCAGGAAAAGACAGCTGAGGTTTTTGGAACAAGAAATGAGAAATGAAGACTTAGAGTATCAAGGACAAATAGAGAGAAAGAGAGACAGGGAAAATCAACGCATGATATACTTGATGAGTTTGAACAAATGGATGGTAAGCCAGGGTTTGAGAGGAGGAACAAGAGAAAGGGTATTAAAACCTACAAGGAACTTGGAGGATGTGGAAGGCCATGATTGTTTATGTCCTGAAGGGACACAGCACATAGAAAAAGAAAATGTCTTACCATTATGCGGATGGTATTTCTGTCACATCTTGTATCAGACACCTAAGATCAACCACCTGAGGACCTGTCTGAAAGATTTTTGTGAATTTTTCCTTGCAATACAAAGTCATATAATAATGAAAACAAAATGTTGTGCTAACAATATACGAAAACTTTAAAGTAACTCTTTTGAACAAACTGAATATTAAATGATAGCTAAGAGAGGAGAAATTTTCTCATAGACTCATAGACAGACAAAACTGAATAGAAAACTAACAAGGTTATTCAATGTGAAGTTACTGGATTTGTTTTTGACTTTTTTGAACAAACTGAATATTAAATGATAGCTACGAGAGGAGACATTTTCTCATAGACTCATAGACAGACAAAACTGAATAGAAAACTAACAAGGTTATTCAATGTGAAGTCACTGGATTTGTTTTTGACTTTTTTGAACAAACTGAATATTAAATGATAGCTACGAGAGGAGACATTTTCTCATAGACTCATAGACAGACAAAACTGAATAGAAAACTAACAAGGTTATTCAATGTGAAGTTACTGGATTTGTTTTTGACTTTTTTGAACAAACTGAATATTAAATGATAGCTAAGAGAGGAGACATTTTCTCATAGACAGACAAAACTGAATAGAAAACTAACAAGGTTATTCAATGTGAAGTTACTGGATTTGTTTTTGACTTTTTTGAACAAACTAAATATTAAATGATAGCTACGAGAGGAGACATTTTCTCATAGACTCATAGACAGACAAAACTGAATAGAAAACTAACAAGGTTATTCAATGTGAAGTTACTGGATTTGTTTTTGACTTTTTTGAACAAACTGAATATTAAATGATAGCTAAGAGAGGAGACATTTTCTCATAGACAGACAAAACTGAATAGAAAACTAACAAGGTTATTCAATGTGAAGTTACTGGATTTGTTTTGGACTTTTTTGAACAAACTGAATATTAAATGATAGCTACGAGAGGAGACATTTTCTCATAGACAGACAAAACTGAATAGAAAACTAACAAGGTTATTCAATGTGAAGTTACTGGATTTGTTTTTGTTTTTTTTGAACAAACTGAATATTAAATGATAGCTACGAGAGGAGACATTTTCTCATAGACAGACAAAACTGAATAGAAAACTAACAAGGTTATTCAATGAAGTTACTGGATTTGTTTTTGACTTTTGAACAAACTGAATATTAAATGATAGCTAAGAGAGGAGACATTTTCTCATAGACTCATAGACAGACAAAACTGAATAGAAAACTAACAAGGTTATTCAATGTGAAGTTACTGGATTTGTTTTTGACTTTTTTGAACAAACTGAATATTAAATGATAGCTACGAGAGGAGACATTTTCATAGACTCATAGACAGACAAAACTGAATAGAAAACTAACAAGGTTATTCAATGTGAAGTTACTGGATTTGTTTTTGACTTTTTTGAACAAACTGAATATTAAATGATAGCTACGAGAGGAGCATTTTCTCATAGACAGACAAAAAACTGAATAGAAAAATTCAACAAGGTTATTCAATGTAAAGTTACTGGATTTGTTTTTGACTCTTTTGAACAAACTGAATATTAAATGATAGCTACGAGAGGAAACATTTTCTCATAGACAGACAAACTGAATAGAAAAACTAACAAGGTTATTCAATGTGAAGTTACTGGATTTGTTTTTGACTTTTTTGAACAAACTGAATATTAAATGATAGCTACGAGAGGAGACATTTTCTCATAGACTCATAGACAGACAAAACTGAATAGAAAACTAACAAGGTTATTCAATGTGAAGTTACTGGATTTGTTTTGGACTTTTTGAACAAACTGAATATTAAATGATAGCTAAGAGAGGAGACATTTTCTCATAGACAGACAAAACTGAATAGAAAACTAACAAGGTTATTCAATGTGAAGTTACTGGATTTGTTTTTGACTTTTGAACAAACTGAATATGAAATGATAGTTACGAGAGAAGACATTTTCTCATAGACTCATAGACAGACAAAAACTGAATAGAAAACTAACAAGGTTATTCAATGTGAAGTTACTGGATTTGTTTTTGACTTTTTTGAACAAACTGAATATTAAATGATATTACCAGAGGAGTACATTTTCTCATAGACTCATAGACAGACAAAACTGAATAGAAAACTAACAAGGTTATTCAATGTGAAGTTACTGGATTTGTTTTTGACTTTTTTGAACAAACTGAATATTAAATGATAGCTACGAGAGGAGACATTTTCTCATAGACTCATAGACAGACAAAACTGAATAGAAAACTACCAAGGTTATTCAATGTGGAAGTTACTGGATTTGTTTTGGACTTTTTGAACAAACTGAATATTAAATGATAGCTACGAGAGGAGACATTTTCTCATAGACAGACAAACTGAATAGAAAACTAACAAGGTTATTCAATGTGGCAGTTACTTGGATTTGTTTTTGACTTTTTGAAACTGAATATTAAATGATATTGCCGAGAGGAGTACATTTTCTTGCTAGACTCACATAGACACAAAACTGAATAGAAAACTAACAAGGTTATTCAATGAAGTTACTGGATTTGTTTTGGACTTTTTGGAACAACCGTTGTTTTAAATGATAGCTACGAGAGGAGACATTTTCTCATAGACAGACAAAACTGAATAGAAAAATTAACAAGGTTATTCAATGTGAAGTTACTGGATTTGTTTTTGACTTTTTTGAACAAACTGAATATTAAATGATAGCTACGAGGAGACATTTTCCTCAGGACTCATAGACAGACAAAACTGAATAGAAAACTAACAAGGTTATTCAATGTGAAGTTACTGGATTTGTTTTGGACTTTTTGAACAAACTGAATATTAAATGATAGCTACGAGAGGAGACATTTTCTCATAGACAGACAAAACTGAATAGAAAAAACCTGTGTCAAGGTTATTCAATGTGAAGTTACTGGATTTGTTTTTGACTTTTTTGAACAAACTGAATATTAAATGATAGCTAAGAGAGGAGACATTTTCTCATAGACTCATAGACAGACAAAACTGAATAGAAAACTAACAAGGTTATTCAATGTGAAGTTACTGATTTGTTTTTGACTTTTTTGAACAAACTGAATATTAAATGATAGCTACGAGAGGAGACATTTTCTCATAGACTCATAGACAGACAAAACTGAATAGAAAACTAACAAGGTTATTCAATGAAGTTACTGGATTTGTTTTGGACTTTTTGAACAAACTGAATATTAAATACAGCTACGAGAGGAGACATTTTCTCATAGACAGACAAAACTGAATAGAAAACTAACAAGGTTATTCAATGTGAAGTTACTGGATTTGTTTTGGACTTTTTGAACAAACTGAATATTAAATGATAACTACAAGAGGAGACATTTTCTCATAGACTCATAGACAGACAAACTGAATAGAAACTAACAAGGTTATTCAATGTGAAGTTACTGGATTTGTTTTCGACTTGATAGTTTTATAATTTTCTTTAAATGATAGAAAATCTTTTGTCAAAGCTGACAATGGTTATTACAACTGTTTAAAGTCATTACTGTCTGGTAATGAATGTGCATTGTGTTGCGGTGGATATCAGCTCGGAACAAGAAATTGGAGAGCCATGTTCAAATTCCAGTTGAATTTGTTGCATTCACTTACATGCAAATACCCTTGGGAAAAGTATTAATCCATCACTTCTCTCTCCAACTATGGGTTAAATGGTAGGACAAATTGGATTCTATAGATTTGGTTGGCAACCAGTCTATTACAGAAAGTAATGGCAAACTACTGTGGGAAAATCTTCTGCCAGTTAGTCATGTCTTTTTTAAGACATGATCATCCATGTGTGTATCATGTATCGCACTTCAGTGTCTGGTGATAAGCAAGCCACTTTCTCTTAACTGATATTCGCTTTGTTCTGTCAGATACTCCAGTTTTTCCAAAGACAAGATCAATTTGTCATGACACTGTGCAGTGTGACAAAAGAAAGGTAAAGATAACAATCTTAGTCAGCATGGGTAACAATGACGTTATTAGTATCTTACAACCAAAAATCATATTCAATTCAATGACAGACAAAAAAACAAAGGCAAAAGCAAATAGATCCCTAGTGATTTAAAATAAAGTATCGATACCGCAATACGTTTCGGATTGTGTTACTCACCCTGAAAAGATAAATCTGTAGGAAAGTAGGTAATTTTCTTAAGTCTGGATTTGAAATCTATATTTTCATTTTGTAATAAACAAATAAATGATAAGTCTGTTCAATTTGGATTTTAAAATAAAAACTTTGTTCCCAAATGTAGAGTTTTTATTCTTACAGCTTCAGATCTTCTTTGTTTCAACTTGAATTCATTTATTGAAAATCTTTGCATATTTTTCTGACAAAAAAAAAGTGAAAATAAATTAATTTTCCATGTTTTTCTTTGAATGCCATCACCCTTCAGGATGTAGGCAGTTAGGGCTCTCCTTGATATCTGTGATGTACTTTTTATTCTTTTTAATCATTTCACACCAAATCAAGGTAAAAAAGCCACTAAGCTACAAGGAGGTTGCTTAGTGTTAGAGAGTATGCGAGAGAACTTTAAAAGAATAGTAATTAAAACAGTAAATAACAATTGACATTGCATTTAAATTTTTGAAGATCAAAGGTGACTGAGAAGCAAGAATTGGGAAGAGGGTTTGATAAGTGACAAATAAAGAAAAGAAACTGATAGTACAAAACTTAAGGATCCATTTAGCCACTTCAGCTATGAAAAAGGTGAGACCTTGCTGCCAATCTAGTACTGCATTTAAATTCACCTCAGGCAACTTCTTATACAATGACTGCTACTTTGTTGACTTTCTTTCTTTATCACTGCAATCTTAGTCCCTTCAAGTCAAGGATGATTTTCTATCTATCTTCCATATCCTCATAATCTTCACTTTCTTCTTCTTCTTACATTCATACGACACACATTTCATTCAGTAACACTCTCCCATGAGTGGCTCTTGATTTTTACACTGAGTAAACTTCAGTATTAAAAAAAGTCTTGAATGAAATTATGAACAACACAAAGAAACAGCTGATAACAATTCTGAAAAAGGACACTGACAACCATTTTGTAAAGTGGATGGAGAATTGAGATAAGTGAGTGAGATTACAGAGAATATGAGGAGGCAGACTAGGCAGAAGATTATCCCGCAGTAGGTTGCCATTACTTTCTACAGTAGAATGATTGCCACTCAGGACTATAGAATCCAATCTGTCTTGCGATTCGACTTATAGATGGAGAGAGAATTGACAGATTTGTACCTTTCCCCCAAGAGTATTTGTGCTTAAGTGAATGCAAACGAATTCAACTGGCATTTGAATTTGGCTCTCCGATTTTTCGTTCCAAGCCGATATCAACTGTACCACATCACACATAAGAGTCAGTCAGTTGAGTGCCATACGTGATTCATGCTTTGGGCGATCATGTCTTGAAATAGACATGACTGACTGGGCAGAAGATTATCCCGCAGTAGGTTGCCATTGCTTTCTGCGGTAGAATGGTTGCTGACCAAGGCTACAGAACCCAATCTGTCCTATTATTTAACCCATAACTGAGGGAAGAAGTGGATTAATACCTTTCCCAAGGGTATTTGCGCATAAGTGAATGCAAGGAATTTGACTGGAATTCGAACTCGGCAACTGATAGCAATCTGAAAAGAGTAATTTCAAGAGTATTTTAAAAATTGGGAGAAAAATAAAGAAAAATGAAAGAGGATACAAGGAAAATACTTTAAAGAAGATGAAAGCATTGTTGCCTCTTTTTTTCATAATATGAAATGTTTGATTATTTTACGGACAACTGTTGTATGACACAATTTAAAAAGTCTTTTGAAGGCTAATCAAACATGACTACAATCTACTTACTTGTACCGATTAGAAGTATTGTCCAGAATAATCATTGTGGTGGGTACTTTTAACTTATAAAATAAGCCCATTGTTTTGCTGTTGGTCTGTTTTTATATGTAAGTTCAATAAATAGGAAATAAAATTGGGTGCTTCTGCTGTCCACCTAGGGATTCACAGCCCAAGCAATAGACTATCCCACTTGAGCACAATGAGATGCTCCAGGGCACCATAAGTAGCGCTCCTTCTCAAGATGGACTATTCTTCTCTCAGATTGCTCCACAACTGTGCTTATCTTGACAATGTAATTGTTCTACACTAACTTGCATCCTCTCTCATATGCTCTCATCTCATTTCTGCAGTATTCTCACCCCTCTCTTACCCACTTCCTGACACCCCCTGTATTCTGTCACTCCTTCTCATAGCTTTCCTCCGATGTAAACCCCTGCACAACAGTGGCAGTGTAATGCCTAGCTTGGGGCGATACAATTATAAAAAAAAAAAGATTGTTTTGCAGAGAAACTTATTGAACTATTATGTGTCCTTACCTGTAACTCCAGAATATACTCTTCCTAACACTATATATACTATACCTCTTTCTCGGGAGAGAGAGAGTCAAGTTGGTAGTAGTTCACTCCAAACCTGACAGTCACACTAACACCTTCCACATTCTGTATTGTTATTTCTTGTGAATATATATTTGTTATTTCTATCATTATGTCCTTCGCCATGCCAATTTGTCTTTGGATCTCTGTGTCCCACTTTCTGTCTTCTGTTAGAACACTTCCCAGGTATTTAAATTTTTGTACCTGCTTGATTTTAGTGTCCCTCCTACCTGTATTTGGCATTTTGGGCTGCTCTTTTTGCTGATGACCATGCATTCGGTTTTCATGCAGTTTATTTGTAGTCCTTTTTTGTCACTCGCTTCAGCTACCTTCTGTAGGAGGTCTTGTAATTTCCTTATGTGCTCCATTCCATTAGGAAACTTATTTATTATCCAAATATTGGTGATGGTGAAATATGGTTGTCTGAATTATATTTCTTATTTTGTTGCACGAAGCAAACTTTTAAAGAAACGTAGTCCTGTTTTTGAGCATCTTTGCAACAAATTTATTTTTATGCAACTATTGTGTTCTTAATCATTTGCTCCTTCTTTTAAATACACTCCAGGTGCGCATTGCATGTTAACTGATTTCCAATATTGCAGCCTTTTTTTTTCTTTAACACCACCATAGATTCTAGGCAAGTACTTTAACGTATCATTATTTATTCAACCCTCTAGGCTTTCGAATCACATGATTGAAAAGATGAGAAAAACAGTCTTGAAATACCAATAATATATCATAAAAATATATAAAGTTTTAGATAAACAATACAAGAAGATGTAACAATGGTTAACAGACATTTATTTAAAAAGAATAAAAAAATGGAATAAAATGATGCCATTATTCTCTCAAGACAATGGGTGTGTTGAATATGTCATAAAACATGGTGTGGAAGATTGTACAATAACTCTATGTTAGATGAATATTTTATTCATTCTTGTTCTTTAATCTGTTTAGCTTCAGGTGATCTTTGAAGTAAATTATTTACCTGGAATATATTGGTGAGGATACCTATAAGTATGTGTATATACTACATGGGTATCAGAGATTTTACAAGTGCACATACGTAATCAAAGTTGAAGGAAGATTGCATAATCTTGATTATTATTTTTTTTTTTGTGATGTGCATTTACTAAGGAATGAAATACTTAAATATATATGTTTTCTTAATTAAAATAATATTAACTGATGATAATTGTGGCTGTCCCTAGAAATATTCCCATGAAACAATGCACAATGCTACTAGAGTGGCATCAAGTTCCCACCATTCCACCCTCAAAATAGTTGAATGCTACTTTTCTTTCACTTCCCTTTTGTGAAACTCTCTACTGTTTGCTTGCTTCCCTGACAGCTACAATCAGGAAAAATTTAAATGCAATGTCAGTTGCTGTCTTCTATTTACTTGATTCCCCTCCATCTCTTATCCTTTCTTTGACATCATCAGTACTATTTTTTATTCTCTCACTTTAACACCCAGTGTTTTAGTGGTGGTCCTGCCTTACTTGGATTGAAACTAATGTTTTCCCAATAAAAGGCCTGAGAGCAACTCAAGGTAGTGGATTTAGTGTATTGAGTTGTATTAGTGTAAGAAAAGGCAAGAAGTGAAGTTCTTGGGATTATGCAGAAAAGATAACACATAACAAGGCTTCAAGAGTTCAAAATTCAATGAGTGCAGTGAATGAAATTTCATAGTTGAGACATTAAAAGTATAGAGTTAAAGATTTTAGGAAGAACTGGAAATTCAATTCTTAACAAGGGATAAACCTCTACTCTTGTTCAAAAGAGCAAGGTGAGTGAGCCTGATGATTGACAAGCCTATCTATACTTACTGATCATGGCAATGCAATTCTTTGCTGTTAATGTCAGAACTTCTGGAAATAAGAAATCTATCTCTTCAGAAAAGAAGACTTATTCTCTGGAAAATCTTGACTGTATTCCTTTTTTGAATTTGACCAATTATCAGGAATAATAGGTCTTCTGGCTAAATTATGTTAACACACCAATTCTCATATCATTGAAGTTAAATAATGTCCTGCCTAGTCAATATCTAGATGAAGGATTGCTTGGGAATGCCAGGTGCTGTAAGCTTAGATGTGTAGGTGACATAGTGGAGAATGGCTTGGAAATTAGAAATTGGAGAGCTGAGTTCTAATTTTTGTTGGGTCTGTTATATTTTTTACACACAACTACTGTTAGGAAAGTTTATGAATTCACTTCTTCCCCCAGGTATGGATTAATTAGTAAGAGTTATATCACAAAATCATTATTATTTCAAAAATTCTTCTAATCGAAAAATATTTTCTTGTTTGAAATATCCCGCAAAAGTGAGATAAGTGATTAAAAAAAACAAATCAATCAGGTATAATAAGCTTAAAGAAACTACTTTTTGATTGACCATGTCATCCAGGGTTTAGCCATACTCACCATGCTTAGGCAATTAGGGTTGATGAGTTTACTTAAATCAGAGGTGGTGGTTTTTTAGTTGTAGTTTTCTTTCTCCTAAACTGGTGCCATCCAAAGCTAAGACTTTATAGGTCCTTCTATTTATCCATAGCTGGTGGGATATAAGATGGATTAATTATTTTCCCAAGGATATCCACCTGTAAGTACAGAATTTGACTGTAATTTGAACTCATCTCACTGATTTTTCAATCCAAGTCGCTATCCATTATTCCACCATACTATATCTATATACATATGTTGAAAAGATGCCACACACACACATATATGTGTGTATATAAGAAAAATTAAGGCAGACACGTTATCTCATGGTGAATCGGAAGTATAGGCCTATTTCAGGTGAAACATCATCAGCTTCTGTCTTGATTTAACAAAGGATTTTACACAAAAAAAATCTATGTGTGTGTGTGTGTATGCATATATATATATTGTGTGTATTTTGGCAGCATTTTTTCATTAATGCAGGTTTCATTGAATAATATAGACAAGTTTTGTCTATTAATTTTGTGTAGGATCCGTTCATACCGTCTGATATACTTGATGGTGATGTCGTTAAAAGACAACAAAAAATCACAGTATTTGTTGAATTTTTTATCAGGTCTAAGCTTTCGGCTCACATAAGCCATTATCAAAGAGTAAATAATAACACACAGTAAACATAGAACATTTAAGCTATTAACAATAAAGATAATTGAATTGAAAATATAAGTCCATCCCTACCGTGGCGGATGGCCGAAGACAGTGACAAAATAGTGGTGTTGTGGTCCCTGGTCTGATTACAGACATTTGAGTACGTTGTTGGAAATATCGAAATTGATTGTATTCAAACCAGGTTTAAACTGTTTAATGTAGAGTGCTTCGAGGATTTTTAGTTTCTGCTTATTATTAAATTAATCAAAATTAATCCCAACATCCTAAGAAAAATTCTACTAGCTTGTACTACTGAAGTGCCTTTTGTTGATCCAAACAACACTATATATATACAACGTGACGGAGTCTCCATGGGTTCAGTGCTTGGTCCGATTTTTAGTAATTTCTACATGTCTAACCTTGAAAATACTACCTTTGCAAAATTTACAAAACCATCAATATATCTAAGATATGTTGATGATATCCTACTATCAATTAAAAATACTAATGAAATCTTACAACTTCAAAAACAGTTTCAAAATAACTCAGTTTTAAAATTTACTTATGAACTTAGCAAAGATAACAAAATTCCTTTTCTTGATATATTAATTAACACTGACAACAATAAATTTACTATCTCACCGTATCAAAAACCTACTAATAAAAATCCCTCCACACTCAATTATATTAGTGAATGCCCCCACTATTACAAAATAGCCATCATAAAAAATCTATTATACCGTGCAAAAGTCAATTCATCTACAAATCAGATCTTCTACAGTGAACTAAAAAACATAAAACAGACACTCATCAATAATAATTTTCCCAACTACATAGTTGATGAACAAATACATTACTTTCTTAAAAAGCTTAACATGGAAAAAACAACACATGATACTAACCCAACCAATCCTAAACATATCACTCTCTTATACCGTAGCCAGATGCACTCCAACTACCAACTAGATGAAAACATCCTAAAAAAAACTCATAAATACTAATATTTCTCCGACAGACTCTAACAAAAGAATTAAGTTCATTATATATTACACTAAATCCACAACATCTAATTCATTTGTCCGCAACGACTCTTCCCCCACCGTTAGTGATTTGCAGAAGACCAATGTAGTATATAAATTCATATGTCCATTTAGAGAATGTATCTCTAACAACCTTAATAATATCTACATCGGCCACACCACAAATTCGCTCTCACGGCGTCTGACGTTGCACTTAAATAAAAATTCAAATATATTCCGTCATTTAGAACAACACGGTTATCAACGCACACTTCTGAGACAAACGCTTGTTGATAACACGTACATACTCAAACAAGAAAATAATAAGCAGAAACTAAAAATCCTCGAAGCACTCTACATTAAACAGTTTAAACCTGGTTTGAATACAATCAATTTCGATATTTCCAACAACGTACTCAAATGTCTGTAATCAGACCAGGGACCACAACACCACTATTTTGTCACTGTCTTCGGCCATCCGCCACGGTAGGGATGGACTTATATTTTCAATTCAATTATCTTTATTGTTAATAGCTTAAATGTTCTATGTTTACTGTGTGTTATTATTTACTCTTTGATAATGGCTTATGTGAGCCGAAAGCTTAGACCTGATAAAAAATTCAACAAATACTGTGATTTTTTGTTGTCTTTTAACGACATCACCATCAAGTATATCAGACGGTATGAACGGATCCTACACAAAATTAATAGACAAAACTTGTCTATATTATTCAATGAAACCTGCATTAATATATATATATATATATATATATATATATATATATATTAGAAAAATTTTAGATATTCTAGAATTTCATGGGTAATACGTATTTTGCCTGCTGATCTTACAGCTTGTCAGACCACAAATGACCATCAGACTAAATGAGAGATCTAAGGCATGCCAGATCACATGGTAGCTTCCTGGATGTGGATAGGGGTTGCAGGTTTGAATCCTGCCGAATTACACACATTTTTGTAATAAAAATTTATTGTAAATAATTGAGCCAGTAGATATAAATATGATATTGTTTAATTTAAAAAAAAAATTAAAAAAAAGAATATCTACTTAAATATGAGTATCAATCAAAAATAATGTTACAAATTGTCTGTTGTTTATAACCAAGTTTCATTTTTCTTTGTTAATTTCCGTAATATATATATATATATATATATATATATATATATATATATGTGTGTGTGTGTGTGTTTCATCTTTGAAACAGAATAAAAATAAATGTACAGGGTATAATAGATAAATTGTCATTTAAATTATGCAAAAATGACATCACATTTTAACAGATATATTTACCAAAATTACACAAAAATATCTTGAAATATAGAGAGTAAATAAAATTGCCATTGTCTGTAACTCCACCCTCCAGACAACTTTAAAATCTAGATGATATGCTTTTTTAAATTTGTAAATGCTGCCATATTCCTTGTTTTCACTTCATATTTGATTTTACAAAGAGTTTTGTTGGTTGTTTTGTTTTTATGGCATATCAACCTCGGTGGGTCATTTATTGCCAACTAAATTTTTATTTATTGCTGGTAATACCTTTTTCTTTTAACAATTTTTTGCTGTTTGTATATAAGTTTTGTGTCTAGTAATACATTTCTCTTTTTCAAGTATCAAGATTCATTGGGATTTGTTTTTAAGGGAAGGGTCTCTAAGTCCTACCCTTGTTATTTAACCCAAAACTGGAGGGAAGGGATGGATTAATGCCTTTCCGAAGGGTACAAGTGCTTAAGTGAATGCAGGGTATTCAACTGGAATTTGAACTTGGCTCAGCAATTTCTCTTTCTGAGCTGATATCCACTGCATCACAAGGCACATCCATCCCTAAACACTTAGAGCACCTGGCATTCCCAAGTGGTCACCCATCTAATTACTGACCTGGCTCAACGTTGCTTAACTTTAGTTTTGTTGGTCTCATGCTCAACTGCACAACTCATAATAATGAAGGGGGTTGCAGTTGTAGTCTGGGTAGTTAGTGGGGAGATGTGGTTGCAAGAATTGCCTGACAACCATGACTGGGTTCTCCTCTATGGCATGGTGCAGTCCTGTTCCTAAAAAATAGGAGCCACTATCTTGATCCAGGGCAGCACAACTGCCTCAAGGCACTTAATGTAAGCCACCAAGTTGAGTCTGAGGCCCTGTGAGAAGATGAATGGCAGCATAATTTCACCATCACTATTGTATACTCTGGATATTTTTTGTAATCACCATTCATCTCTTTCTGAATCATCTGCACTGTCTTCAGATTGACACCTAAACACTCCAAAATGTTTGTCTTGAAGCTTCCAGCATAAATATTTGTAGTACCTCCTGACTAGAAGTCAGAAATAATACTACTGAAACATTAACTTTGTTTTCTTCTCCCTCCTTTTCTCCAGGTGTGTCCACCTAGGTCAGGAACTACTATTCCAGAAATCCCTTCATCTCTCGCTCCCACTCTTTTTCTCTCTCTCTGGCCCATCCCTACTGACCAACAACTAATAGCAGTTCAGTTTTTTTAGTTCCTCAAAAGATTTCTTCTCCTCCTTTTCTCCAGGTGCTTCCACCTAGGTCAGGAACTACTATTCCAGAAATCCCTTCATCTCTCACTCCCACTCTTTTTCTCTCTCTCTCTGGCCCATCCCTACTGACCAACAACTAATAGCAGTTCAGTTTTTTTAGTTCCTCAAAAGATTGCACACCAGCCACACATGCTACTCCCACTAGCAGACATTTTAGTCAGTCACGAGGGACTCGTACAAGAATGTAGACAATGTTAAATAAAGTTTGTTTTAACAGGTTAATATTTGTATCTCTTAATTATTATCGAAAACATACTAGGCACAAATATTACATACTAATCAGTATATCATGCAGTTTCTAAATTTCATAGTGAATTGTGTTATGGTTCTTTTTTTCTCAGAGATGGGGCCCAACTGACTCTACTATACTGTAGATACAGTTGATAAAATAAAAAACTGTTGGGATGCACACGCCTATTCGGCTATAATGGACTATTCCATTACTATGTAAAGTAATGGTGGCATCTACGTAAGAGAGTGTGCGGAGCAGCCGATCGACAAGTCAGTTGTAGACTTCCGGTGACGACCCGGAAGTACCCATTGCTCATACTACGTCTTACGACGGTTGAGACGATTAACCTTTATTCTTGTATTGGATACTAATAACCTTTGTAAATACTATTTTCACGGAATACAACAATTAACCTATTCCTGTTGTTGAGTTATTTATTCTTACTCATGACATAACACAAACAAATAATACATATGTGTGAAATCAAAATATAAAATGACGACAATTTATGCATCGCACTCTGTATGATTGTCCAAGAATAAGTTGAAACAAGAAAAATTACACATCATCTATTGTTTCCTTTCTTTATCTCTTAAAAGTTATAAATGGAGATCTTACGAATAATGTCCTTACAAGAGTACCAGATTCTTCTGACACACTTTGCATTTTTGAGAATGTGAAAAACAAAAAACATTTCTGTTCATTTTTCTCATTTATTATATTTCTCCTTGACATTTTCTTTTTAACTTTTCGGTTAACTTCTGTAGAAATATTCATTCATCACATATCCATCAAAAATAAAGATTTCATCTTCTGTCATTCCAATACAACCTTTTAGAATATACTCCCTTCCAGTTTCTTTTAGTATTTTCTTTTTATCTATCAAAATGGCTTTAATCTTGATTGTTGGATTGTGCAGTACATGATTGTTGCATGTCAACTTGTCTATGTTCTAATTTCTCTCTCTCTTTTTTCCATACAGGATCCTTCTACTTGTCAGGATATGGTAGCCATCCCAGGTTTACTAGTTAGATTTTTGTCAGTCTCAGTTTGATATTGATGAATGAAAAATAATCCTGATTTTATTCTTTCTTCTTTCACAGGAATTTGATTTTGATCAAAACACAACTTGGCACTACTTAAATAAACTGGTCCACTCATGAAAAAATAGGAAAAAAATTTTTTTATTTTTTTTAAACAATTTTTGTAGATTTGCATCTATTACACTTGCCTTAGACTATGACTTATTGCAAAATGAAAACAATATTGATTTGTTATTGATTTAGGTGTTGTTGTTTTGTTTATAATATCAATACAGTATACTTCACATTTACAGTTTTATTGGGCTTAGTTGTCCATCTGGAAATATTTATTTTGAGATGTGATTACAAAATATTTATCTTAAATAACAAACAAATGGATATATACATTATAAAGTCAAGAACAAAATTTATTTATTAATCTAAGAAAAATCATTAATGAAACTCAAATGTTTCTTTATGTTCTTCCAAAAATATATATGCAAAACAGTCGTTAAGAAAAATATAATTTCAAAAATTCAGAAAACTTTTAAAATATGGAGATATCAATTATGTTGACAGCTAAGTGACTTAGCCTAAGGTCAACAAGTGTAAGACAGGGTTTAATTTTACACTGTACTTGTATTATAAATAAGATCCCTACTTCTAAATTAACAAATTTTCTTGTAATTATTACAACCTAATGAAATTCAATAAATGGTAATCTGTAAAAATTATTTTCCCCAAAGATTTTCCCTATTTTTTATGAATGGACCTGCTTAATTAAATAGTGTCCACATCTGTGGAAGAGTTAAGCTATTACAGTTTTCTTATCTAAATCTAAACTTATTTATAAATGGAACTTTGTCTCTGTGTGTGTATGTGTGTGTCCGTTACCTATAGACTCCGAAATGGCTGAACCGATTTTCTTGAAAACTTACACAATTGTACTAAAAGCGTCTGTGTGTGTTCTTAGCTAGGTTTTGTGTTGAGGTACACCCGATAAATATCGAAAATTGATAATCAAAAAATCGCGTTATAGAAGGAGTGGTCCGATTTTAATTAAATTTGATACATTCATAGACAAAGACATAAGAAACAATATTCAGAAGTTTCAAGGTCGCAGTTCTTACAATAGTGCAGAAAATTTGATATCGATACCAGGAAATCAAAATTTGACTTACATCTATTCATTTTTCTTTCAGTCTACGGTTTCGCTTTAACTGGAAATAACTATTGCTTTTTAGTCTTACGTACCAACGTCCAAAGAATCTGAGCTCCAAGACCACGGATTAGGTTTAACACTTTCATTACACCCGAGCAATACCAGGTTATACTGCTAGTAGATAATACAAAAATGTATATTACTTAGATTTGAATGAATATCTTCACCTTTGTTGTTATGTTTTAGTGATTATGCCCTTTATTTTAATTTAGACAATTTTCATGAAACTTCAGAAAGAACCCTTTATTTAATGTTCAGGATGGATTGTTCTTCTACTGTTCAGGAATATCTCATTTAGCTCTTTACTATAATACTCAGTTATTTTTTGATTGAGTCTGAGTTTGTATTACCCAATCCAATGATGGACCTCCCACTACTATGCACCAAATTCATAATCCAACACTTCAATTGACTGGGCTGTTGTCTCATAAGTCAATAGCCTTGTATAAATAATTTAAATAATAATTCATCAGTTTTTGCTGTTTTTAGAAAATTTAATAAAGGTAAAATAAAAGCAAAATAGTAAATTTAGAAGTGTTTTTCTTTATTTAATCATTCTTTCAGATTTAATTCATATTTTATCATTTCAGTTTATAATTTCTTTATTACCTCGTACAGGGATTGAACTTACAAAAAATAAATTCTAAATAATAACAAAGTGAGCAGCAACTACTCAATTTTTTTATATCTGATGAATTGAGTTAGTTGAAAAAAATGGTCTAGATTGAAATTAATGACTTTTTCTTTATTTTCAGGTGAGTCTGAAATTCCGACACTTATGGCGAATTTTGCAAAAACGTAAGGTATCCGGAAGTCACTTTTATTTTATCTAAACTGAAAGTATTTGTTATGAATCTTTACAATGGTTTCAAGTTTATTTCTAATAAATTTGTCAAAATATTCAATGTAGAGACATGAAATGTACTAAAATCAATAAATAAACAAACAATCGACTCCTGCACATGTTAAGGTTGTGTTATGTTTCTTTCTATATTGTTTAAAATGTAACTTACATTTTTATTTTAAAAACAGAAAAAAAAATGGAACACAAAATGACAATGTTTATACTTTATATATTTTGCAAACATTATATAACTTTAAAGTAATGCATTTCATTCCATAGAACTTCTTTAGCCCAATCATGGTTTTATTGATGGAATAAGCCACATATATATATATATCAGTAAACTTTCAGGTCAATACCTAAAGGTGACAGTGTGTTTCATGATTAAACAGAATTGTCAGACCATTGAGTGTTGATCTCAATGTCCACTTTTATATTTACATAGGCTTTCTTTCTCTCTCTCTGTCTCTCTCTTTGGTATCAAGCACTTTAAATCTTAAATACAACATGTCTTAAAAATATACTTTTATCATATACATACTGTTGGGGATCACCCCTTTTTGCAAATAAGAATGAACTCGCCTGATGTGTACATATAATCATGCCTATACAGAGTACAGCAGGGGTTTAATGGTTGTCAGAGAGTTAGTAAGGAGTTAGTTGGTCAGTATGTTTGTGCATGTTAAGTTGGAGTGTTTTGGATATAAACTCATTACCTGGACATACTTCTTCACTATAAGACTGTATATATTGTTTCTACTAATAGTATTCCTACTATTCCTGTATTGACTAACCTGTGTTCCAGTTTGTATATTTTTGTTCAATATAATTTATATTTTCTATCTCCATATCTGCTTTTGTTATTTATTATTTAGTGTTGTTTCTCAACAAGAATCCACTACACACACACACACACACATATATATATATATATATTTAAATTCAAACAAAAAGTGGCATGTAGGTAAAATTCCAAATGAGATCCTATTAATATTAATTTTATTAATATTAAAATGATTTGGCCAGAGAGCTTGATGTAAATAGCATTATCTATTCACTGAGCAATATATGTATATTTTCAAATAAAACTTCAAAAATCAAATGTATGATAATTTCTGTGAAGAATCCTTGCTTTGTCAGCAAAAAAGAAAACACACTTTATTGATGAAGTGAGAATTCCTTGCAGAAATGATCATATGACACATGTGATTTTCAAAGTTTCATTTTAAAATATATATTAATATACATCTTATGCTACATCTGTGGCATGACTTGGAGTTTAATGCATCATGCAATCATCAGATGCTTATTTCAAACTGATGGTTGTTAAATCTAAAATTAAGTTTACTCGATGTTCATGGGAATTAAATCTTATAAAATTATGTTACTGATTTTTTAATAACAAGATTAAAATTTGACCATTCTATGGTTACATGTAGATAATATATTTATATATAATCATATAACTATGAATTAAATGTACATTGTGACATGGAAATTTCTATATTTTGAAAGAGAATCTCATCATCAGGCGATGTTGGTTGTGAAAATGATTTAATTTTCACAACCAATATCCAACATTGCCTGATGATGAGATTCTATCTTGAAGCATAGAAATTTCCATGTCGCAAATGTAATTTTAATTCATAATTATATGATTATAATTAAGCTCTACAGTATTTATTGTATTGCGCACTGTTTATAAAAAATAAATGCCAGGAAAGTCAAAATTGTAAAATTTGGGTCCTCTTTACCTGTGTGTGTATATATATATATATATATATATATATATATATATATGTAACAGGTTACAAGGGAGAAATAGAACAACTACTGGTTACAGTTTACATTGAAATACAAACGCATTAATGATCTGAATGTGATAGTAATAAAAGCAGCCCAATGCTACTTTCCATCATAAAATTTAAATTTTTCTTTTAAAACAAATTTTCAGGAAAATAGTTTTTCTCAAGTCCAATAATCATTATTTTTCTTTCCAGTATTGATAAAGGCTTCCTTCCTAAACTTTTGTTTGAAGTCATGTGGAATGTCAACATCTTGATTATATGTTCAAGTCTCCAAGTGAATTGCTTTTTTTTTTATTTAGTACAAAACTTTGAGAATCCGTAGTCTGCAAAGTTTAATAAAAGATTGTCATCACCGAAACCTACTTGTTTCTCTCACTCAAATCTACTGATGTGAGGAAGCAGGTGTGTAGTGCTGACAATCAATATATTTCTGAATGATTTTTGGGGCCATACATGACATTCATATGTAAGTTGGTTTAAAAACATTACTTGAATTTTTAGGTTAATGTTTTAGTGCATTGGATATTGGCTCGGAATGAGAAATCGGGGAGTCAAGTTCGAATTCCGGCTGAATTGATTGCATTCACTTACGCGCAAATACCCTTGGGAAAGGTATTAATCCATCTTTTCCTTCCAGTTATGGGTTAAATAACAGGACAGATTGGGTTCTATAGCCTTGGTTGGCAACCAGTCTACCGCAGAAAGCAATGGCAACCTACTGCGGGATAATCATCTGCCCAGTCAGTCATGTCTCTTTTGAGACATGATCGCCCAAGCATGTATCACGTATGGCACTAAACTGACTGACTGAATATATTAATTAAAAACATGATTAAGTCTTCTACTGGGCATAAAGTGGGGGACTAGTTTTATATTGTTATGAAGTAATCAGCTGACCCCCCACTTAATAATATATCTCTTCCCCCTCTAGCTATGAGTCGAATAACAGGGCAGATTGGGTTCTATAGCCTTGAATGGCAACCAGTCTACCGCAGAAAGCAATGGCAACCTACTGCGGGATAATCTTCTGCCCAGTCAGTCATGTCTTTTTTGAGACATGATTGCCCAAGCGTGTATCACGTATGACACTCAACTGACTGACTGAATGTCTAAAATTTAAAGCATAGGGTTTTTGAATCTTGTACATTTTGATGGAAAACTGTATCTGGTATTGGTTAGATTTCTCTCTCCAACCATCTCTCTCTTATATTCAATTATTATTATTAGTCTGAAGAAGTTTTCAGTTTTGTTATTCACTTGCTAATCTTTGATAACGAGATTTTTATATCATATCTGAGGTATTGTGGAGTAATGGTTAGCGGCTCAGATTGAAAAATTGGAAAGTCAAGTTCATTACATTCACCTACATGCTAATACCTATGGGGAAAGGTATGAATAGATCTCTGTATAGATAAATAGCAGAACAGCCTTGGCTGACAGCTAGTCTAGCAGAAGGAAAACTCTAAATCAAACAAGCCTTGATAGAGTTGGGCTCCATCAAACTATATTTCCAAGAAAGCACCACTGCTACTGTAAATGCAGGTACATGTAATACCTTTATCACCATAATAGGTTATTGCGCTCATGATTGTGTTATGTATTTTATAAATACCTCACAATCATAAGTCCTATCATGTATCTTGGGCAAGGTAGTCTGATGGAGGCCAATCCTCTCAAATTCTTTTATTCAGAATTTTTCCTTCTCTTCATAAATATCTTGTTTCATCAATGTTATATATTTTACACACACATATATATATATATATATATATATATATATATCTTTCACAAACATATTTTACAAATATTATAAATTTGTGTAGAAGAAATCCCTTCTTGGTTAGGCCAAGAACTTTTCAGCACGTCTTTGTAATAAATTCGATTAAAAGGAGAAAAATCAACTACTGCATAGATTTGTGTTGTAATGAAGCCATTTAAATCTTTTCATTATATATTTTAAAAATATATTTCATAAATTTTATGTTTTACAAACATATATTTCATAAATATTATTTTATAAATATTATATGTAGATTATTCTGATATTATAGATGAATATTATAATTTACTATACTAAATATAAAATTATAAAATATATTTTGCATTATGAATGGGTAATGAAAAGAGACAACACAGTGCTGTTAGCAAGCAAAGAAACAGAAAATACAGGACCTGTGAGAGAAGGTTGCGAGGGAAAGTGAGAAGGCTAAACATAAACTTCAAGAAAACTAAATGCATCGTTATCAGCAAAAAGAAGACCCCAAAATGTTAAATACAGGTCAAGGATACTTCCATCAAACAGGTGCAGAAATTTAAATACCAGCAAAACGTTCTGACAGAGGATGGAAAGTGTGACACTGAGATTTGAAAATGCATTTCAAAAGCTAAGCAGAGTATTGGGAGACAGGAAGATTTTGTTGAAAACAAGGAAAAGAGTACTAGACTGTTATGTGATATCTGTCCTTCTATATGGCAGTGAATGCTAGACGATGTCTTCATAGATGAAGGAGAGACTCGAAGCAGCAGAAATGTGGTTCTAGAAAAAGATGCTGAGGATATTATGGACCAAAAATGTGAGCAACAAGAAGGTTTTGTAGTTGATGCAAATGAAAAGAAACCTTGTACTTAGCATCAGGAAGTGAGAGCTGAGGTTTTTGGGACACATAATGAGGAAGAGGATGTGTGTTGTGGTGCAGTGGATATCGACTCAGAACAACAAATCGGGAAGCCGATTTCAATCTCCAGTTGAATTCCTCACATTCACTTACACTCAAATACCCTTGGGAAAGGTATTATTCCATCTTTTCCCTCCAGTTAGTGGTTAAATAATAGGATAGATTTGGTCCTGTAGCTTTGGATAGCAACCAGTCTACCACAGAAAGCAATGGCAACCTGCTGCGGGATAATCTTCTGCCCAGTCAGTCATGTCTCTTCTGAGACATGATCACTCAAAGCATGTATCACGTATGGCACTTAACTGACTGAATGAAGAAGAAGAGTTTAGAGAATTTGATGCTCACAGGATGGATAGAGAGATAAACACATGAGAAGGCAGTGCAAGATATACTTGGTGGGTTTGAGCAAGAGGATGGTGAAGTGAGGTCTGGGAGGGTTACCAAGAGGACAAGTATTTAGAGCAACGAGGGAAGAGGCAAATGGAAGTCCATGATTGCCTAAGAAATAAATAATTTCAGTAAGATTTAAATGGCTTCATTACAACACGAATCTCTGCAGTAGTTGATTTTTCTCCTTTAATCAAGTTTATTACAAAGATATGCTGAAAAGTTCCTGCCTGGGAACTTGCTTCCTTATTCTTGCTTTCCTGACGGCTACAATCTCCAGGAATTCAATACTCATCTCTTAACCACTTGACCCTAGTTCTTTCTTCACCACCCTGTATATCCTTTCCTTTCTCTCCACCTCTGCAACTGTCATCATACCTGTGTGCCCTCCCTTCTCTTGCTCCTTTCTAACTGGTTCGTCTTTCTCTTCACTCTCTTCTATTTAGTTTTTTTTTTTTTAAATCATATCACCCCGAGCAAGGCGGTAACGCCACTGATGTGCAGGGGCCTATGCAAGAGTGAAAAGATTGGAAAAGAGAAAGCCGGAAACCACGTCCTAAACAAGGGATGAGCCTCTTCACCTGTTCAATAGACATGGCTGGAGTGTGAACTGGGCGATAGTTTAGTCTATCTACTCCAATTGAAAAAAATAAATAAAAGGAAAGAGTGAAAAGATTGGAAAAGAGAAAGCCAGAAGCCACATCCTAAACAGGGAACAAGGGATGAGCCTCTTCTTCACCTGTTCAATAGACGTGGGTGGAGTGTGAACCGGGCGATTGTATAGCCTATCTACTCCAATTGAAAAAAACAAAAAGAAAAGAGTGAAAAGATTGGAAGAGAGTGTGTTTTTACTCTTATGTACCCCCCTGCACATCAGTAGCATCACCATCTTGTTTGGGGTGATATGATTAAAAAAAAAAAAAAAGAAAAAAATGGGATTTCTTCTACAAAAATTCTGGTTGTATTTTTTGAACTGGGTTGGGATAAGAACTATTCAACACTCTCTTTGATTTTTACGACAAACTCAATATAGGTTTGAGGCAGTCAATCAAGTGTCATATTTGATACACTTGGGTAATCTGAAAAGACACGGCACACAAAGAAGCACTGCTGAAATACAATTTGAAAAGAAATTTAACTTTACAAAATGAGAAGAGCTGAGACTTCCTCAGCACCATTTGTTTATGCTGCTTTGATACAAAATTCGATCTAATACAGAAATTATTATAATGTTTATTATATTGGAAATGGATTATAAATATAGTATTAAAAAAAAACTGATAGGGTTGTTTACATATGATTTGACACTTCTACTGGTCAGATTGATTGAATCATTTGTTTGTTTAGCAATATATCAAATCCTTATGACTCATTTAACCCCAAAATTTAATTTTCTTGGAAGTTTTAAAGTAACAAAAACATATATGTTACTTTGTATTCACAATTGAATACATGGTACATGATACTCAATTTTGATGCGTATACATGTTTGTGTGGACTAGAGGCAGTAATATGTGTTTTGATGTTGTTTTTTTTAAGTTACAGTTTGGTTTAAGAAATTGTACTAGATATAGATTAATATCATGAAAGACTTCATTTGTAATTACAATCATATGTATATGAATTCTAAGTAAGGAAAAGTAGTACAAATAGTCTTGCATTCATTTAAATGCTTTGAGTAGTGTGTACAAAGAAAAATCTGTAGTTTAGAAAATACTTTCAAGTAGTTGGGCCACAATCAGAAAAAGACTTATTAGCAAAGATTCACTGACCTGCTTTGTTATTGTTGGAGATGATTCATTTGAAGTCACTAACTGACCTGTCATGCTGCTGCTCTTTGAACTTGCTGAAACACATTTTTTTTAGCAGTGCTAGAGAAAAGAAAGATGCTGTATAGTTAGGGCCATTTGAACACAAGAGATGATCTAAGACAGTAAAATCTATAGTCTCTGAAAGTCAAAATGTGTTGGTTTTTATAAGAAATTTTATCCCAAAAGTATGATCAATAAAATAGGGTTTTAGTTTCCTCTGATTGATCAAATACAGAGTACGATGGGTAAATTGTAACCATTTTATAATTTTAATTCCATGTATTATTTGTTTTTTATTTTGATTTTTGAAAAAAAAAATGCCATGATGCAATTCACTTCACCAGAAATTAGAAAACAGCATGATATATTACTTGGCATTTGCACCAGAAGCTCCATACGAACATTTCAGAGTGTTTAAGTGTTGATCATGTGCATTGTGGTGCAATGGATATTGACTCGGAATGACAAATCGGGGAGCTGAGTTCAAATTTCGGTTGGATTCCTTGCATTCACTTACGTACAAATACCCTTGGAAAAGGTATTAATCCCTCTGTTCTTTCCAGTTATGGGTTAAATAATAGGACAGATTGGGTTCTATAACCTTGGTTGCCAACCAGTCTACTGCAGAAAGCAATGGCAATCAACTGCGAGATACATCTTCTGCCCAGTCAGTCATGTCTCTTTCGAGACATGATCGCCCAAGTGTGTATCACGTATGACAGTGCAGAGAATTCTAAAAGAGTCGGATGAATCTAATGATAATTACAAAGACGTCTGGAGTATATAATAGTGATGGTAAAATTATGCTGTCAGTTATCTTCTCACAGGGTCTCAGACTCAAGACAGAGATTTACATCAAATGCCTTAATGAAGTAGTGTTGCCCTGGATCAAGAGATTGGCTGCTAGAAGACCCTATGTCTGGCAATGGGACTCTGCACCATGCTGCCCAAGCAGGAAAATCCAGTCATGGCTTTTAGACAATTTTTGCAACCACATCACCCCCTGCATGTGGCCACCTAACTTCCCAGACTGCACCCTACTTGATTATTTTGTGGAACACAGTTGGCCAACAAAACTCCTTGTAATATCAAACAGGAACTGAAGGCAAGGATTATGGCAGCATTTACCAACTTAAACAAGTATACTAACCAGAAGAGATGCAGGTGATTCCAAAGTCGTCTGGTGACCATATTTGAAGTCAATAGCAATTTCATTGAATAAATTTCCTCTTCAGTATTTCAAATTATTTTTGTGTAATTTTAATTGATATAAAAAATGCGATGTCAGTATTTTTTTCGTTTTTGCGTAATTTAGATGACAATTCATCCATTGCACTCTATATTTCACATGGCGATTTTAATTTCTAAGCAATAGACATTTTGATTTAAACTTACTGTAGAATCTTTTTGGCAAGTTTGTAGGATTGGCTGTTAATGGATAAAAAATAAAGTTTGAGCATGTTTTTGTATTGTATATATGTAGGTATTTACTTGTACTAGAAATAGTTTATTTGTGATAGAAATATCTTATATGTATTTATAAAAGAAAAACAAAAGGTTATCTTTTTTATGCTATAGGTTATAAATCCCATATAATCAATCAACCAACTAAAAAACACAAAATAAATTGCACACCTGAAAAATCAGATTTCAATGACTAAAAGCATTTGGGAAAAAACCAAAGTAAAATTGTACACTCACAAAAAGGGATTCAAACGACTTTGGAAAAAGCCAACTAAAAAAAAAATTCACAAGTCAGTGTGAAAAGTAAATCCTGAATCCTGATTGGATTAAAAGCAGCAAGTTCATATGTGATGTATTTTTATATCTAGATGTAAAAAGGCCTGCTGAAGAGTGCATTATGAGAAGTTTTACTCTTTCAACAACATTGCTAACTTGTCAAAGTCAGTCTGATATGGGAGTGGTTAGCTGAGGACATTGTGGCAATGTAACTAAAGAAAATTCAAGAAGCTGACCTGGACACAGGACATACCATGGTTTCATTCGACCTTATCTTCCAGTGTCCTTTTCTTCATTTTCACACCACACCACTAGAGAGGCCAACAGCAACTACAAAATAGACACTTTAAATACTACTTCTTTATTTGTCTTGCCTTCTCTTTTTCTCAACCTGTAGTGACCTATTAAAAAGAGGAAGGAACAAAGACTTTACATTCCTCTACTACACAACCATGAACATCTGCAGACATTTTAAATACCTACATTACTATTACGAATATTTTTAACTACAAAATTGCATGCATTTTCTCAATGAACATTTTTCTTTTCACAAATATATTATAGTTTTCAGTTAATGAATTCCACTTATATTTTCTTTCTTACACTTTTGTTATTCTGTAAATAAATCTTTGCTTTAATGTACGCATGAAATATTTTATTCTTTCCCATTTCAACCTTCTGATATTTAAATTGTGGAGACTTCAGACGTGTTTGGCGCAAGGCCTTTTTGCCCAGCAACACTGAGGCCCCTACAATGCCAATGTTCTTTTGTTTCTTGAGAATCTTTATTAAGGCAACTATAGAAATTTTATTTCTGTATTTATATAGTGTCTTTTATTTAAACTTTCTTTTGTTTAATTTTTATCTGAATTTTTACATACACACAATTTTATATATGAATAAAAACAGTATTTTTTTATCTTTAAATATTTGTTGCATATTTTTAGAATTGTCTTGAGTCTACTGCTGTGTTGTTTCATGGATAAGTGAAGGGAATTAGAAATTGGGAACCTGTGTTCGAATTCCCGTCATATTTATTAGATTTGCTTATTAGTATTTAGACTTGGAAAAGATTTTAATCCATCTCCTCTCACCCCGGCTATAGGTTGAATGGCAGACTGTGTACTGTAGAAAGAAACAGCAGCCTCCTGCATAAACCTTCTGCCAAATTAATCAAGAATTAAGTGAGACATGATTACTTAAGTGTGTATCAAATGTGACGCTTGATTGACTGCGTTAAACCAACATTGAATTTGTCATAAAAATCAAGATAGACGTATGATGGATAAGGGAGTGTTGAATAGTTCTTATCCCAACCCAGTTCAAAAATATAACTAGAATTTGTGTAGAAGAAATCTCTTTTTGGTTAGGCCAAAAAATTTTCAGCATGTCTTTGTAAGAAACTTGATTAAATGAAAAAAATCAACTCCTGCATAGATTTGTGTTGTAATGAAGCCATTTAAATCTTTTTGAAATTATATATTTCTTTCCCTATTCAAATAATAATATCCAAATAAAGAACTGAAAGCACACTTACTCGGATATCAGGTCACTCGATCTGCCATGCCAGCCACTTTAACAGAAAACAAAAAGCGGAGAGCAATCTTTTGTATTTTGTTCACAATTTAGAACATGTAAATAAATCTTTACGGAGAGCCGAGTCAGTTTAAAGATTGTATTGTATGGAAAAAGAATTACAATCTTTATGTTTGTATATCCTGCCAGAACAAAACAGCACTAAACTCGTCATTTTATTTTTTATTTATTTTAAATCAACAAAAACAAGCGATTTCTTCATGATACATTCAGAAAATAGATACAAAATCCCTTTGGCTTCATAGGTAGGTTTTATTATGAAAGTTTCTTAAAGTATTCATGTAAAAATTGTATCTGAAGCTATTGTTCTGTGTATTTTTGAAATTGACAGAAAGTTTCTTTCAGAATTCCTATAAAAAGGGGGAGCAAAAGCATGTTAACCGTTATAGACGTGCACAAAAACAATAAATCTGACAGTGGAGTGAAATTTATGAGTGCAGAAAAAAGAGTACATTTTATTGATTATGAATATAAAAAAAACGGTTCAGTTTAATGTATCATCTACATATTTTTTTTTCTTACTTTCTGTAGTAATATGATTCTATGAGTCATTCGGAAGGAGTTTATAAATGTTCTAAATATAAGGTCTTGTGCCAGACTTGGTTATGTTTACTTCATTTAGACTGTAGAATCATTCGTGGTCGAGTGGTCTAAGACATACCAGATGAATTGGTGGCTTCCCTTATGTTGTTAGGAGTTACAGTTTTGAATCCTGCTGAATGACACACATATTGGTAACAAAAATTTCTCATGAATAATTAAGCTGGTACAAAAATATATAAAAATACACTGTTTAATTAAAAACAAAATATCTACTCAAATATGAGTACTGAAAAAAAAATAATGAACAGATAAATAAATTTTTAAAAAATTTATATGTACCAATAATTTGTGTATAAAGTAGGAATAAAACTTAATTTCCAGTAACCATTTTGATATTTAATGCAAATGACTACTTGGGTTTACTTTACTTCTTGACTAGTATTTGTATGATCTGTTGCAGTGTTAGTTAGGGAGTTTTAATATTTTATACAGGGAGCTGCAAAAGTAGGTATTACACTAGTATAACCAATGTTTGTATAACCAATACATTTTTGTACACACATTTCGATTTTAAGTATTTTTCACCTTTTTTGAACCCCTCTGTTTAACTTACTTTTTCTTTACTGATGTCGGTGTGCTCTTTTGTGTGTTGGCCTTTGTATGAAATCGCTACCCTTAGCTTCTTTTCTCACACTTCCCACCTGTGGAATTCCCTTTCGCATCCTTGCTTCCCCGACGGCTACAATCTCCAGGAATTTAAATGTAAGGTCAATAGACATCTCCTATCACACTAACTCGCATCCATTCTCACAGAGGCTTACGGCCATATCACGTTGAATACACTGGTTCTTAGTACAGGATATTTTTGTAAATTGGTAAACAATAAAAAATAAATGGTTTCCTTCTACCAGGACAAATCATACATTAATATACTAAATCAAGGATTCCTAATCAATTTCTACTCCAACAGTTTCTTTTCTTGTACTTGCTTCCCTGACAGCTACAATCTCCAGGAGTTTAAATGTAAGGTCAATAGACACTTCCTAACACACTAACTCGCACCCATTCTCTCAAACACTCTTCCTATGTACCTCCCTACTCATCTATCACCCTCCTTCTGACCTTTCCTATATCCAATCGCTCTCTCAGCACCTTCCCCTATGTAACCCCTTGCACTATAGTGGCAGTGGAATGCCTTGCTTGGGGTAAAATGATTAAAAAGAAGAAAAAAAAGTAATGATAACACTGGTGTAATGACTCTAAATAATTTATTATTTTTCATTTATTTTATGGTGGCTTTTTGCCAATCAAAATAACTTCACTTCAAAGTGTCAGTCAATTAAGTGCCATACTGATAAATGCAAGAGACATGACTGACTGGGCAGAAGATTATCCCACAGTAGGTTGCCATTGCTTTCTGCGGTAGACTGGTTGCCAGCCAAGGCTATAGAACCCAATCTGTCCTATTATTTCACCCATAACTGGAGGAAGAGACAGATTAATATCTTTCTCAATGGTATTTGTGTGTAAGTGAATGCAAGGAATTTAACTGGAATTCGAACTCGGCTCTCTGATTTCTTGTTCCAAGTCAATGCCCACTGCACCACAATGCACATCTATATGCTTCAAAGAGTAATGGGGAGAAAAATAACGTTTTTCTTTTCTTTTTATTTCCTTGGGTTGGTTTTGTCCAATTCCATAAGTTATAAAATAAGGTTAACGAAACAATTTACTTGAAGAAAGCATGAAGTATGAAGCAGCCAAAATAATGTGAAGTGAAAAAAAATGAATAATTTATATTATTAGTTTTGAATTTTTTCTTCAAATAATAGCATTTTGCTGTGTGGGCACTTGGCTGAATGGTTAGGTTAGCATTCTGGCCATGAGACCTCATTTCAAATCTCACTATGGCTGATTTGTCAAAGAGGTGACTTCTTAGTAATATCATCCTAGGAAGAATGCTCCAAGATGCATGAAAACCCCCAGAGTCAACCCAATCCTTGCAAGTAAAACTGGGTAGAAAAAAACTGCTTGAATGCCATTGGTAGTTATGTAAACACAGACTGAGTACTTGAGCATAGTAACATTTACAAAATGTTGAATATGCTAGATTATATACTCTTTCCAAGAAGCTTCAAGTAAAATTTGTTCACCATAGTTGCAGTATAAACCACAGGTTATTTGTCTGAGCAGGCATCTACAACAGGGATTAGTTAGCTATTTACTTACCTGGGTGAACTCGGAAAATAAATGTCCAGCTACACAAATAACATTTTGGTGATGTTGATATCAAATTAAAACATTTACTCATTTAAAAACAAAAATAAGTGACAATTAGAATTCAAGAAAAATCATGGAATTATTATAAATTCATGATGTATATTTTGGCAATAATGGTCTGGCACCTCTTTTGATTCAGAAAAAATTCTAAGCAAGCATTTGATTTTGATATAATTGTCAGACTAATTTAGTCATTCATATTTTACAGTAAGTCTGTGAGTTACAACAATCTAGACCTGCAATAATTCATGGTTAGTCTTTTTTCAACTTATGCTATTTACCTCATACATAAGATGATGTAGGTCAGTTCTTGGTTGTAAACCATACTGGATTGTTAGACATTCACTCTCTTTCGTTCGTGTTGTGTTTGTAACCTTTTCAGATGTGGCACTTTGTAGAAAAGGCAAGCCATCACCATGGAAGCGAAAATAGACATTATTAAATTCTATGAAAAGAGAAAAACCATGACAAACATTGGCCAGTTGATTAGCTTAAGTCATTCAAGTATTGCTTAAAAGATGTACATATGTGCATTGAGTTTCCTTGTAAGAGATAATGACAATATAAGAGATAATATGTGCATTGAGTTTCCTTGTAAGAGATAATGACAATATCTTGTTAAACTATAAGTTAGTGAATTATCAATAAAAAGAAGTAAAACAAACACTGCAAGAGAAACAGGATCTTCATCATCTAATCTATCGATGGCAAATAACATCACTAGCAATAAATATATATGGCTTGTATCCAAGGCTGCCTGTCTACTGGGGTGGCTAGCTGATTCCCATTGCAGTTATCTGCTCAGGCACATTTGTGTTCAACACCCACAGCGGTTTATACTGTGACTATGCTAAGCAAACCTTAGAGTTTCTGGGAGAGTGTGTGTTATTAAGCGTGTACAAGATCAAAACGTTCAAACCCCAATCATGCTGACTTGTGACTTTGACCTAGTGCAACCACTGACAGCTCATAAATGCAAGTATGTAAGTAGCTTGAAAATATTTAATTTATATATATATAGATATTTATATTATATTTATATCATTCATATGCTTATTAGTCTTAGTGGTATTAACATATGACATAAAATATGTCACACTGTAGATCATTACTTTACTATTATGTTAGTGATGTAAGTGGTTATTCATTGAAAATTGTGAATATGTTCTGAATTAAAAGGAAAATCATGTTAAAATGCATTGTCGTAACAAAACCTTGTCTTAAGTCAATAACCACCCCTGTAATAACAGTTAAATATAACTTTTTAACAGTCAGTGATTCTCTAGAGACATGAGAGGAGCATAATTTGTGGGTCAGAGGTGCATTATCAAATTACTGTTATGTGACTTCAATTGGTCTGTTGAATCAGATAATTTAATGCACTTCTAAAATCAAGGACATTTGAAAATTGGTGAAATATCTGTATATTTTTTAGTTGTTTGTTTTTTTTATTCTTTCTTTTTATTTTAATTATTCACCCCAAGAAAGGTGATAATGCCACTAAAATGCAAGGAGCTATTGGAAGTGAAAGAAAGTTCAGACTTTAGACAAGGAACTGGAAAACCAGTCCTGAACAAGCGACAAACCTTTACCCTGTTCAAAAGACTTTGAGGAGATTTTCATTAAGTTACTCATTTTTATTTTGATAAGAATTAGAAGAGCTCTAGTTTCATTATAAATCTGAAAAGAAGTGCTTCCTGCTTTCAAGAAAGAAAATTACTTGCTAATATAATATTTTTATCACTACTTTTTTTCATTAACGTTATTTGTCAACATCTTATCAACTCAGGAGTAAAAGATAAGAACATATCTAAATACATACATATATATATATATATATATATATATATATATATATATATATTCAGTTTTAATCACTCCGGCTTTAATTAAATATGCACAAAAACTTACGTCTTTTTATCTTCTGCGAATTTTCACAGTTGAGTCCAAAAATCAGTTTTCTTTCACATGAATATATTAATGAAATAAATTGAACTTAAGAGAAATATTTTTTTAAGTTGATACTTTTGTAAGTAAAAATATGATACTGAAATCAAAAGGTGCACTGGAATAATGAAAGATGCTTTGTCAAAACTAAACAAAGTATTAAAATATAGAAAATTTATTCTAAAAACAAAGATAAGAATGCTGTATGGCTATATAATATCCTCCTGTATAAAAAAAAAAATGCTGGATTATTTCCTCACAGATGAAGAAGAGACAAAATAACTGAGATATAGCTCTATACTTAGATGTTGAGAATACCATGGATAAAGTATATGAGCAACAAGGAACTTTTAAAGAAAATATGAATAAAAAAGACACTAAGAATCAGAAGTAGATAATAGAAATGTTTTGAACACAAAATGGGAAAAGAGGGCTTAGAGAATTTGACACTGATAGAATCTATAGCTGCATTTACCCCAAGGGAGGTTGGGTCACTCTGTCAGGCCAGAAAGTTTTTCTTGTCTGAATCCATCTTGCAAATTTATAAATCTTCCGTTTGTCTATGCATTGAATACTTTTGCCTTATCTGATGGTGTGCTCTTGCTATTTATCTCGAGATTCTTGACAAAATCATGCAACATAATTGATCCTGATTTACCTTCAGTCACTTTCTCACTGATTTGATGTGGCTTTTCTGTTTTTTCAACAGATATTTCTTACGGTTTCTGCTCTGATGAGCTTCTTTGCCAGGTGCCTTGACTGCATGAATTTACTAATGCTACTAGATTGACATGAAGCCCCCACCCTTTTACCATCACAAAAGCTAAATTTAACCTCCAATTTTACTCAAACTGTCTTTTTTTGCACTTCCCACCTGTGGAACTCCCCTCTGCATATTTGCTTCCCTGATAGCTACAACCACTAAAAGTTTAAATACACCACCAGATGCCATCTTCTGCCTCTTAAAATCCAATCTCTTATCTTTTCTTTGACATTTGCTGTACCCTGTTTATTTCTCACTATAATCTTCTGTGCACCAGTGGCAATCTTGCATTTCTTGGGGTAAAATGATTATAAAAAAACAAACAAACAAACATAGTGAAGGTAAGGAACAATGAGTAACCCTCCGATATTGTAGGAGAGTAAAGGAACAGACTTTGCTTAAATGGTAGGAAGTTATGAAGAGCCATAATAGCCACATCCTGAATGGAAATGACACTGATATTTTAGGCAAAATAAAAATTCCCAGTTTTTGAAATGGAATATGTGAGCTGAGTTCATGCACTTGAGAGAGGCATGGATTCATCTCTTATACTCTGTTATAATTAAATAGCAGGGTAGACTGTGATCTCTAGCCTTGGCTGGCAACCTGTGCAGAAGAAATTTACTTACCTTCAAAAACATGTGAGCATGAACCTGCTAATGCCATAGATGGTTGATGGAATAGTCCAGATGTGCTATGCACATGGTTGATTCTCATATTGCCCCAAGCAAGGCATTATACTGCTACTGTTGTGCAGAGGGTTATATAGGAGTAAAGTTATGAGAAGTAACAGAATACGGGGGGTGCCAGGAAACAGGTAAGAGAGGGATGAGAATACTGAATAAATGAGATGAGAGAGAATGCAAGTTAGTGAAATCGGAGATGACTATTTACATTTAAGTTCTTAGAGATTGTCGCTGTCAGGGAAGCAAGTAAATGGAAGGGAATTCCACAGGCGGGAAGTGGGACAAAAGAAGCTGATGGAGTAGAATTCGCATTTACATATTGTTGGTTTCACAGTAAAAGGGTCAGACCTAGTTGCTAGTCTTGTGGCTCGAGTAAATTCGTATATAGGGGTCACCAGTGAGCTAAGTTCATCAGAGCAGAAGCAGTGAAAGTACTTGTAGAAGAGACACAGGGAAGTCACACTGTGCTGGTGAGAAATTAACTGTATCCGAACAGTCAAGTTGGGATCGATCACATTGCAGATTCTCTGTTGAATTTTGTCAAGGACCCTTAGGTGGATAGCAGGATATGGCAGCAGTATTCAATGGCAGAAGAAGCAAAGAAAACAGTGTTGAATTGCTATGTCATATCTAATATGAGAGTGAATGCCAAACAATTTCCTTACAAATGAAGAAGAGAGTTAAAGTAACAGATTTGGTCTGACACATGGATGTCAGAAATAACATGGATAAGACATGTAAGTTTGTTGAAATGTTGTCTGTGTTCAAAATAATTAGGAAGGCTGTAGTTAGAGAGAGTATTGAAGAAACAGATGACAAGAAGGAAAAAGGTTTATTAAATACTCATGCAAAGAAAAGGAAAACTTGTGTAAATCAACTGCTTCTCAAATGCTCCTCTAATGTGGCTACTTATCATATGTATAAGTAAAAGCAGTCTATTGTCACAATAATCAAGAAGAGCAGGAAGTAAACGCGGTTCTACACTACAACAAACTTCTAAGAAACTGGGAACTAGAAATAAATTAATATTTAAAATAATAAATAGCTGAAAGTTGTGGGATATATTATGAGGAAGGATGGCTGAGAAAGTTTAATACTCACAGAAGCTACAGTATTTATATTATTCGGACTATTGTCCTCATCTTTGTTGCCATTTGTATGATATTACGGCCGTTTTACACTCTGGCCTTCTTCAGTTGCTAGGAATTTTGAATCAAACCCTTTATTACAATCACTGGGATATACGTCCTTAAGGACACATGGCCCAGTGGATATAGATGTTGGTTAATTCCTGACTTGAGACTTGGAGTTGTGAGTTCAATACCAGGCTACAGCAGTGGTGAACAAGTAACTTGCAGGGTTAGAGGGAGATAACTCATGATTCCAGTTAAGATTTTATGTAAGAAATAGAGTTCATATACCCCAGTGATTCTAATAATTCTGTTTTGAAATTCCTAGCATCTGAAGAAGGCCAGAGCATACAACAGCCAAAACATCATACAAATGACAATCATCATCATTTATCCACCACATCCAGATGGCGCATAGGGCAGCAACTTTTTGTTGCTGTTTCTGTAACAAACTGTTTTTTACGGGGCAAGGTTGTTAGTCCTGCACTCAACCTCCAAACCTGGAGGACCGGTGGACCATTCTCGGTCCTAATGTTTACAGAACCTGCTATTTCCAAATGGTCACCCATTTAAGTACTGACCAGGCTCAATGTTGCTTAACTTTGGTGATTGGATGGGAACCGGTGTATTTAACACAATATAGCCGTAGACACAAATGACAATAGTTGAAGACAAAAGTCCGAATATTGTAAATACTACCTCATCTCAGAAATATAGACAGATACTCACAGAAGCTGTTGAGGGATTGGGATGTAGAGAGAAATAGTGAATAATTTACCAAATGAGCCTATGTGAATAGATATGGTAGATAGAGACACAGAAAGAAAATTGTTTAGAGCAACGATGGAGAGAAAATTGTAGAGAGTGATGACATAAATAGATATTTTTAGGCATTTTTGTATTTCCAAGGTCTAATAAGTAAAACAAAAAGATTTAACTTACCTGAAGTGTGAGACAGACATGTATGTCTATTTTTGTTAATCTTAGATTTTAGTTGATCCATAAAATTTTAATTTGAAAACGTTTATTGCTTAGGAATATGGAAAATCAGTATGCAAACGTGTTACTATACAAATGACTTGAAATTATTCTTCAGGAGAAGAAATTTTCTATTAAAGCTATGAGTTATAAAGAAAATGCATTTTCTCTTGTACGTGTCACAAACACGGAAGTCTCCTTTGCTCCTCTGAATGCAGCTATTAAACTTAAAAGGGAAAATTCCAGGCCTTTCCTTACATCCATTTTGAAAAGAGCACCAAGAATCATTTGTATGGCGGTTTTGACTCGAGATATGAGCAGCATTCATTGCAGATATATTTGCCTATTGAAAAGACTTTATGATATAATAAAGAGAATTGAGAACAAAACATTTGGCAGTTGGGGCTTCATTTGGCAGTTCAGGTTCAGGTTTTTATTAATTTTCAAATTTAGGGTTTCATTTTTACTTCATACATTTATTTTTTTTCTTCAAGTTTTCAAATTTTTTATTTTCTTTCTTATTTTTTACTATTTTTGTATTAAGTTTTCTATATTCTTTTATTCTTTTATTCTTATTACATTTATCTTTATCCATTTATTCATCTTCATTCATTTATAATATTTTTTTCTAATCAGTTTTACCAAAGCAAGGCACTAAAGCAACTAAGATACAAATGGTTACTGAGTGTGAAAGAATTAGAAACAAAAGCATTACTAATAAGTTGGATGAGAAAAGACTAATCGGGAAGACAGTAAATAGTGATAGACATTGCATTTAAAATTTTGAAGATCAAAGTTGGCGGGAAAGTGTGTGAGAGAAGAAACTGTTAACATAGAATTTACAGTTACACCTAGGCAGCTCGACTGTAAATTAATGAGATCTTGAAGCCGTTGGTGCGTGTTCCTTGTACGACGGGAGTCACCATTGAAGACATAAGGCCTGCGAGTTCCTTGTACATCGGGTGTCACAAATGAAGCCGTAAGGAGATGGTTAATATTTCTTTGATTCAGCTTTGTTTTATACATATCTGAACTCCCTACAGCTTACAAATTATTCAGAGTTATCATTAGAAGGTAGGCATCAGAAGGTTGGTTGTAGGGAGGTTGGAATATGCGGAATTGTGTGGAATAGTGTAAGAATAAAAATATACATTTTTCATGTTAAAATAGAAATTTATTAAAAGAAAAGAATAACACAAGTTGTAGAAGTTAATATTCGATTAGAAACATTATTAAGAAGTTAATGGTAGAGTTTGTGTTCAATAACAATGTTCTGGATATCAAGATTTGTAGAAAATGTTCGTAGTAGTAATTGTTGAAAGAGTATTTGCATACATAGGTATGTATCTATGTATTCAGTAGGAATGTCTTTGGATGGAGAAGAAGTAGAACAAATCAGTATATGAGAAATAAGGAGAAAGAACAAGGTGCGACCTGACTTTATCTCTGGGTTGATTTGAAGTTGAAGTTAGATTTTAGTTTTGTCTTTCTTGCTGCTCCCATCTGACTGACTGACTGATGCTGATTTGAGCTTTTTATTGTCCTTTGGAATTTTACACTGGATTGCTAAGATTTCAAATCTTGCCAGTTGCTCCCATTGGTCAAAAATCAATTTAACACCTACTTGCGAAATCTTCTTTTGACTTTTTCTTTAAGCACATGGACAGTTCTTTTTCTATTTGGGAAAAAGCAGGATTTCACATGTCATTGTGAATTTTTGTAAAAGTGAAGAAGAAGGTTGATTTTAATTCTTAATTTTTTATTTGCCACAATCTCAATGCCAGTCTAGTAGTGTGCTTAATTTCAAAGAGTTTAGGTAACATTGCAAAGAGTTTATCTGAACAATTACCATGAAAGTATTTATAGAAAAGACACAGGGAGGCTACATTATGGCAGTGGGTATAAGGCTGAAGGGCCAATAACCTAGCAAATCTTACAAAAAAAAAAAGCACACAAATCTTACTGGGTTGCCAAAGAAACATAAGACCTGACATAATGTGTAGAAGTCAAATAACTTACCTTTCAACATGGCTATCTCCTTTTGTCTCCTTGGTGACTCACCTTCCTGATGTGTCCAACTAGCATCCAGTTGGCAGACAAAAAATAAACATGGTTGTAACTGAATACATGTCCCTATGTCGCCCAAAGACAAATGGTGAATATTGTGCTGAATATTTATGGAGCTCAATGTACACATTGAAATTATCAGCCAATCAATGCTTACGGAATAGACTTGCCTGTAACAGAATGGAATCTCCCAGGTTATTACTTAAACCACCTACCAATTTGCCCTGGTGTTTTTTTTTTTTTTTTTTGGGGTCAGTTAGACTCAACTTCTATTGTTGTACACAAGTTTAGTTTTGAATCCTTGTCACGTGGATTTTTTTTTCAACTGTGAGTACGTCATTTTGTCAACATTGTTTGTTTGTTACACATCTTTTTGATTTTTGGACTTTTTGTGAAAATTTTTGTTTTGTGAGGGGTGGCAAGCCCAATTATGGCTTCGTCTCCCCAGCTGTCTACTTCTTTGGTGGTGGTGCCTACGGTGACACCTTCGCCGTCGGTTTGGAATCAGGCTCCCACAAAGAGGGATTCCAGCTACTACTTGCTAATGCAGGACAAGTATAAAGAGTTCATAAAGGAAAATGAACTAATTGTTATACCGGAAGTGGGCAAGGAAATTGCTACTAAGATGATCTCACTGCTAACGTCAGACCCCAAAATTCGGAAATTCGTCGGAGTAAGCAGGGAGAATATGGAGGAGGCCATAGGAAGCTTAGGCATCAACCCAAAAGTTCTAGCGAGAAGGTCCCGAGCCATGTGGGATGTCCTCCTTGGCTCTGACGATGAAGCCAAAATGTTGGCTGGTACTTGTCTACAGATGTAGGGTATTCGAATGCAAACCAAATACATGGGTACCAGACGTACCCGAGTAGTGATTCACGGTGTGCCATTAGAGATACATTGCGACCATGTGGGGACCTTCTTGGCTCAATTTAGACAAGTGGAGGAGGTAAACTGAGTAGTCAGCAAGACAGGAATGTCAACAGAGGATGTCAGTGCCTACGTCATCGTAGACAGGTTGAATATTTTAAGAATACCTGATGTCATCATGTGCAGAGGGAGAAAGCTGTTTGTCGCTGTGGAGGGGTGCAGACCACACTGTTGGCTCTGCAGAACAGCTGGCCATTTGGCAAAAACGTGCCCCTCCAGGAACCAAGAAGGACAAACAGCGGAAGCTACTCAGGAGACACAGAAAACCCCAACGACACAAAAGACAGCAACAACATCTGTGACACCGGCATCACCGACGGAACAGTCGGTAAAAGCAAACACACCAGCAACAACAGAGTGGACGGAGGTTGTTAAGAAAGGGAAGAAGGCAGCTTCCACTTCTGCTAAGCAGGACTCACCATCCAAGAAAGCCTCTTCTCCCTCCAAAAAAGAAAAGAAGCAAGAGCAGCAACAGCAGCTTCATCAGCAACGGCTGAAGCAAACGCAGCAGCAGCAGCAACAAAACCCCGAGACGGAAATGGAGGTGGAGGAGATGCCCCCTCCGCGGTCCTCATCCCTGAAAAGAGGTCATGAAAAGGAGGATGATGATGATGAGGAGGACGGAGCTAAGAAGAAGGGCAAGCTAGAAAGTAGTGATTGTAGCAGGGGTAGGGTCATTGCCAAAACCCAATCCGCCCCTGTGTCTCCTGCAAGAACTCAAAATGTTAAGGGGAGGAGTCAGTCTGCCTCCCCGTTTAGACGTATTTCGTCTACTTTCCCCACTCCCCTCTCCCAACCAGAAGCCCCCCCCCCCGAAACACCACCTGAATCTCCCTCTTCCCAGATCACCCCCTCCCAAAAAGAAACATCCTCCCAACAAGAAACTCCTGCCCCAGATCCCAGTTAATCTATCCTGAAGGGGAAGGAAAAAAAGAAGTGGGTAAATCCCTTCAATAAGTTTGAGGTTTGCAAAATAAACAGACCGTTTTTAGAGACGGACCTTACTTCGCAGAGGAAGGCCCTCCTCAGGCCTTTGTTCAAACTGACCTCAATCAGTAGAAAGTCGACTGAGGACCCAGCAAATTTCTCTGATGCCCCCAGAGTTCTCACATTAGTAAGGAACACGGACGGTCATTTAAAGGTCTGGGACATGATAGAGGGGGCAATAGCAGCATTCCCAAAAATCACTATGGCCCAGATTGGCACTGAAAATTTGCATAAATTGTCAAAATATTGTGCGGGGAGGGTCCCTGTTATACTCCACCCCTCTCTTTATAGGGCCATAAAGCTAACTTATCCCACGGACATTGGCGGCATTGTCCGGGACGGACGAATTACGTCCGATATCGGAACAGGAAGCCTGGGACAATCCGTCGGGGTCCCTACTGCCATAAATTTTCGTCCTATATGTGACCAGGAGTAATTTTTTGCTTTCTCATTTCAGCTTTAAAAGATGTCAATTCAGTTAGACAGCTTGAATGCGAAGGGCCTTAGGGATCGGAGTAAGGCTGCCCGCCTGCTTCAGGACCTCTTGTCCTTCGGTGTGGATGTCGCCGCGATCCAAGAGACTCACTTTGTTTGCAAGGCCGATGCCTGTGTGCTGTCTAACGACTTTGTCGTCTGTTCAGCATATGGGAACCGGCTGGCCAGTGGAGCTTCTTTGCTGGTTAAGCGTACCCTGGACGCGAGGGTGGATCTTGTCCATGTAGGTGCTGAGGGCTGGCTGATCATGGCCGATATTGCAGTGACAAGCAATGCGTTTCGACTGGTTGCAGTTTATGCGCCCAAAGACCGGGAGGAGCTTCGGCGGTTGGAGCCCTTCCTGGTGGATTCAACGCGACTCGTCTTAGTGGGGGACTGGAATGCCATCCTGGACCCCGGGTTGGATGGGGGGTGGGGAGCTGGGGGAGGGCGCGTGATCATGGCCTGGTCCATCTCATTGAGGATTTCGGTCTTGTCAATGGATGGCGGGTCAATCACAGGGGTGGGAGGATGTGGACGTGGGCTGGTGGTTGGCCTTCTACCGGGGTGGCTGGCTGCCTTGATAGAGTGTTGGTTCATGAGGCTGACATGGATCTTTCGGATTGTCCCGTGTTTCACTGGTTGGGCTGCTCGGACCGCGGACTTATTTGTGCTTGGGTAGATTTGGAGGATAGGCCTGGAATGGCTGGTTGCTGGAAGTTCGGCGTGTCCTTGCTGGACAGGCGGGACTTCCGGTGCCGGCTGGTTAACTTGGTGCAGTGGTCGTTGGCTGGGGGAGTTGTTGGGAGTGGGTGGTGGGAGAGCCTTAAGAGTGGTGTTGGGTCTTTCGCCGCCAGGTTTGGCGAGTGGCTCGGGCTGGATGGGGCTGGCAGGGTGAAGACACTTGGAGCTAGTTGCTCCCGGGCAGTGGCTGGTGGGGGTCCCCTGCAGATGGCCGTAGCTGTGGGGGCTGTGGAGCGGTCGAGTGGCGGTCGTTGCATGGGCCAGGTAGTTGGAAGTGGGTTGGGCAAGGTGTCTTCCGGGTCGGCGAGTTGACTGCTCGTATCGCCCTCCGTTTTCTGGGATGAAGCATATTTCTGTCGCTGCTAGCCACAGCTCAAATGGTGATTTGGACGACACGAACGGAGGAAGTCTTGTGAGGTCAGCATCTTTCACATCAGGATCTGATCCAATATTTTGAGCATCAGCTCAAAATAAGGATTAGAACTGATTGGAAACGTTTGACTTCGACAGATTTCAGCAAAAGGTGGGAAATGTGACAAGCCTGGTTTGTGTGAACGGGGCTAGTCTTGATTTTCTCTTTTAGATCTGCTGGTTACATCAGGGTGGATTCCTGTGGAACCCTCCCCTGGTTAAGGTAGCTCTCTTTTGTGTACTTAGTTAAAGTGAATAAATGTGTTCCTAGCTTGTACCCAGCTTTCTCTTTTGTTATGATCCAAGTTGAGATTCCCAACCTCCCCAGTTTGTTTTGGTCTCCTTTTATCTTGGCTGGTTCAGCCTTTTATTGTCCCATTCCATTAATTTTTTGACCCTCTCCCCACTCCCTTAGTGAGTGTGCTTCTTGATTTCGCTGTTTGGCAGAATACAGTGGCCACTCTTTTCTGGGATGGATGGGTCTTACTAACATTGTTTATTATTTTAGTTCAAAATTTGTTGTATTTTCAGTTTGTTTTTGGGTTCATCCCCCTCCCATCATTTCATTCTTCATTAAAACTTTTAAATTATGTATTATATTGTATATAAACACATTTTTATTGGCATGGGTTATTTCCCTCCGTTTTTAGGTGCCCCTTGTAAATATGTGGTATTGTGGTGTATGAAGGATTGGGGGGTGATGGATGGGTTCTTTTGGTGATTGAGCAAATTGTAATGAGTGAATGGGTTGTGATAGTGTTTAGCTAGGTATAGGATAGTTAACTGAAGACCACCCTCTACCCCTTCCCTTTTTTCGGCTTTGTGCCACAATTCGTGTATTTTACATGAATAAATACTGTTAGATTCAACTTCTATTCTAGTTGAGTACTGGCTGGTTCTTCCACAAGATTTTTACATTATGTTGATGGAAAATAACACCTTTTCCATTTACTAATTCTTTGTGTTTTTCTTGAATTGCTACCTTAAATTCATTCAGTTGTGAGAAATAGTCTTAGAATCAATTGAATGGTTACTTGGCAGAATCTCATAGTACAGGATTTTAATCCTGCTAAATTTTTTTTTTTTTTTTTTAATCATATCACCCCAAGCAAGGCGGTAATGCCACTGATGCGCAGGGGGCTACGTAAGTGTAAAAAGAATGGAAAAGAGAAAGCCGGAAACCACATCCTAAACAGGAAACAAGGGATGAGCCTCTTCACCTGTTCAATAGATGTGGGTGGAGTGTGAACCGGGCGATAGTTTTAAAACTTTTTGGGGGATGAAGATCTGTTTTTGGGGTGGCTAAAGTTGGCTCATGTCATTTATTCTAGAATGCATTTCACTGAAAATTGTTAAAAACAATTTATTTTTCATCACCTGATGCATTTGCTTCAAAATGGGGTGCATTTTCTTTGTGTTAAACAGTAAATCACAGATAGAAAAATAAATCAATAGATGAAGATGCTTTTCAATCAGATCTTGTGATACCCAAATTTGGTAGCAGTTGAGTAACTTCAGTAAGTGTTCATGGATGATGGATTTTGATCAATTTAAGGTCTCTGCCAATTCCAGCATTGTGTAGTGCAAGTTATTCTCCATCAGTGTCTTCTTTTGTTTGTTATCTGTAGTGGGAGGGTCTTCCTAAGTATTTTTCATCAATAAGGCTACAATAAATATATACATATATTTATCTGTAAATTCAGATAAACCTTAGTGGGGAAATAGCCATTTTCAACATGTCTTTTTATGACATGTGTTCTTCAACCCCTTCAAAGCAGATTCACTGTTTACAAGGGGTTGAAGAATGCATGTTGCAAAAAACATGTTGAAAATGGCTATTTCCCTGCTAAAGTTTATTTGAATTAACAGATAAATAAATAAATATCTGCTCTGTAAAATAAACTAATTTACATTAAGCTCTCTATTGGATCAGTTTTAATATTTTTACGATATTACTAGCATCCTCCCTGGATTATTTACCAATTTTATTCCAGATTATTATTTACCAGCACTATCCTGGAATTTTACTGGTGGCTATATATATATATATATATATATATATATATATATACTTTAATCTTCAATAGGGGCTTGCAGTACCCCTTATAATTTTGTTCATTTGTTTCCATTTGTTTCCATTTTTTTTCTTAATTTTTCAGTTCCAACTATTATCATTCAATCAGTAGTCTCTCTCTCCTTTTCTATCATTTTTTTCTTTTTTATTAATTACTAGTAGTATAGCTTAGCATTGCTCAGGTATAATGAAAGTTTAAAACTAATCCATGGTCCTAGAGCTCAGACTCTCTGAACATTGACACGAAAGACTAAAAAGCAATAGTTGTTTCCAGTCAAAGCAAAACTGTAGATTGTAAGTAAAATGAACAAATGTAAGTCAAATTTTGATTTCTGATATCGATGTCAAATATGTTTTCCATTGTAAACTGAATTTTGAGGGCTAAAAAAGTTCTCTGAGGAAATGGTATCATTGCTGAGACTAAGAACAACAATTATGCCTACTTAGAGCAAAACCCAAAGCAAAAACCAAAATAAAGGGCTGAAAACCTGATTTTGATCAAACCTGATAGGATATTGAGGTATCAAATTCCAATATCGGAGTCAAGTAAGTCACCCAAGGATAAACTAAACTTAGTAAGTTCATGAAAACTTGTCATACCTATCAGGAGTAAAATTGGAGAAAATGTGCCATATTGATGGCTGAATATTGTTTTTTTTATCAGATTTGATAGAATATCTGGGGTATTGATTTCTGATATTGGGGAAAAGGAGTTGTCTGAGAAGACAACTAATGTTTGAGACTAAAAACTATAATCTTATCAAGTTAGAACAAATTCTGCAGCAAGAACCATGATAAAAGGGTTGAAATCCTGATCTTGATCAGACCTGATCAGATATCGGAGTATCAATTTCCAATATCGGGTAGAAATCGGAAAAAATAAGTAGACCATAACCTAACCAGAAGCCTAAAGAATATTTGTGTGAGTTTGGTAAGAATCGGATAAAAATTGTGGACTTGTATAAAAAACATACAGACGGACACACATGCAAACCTCTTGATCTTATATATATATATATATATATATATATATATACACATACACATATATATATATATATATGTATATAGATAGATTTCCCTTTGATCCTAGTGCCACACCTCTGTCCCAATAATGTTGTCAGATTTAACATATAAAACAAGTATGTAATGATTATAGGACAGATGTTGGAAAAATACTGCTTCTCTTTCATAAATATTTAGTCACTATTTTTCTTTCCGGTTTTATATCTTTTATATTAGTTTTGTTTTTATATTTTAAATAATTTTTCTTTTGTTTCTTAATAAATTTTTTATTTTGTTTTTCATTCTATTAAATATTTTCTCTGCTGCACTCATGATTTGTTTCTCCCCATTTCTTTTTCATCTTTATTACATTTGTTGGTTTATTTCTTAAAAAAGTTTATTGTTATGCTGGGTTTTTCTACACAAGACCAAAACTGACACCATTTTTCTTAATGTTAAAAGCAGACAACAATATCATGATAAACATTGAATTATTTATGTGAAGTTGGAAATTGCTGATGTAGCAGTGTCAGATAATTCTTTACAATATCGATACACATCCCTTCGATTCCATTCAGAGTTTAGGAGAAAACAATCCAAAGTATCTGAGTATGTCTGTCTACATTTTAAATATTTAATGAATTTTTATTTTTAATCAGATATTTTATTACTTCAAAAGTTATTATAGTGGATACTTGGTATTTGAAATAGAAGCCTCATTTTTATTTATTAAACAGTGTCTACTGTATACATTGTCCTGCACTTTCTGGAAACCTTAGTAAAGAAAATATGAATTTAATGCACACACACACATATAGATATATATTTAACACACACATATATATATTTTTAATTTTTTTGTTTAAACATTTTTTTAATTGATACTTGTATTTGAGTAGATATTCTGTTTTTAATTAAACAGTAACATATATATATATATATATATATATATATATATATATATATAATTGAACTGGCCTTAGTATTTAATTTTGTTAAAAATGTATGAGGTTTGGCAGGATTTAAACCTGCAACATAGGGGAAACCCTAATAACATAGGGGAAGCCTTCAATTGATCTGATACTTTTTTGATTGCTCGACCATGATTGATTTCACAGTCTAAACAAAGCCTAATCAAGCCTTATATATACAATTTTCCAATTTCTTGTAAATAGCAATCTCTGCTCTGAAAGTGTATTGTAAGGAAAATGAATGTAAATAGGCAGTGTTTAGAAAGTTTTGAATATTAACAAAATAGATTAGCAACCAACATATTTAATTTATTTGTTGAAAATACTCTCTCTCTCTCTCTCACACACACACATATATCTGATCAATGGAATCAAGCCCCAACCAACATTCCAGTATATTGTGTTTTTTTTAATTTTAAGAAATGCTCATCTCCTGTCTTTGAACAGATCTCTGCAGAAGCTTATTAAAAATGAAGAATATAAAATTATGACACATTTCCTACTTGGTTCTTTAGTAATTTTATCATATATATATATATATATATATATATATATATAAAGATGAAAATAAACTAAATGACCCTGAAGAGTGAAGACATTACAATAATGCCCTCACAAAACTTAAAAGTCGACAGGACTGAAATAAAAATGCTCAGGAAAGTGACAAGTTATTAACACACTGTTCTTTCTGGCCCTGGGTGTGACAGTAAACTGCATCTGGCAGCAAGGTCTCTGACTGGGAGGTTGTGAGGAGCATGGAATCACCTCTTAATTGCTGTTGTTCTCAGGTTCTACTTCACCTAGAGTGGTAGCACCTGTCAGAGTCCCAACGATATGCAAATAGTTTATCCCCACCTGGGGTCAAAACATTATAAAAGTATAAAAATACACTTTTATTGAAAGATATACATAAAAATAGACTTTTATAGAAAAAAATACATTTTTAAAAATAAATTATTCTCATAATACATTTTTGAAGGAAAGAAAATTTTTTACCGTAATACATTTTTGAAGGAAAAAAAATTATTACCAGTAATACATTTTTGAATACAGAACGAGAAAACAACTTCAGTTTTCTAAAATAAAAAAAATAAAATAAAAATTTTCATAATAATCTGACTAAATCAACCTTCTCACTATAACTGAACATTAAAAAAAATACCTTAAGACCCCATCTTTTTGGCCTTAAATAACCTACAGAGGTTGATATGCCGTTAAACAAAACTCAAACTGACTAAATCAACTTCCTCACTATAACTGAACATTACAAAAATGTTAAAACTCCACCATTAAATAACCCACAGATGCCATTAAACAAAACTTAAACTCTGTTCTTATCCTAATATAGAGCACTTCTTGACAAAAAAATGCCTTTCCATCACTAAACTACTATAAAAAACAGTAATTTTGACACTGACCTGCTTTACAAATTAACATTATATATACAGTAGTGAGCATAAAGATTGGAACAATGTTTAGAAAAACTTAAAATGTAAAATAACTTTTTATTTTAAAGCCTCATAGAACATTTTATCAAGGAAAAATAAGGAAATAAAGGTAAATTATATAATTCCAAAATATAAAGCTCAATAAACTCATTTTGATAAAGTTATCAGAATAATTATATAACATTCGAAAAAATAGATGATCAAAAACATCAGAACAATTAAATAAATCCATAAAGTTTGATCGTTATTTTGCATTATTGAGAGAGCAATTGGATATAGGAAATGTTGGAAGGAGGGTGATAGATGAGTAAGGAGGTACATAGGAAGAGTGTTTGAGAGAATGGGTGCAAGTTAGTGTGTTAGGAGGTGTCTATTGACCTTACATTTAAACTCCTGGAGATTGTAGCTGTTGGGGAAGCAAGTATGCGGAAAGGAATTCCACAGGTGGGAAGTGTGAGAAAAGAAGCTGTTGGAGTAGAAATTGTGGTTACATTTTATCGGTTTCATTGTAAAAGGGTGGGACCGAGTTGCTAATCTAGTATCTCGTGCAAATTCATACCTTTATTCAGTAATGAATTAGAACACTCTAATTACTGACATGTGTTTATATGATATATCACATGTTAAAAGTCTATCTCCTTCTAATGAGCACCCATAGCTCAGAGGTAGAATCACCAACTGACGTCAATTTGGTCAGGTTTCAATCCTGGGTAAAAGCAATCGGATGTCTAACCGTACTAATGATACAGTGAAACACATCTGTCTGCGGATGTGAAGAAAGGAATTTACTGCTCCTTAATATTTACTTTTATTTTTACAGTGCTCAGTACAAAATCAGAGCTAAATATATATATATATATATAGAGAGAGAGAGAGAGAGAAAAACAGGCAATGGGGAAAAGACTTTCAATGTGTTTCCTTTTTGTGTACTATTTTGTCAAAATGCATTGAATTCAAAAAGATTTTCCACTTTGTTTCACTTTTGTTCAGATTCTGTATCTTACTAATACATAATATGTGTGTATATATATATATATATATATATATTCAAAAGAAACAGTATTAAAGAAAAAGAAAATTAGTATTTTACTAATAAGTAAAATACCAAAGGATATCTTTTTATTACTAATTGTTGAAAAATTAAGTATTAAAACTGATCCAGTCAGAGAACTCAATGTAAATAAGATAATTTATTTACATAGCCAATATTTATATATTTACATATGTAAAAATTCAGAAAGAATATTGAATGATCATTTCTGTGAGCAGAACTTGCTTCATCGGCAATCTTTTGAGGATTGCTGATGAAGAGGGTTCTGTTCACAAAAATGATCATTCGATCCCATTTCTGAATTTGTTTGTATATATATATATATATATATATATAATACACATTTACAAGAAAGTGAAAGAACAGGTAGATTAAAACCTACTGTTTGTTGCATTTACTTTAATAAAAATGTGCTCAATAACAAGTAGAGATACTGTATCCTCTTTGTAAACTGGAAAAGCATTTTAGAACGATGCAAAGTATATATACGTTTGATTCCTTATAGGAGGCTAATTTCCTTGTACAATGTTTGTGATCTCTTAGCTGATAATCATATTATATTGATATTACAGTTTTTAGAAAATGCCTATGCCTGCTCAAATATTCATAAAATATGACATTTAAGATGATTCTTCTGAAGGACATGAGAAAATTTAGTTGCTTAAAATACAAATTACAAATCTGTAAAATAATTTTTTTTTTCTTACCATACATATACAGTGCAGATAAATTCCTAAGTGTGGTTTGTGGTTACTATAGCATTGATGTTGTTGCTGCTTGCATGTGACTGATCTTTGTTTGGTTTTAAATTTCTTCATTCCATGCTGGTAAATTCTTCTCATTATTGGCTGGTCACACACAGCTGCTTCACAACTGGACAGTTGAATCTCAAATTTCTGTAAGGAAACCCCAAGTATGTTTGTTATGATTTTTTCTTTTCACTTATTTTTTATTTATATATATATATTTTTTTAAATACCCTTCTTTCTTGAGCTTAGAAAACAAGATTTTTTGAGTGCTTTTTTTCATTCTTCATTCAGAAACCCTGTTCTGACTATATTTGAATATCTCAGAAGTGTTTTAACAGAAAATGCAGCAAAGAAAGAAAAAAAATAAAAACCAACATTGAAATGGAGGAAGGAAATTACCTAAGAAATAAAAAAAGGAATATGGCTTGGAATGCTAAACAATTTTCATTCAGATAGTGAAGACTTGAATTAAACTCTAGTTCAGATATATGTTCTAAAGTAGGATGCTGAGAATATCACAAGCACAAATACATTTTAAAGAAAATGGAAACACAAAGGATGGAAATAGTTGATGTTTCTGGGATAAAAATGAGGAAAGACATTTTGTAGAATTTGATACTCACAGGACATATTGAAGTGACTAGGACAGAATGAAACTAGTATCCTCACAATCTTGTGTAAATGGCAGGCAAAATGGGGAGTGGAAAAAATTTGTAAAAAAAAAAACAGTAAACACTGCTAAGATGGACAGAGTTTTGTAATTTGCTTGAAGCATTGTGTATATAAGGTGTATGGGTAGGTATTTAAAGGCTATCACAATGCGTTTAATGTAATAAAGGAAGGTAAAGAAGGTGTTGGGGATGACCGATTTATTAATTGTTAATATTTTGAGATCAGAATCTCATCTTCAGAATGATATGAGAGCTTGATTTCATGTCACTGGTGGACCGTGCCTTAAAATGAATGGTCCTCTTTTGCTGTTACTGTTGTCGTTAATTGTAGTGAGTATGTGTGTGTATCTGTAAGTGTGTTAGTTCATCTATGTGTGCGTGTGTTTATGATTTATATGTATGTGAGCAATAGTAGGATTTAGCTTTTTTGCATCTTGCTAAGAGATTTTAGGAGACCAGTGATTGTCCATACTTTTAAAAGTCATGGTATGTAAAAGTATTGATAACCATTAATGTTGGTGATTTTTGACGCTATACTAATTTGATTGGCACATTCCCAGACTTGATTTTAGATGACTCTGTTCCCCCATCTCTCCTCGGACTGATCAGTTTTGATTGACAGAATCTTTCAAGATCCTTGACATCTTCATGATGCAAAATCAGTGTTTCACATCTATAAAACAATATCATGTCTATTAATGATTTGTTCTAAGCTGTTGTACATTAACCCTGTAGACTCCCTAGGAGAATGCAGAGAATGCTTGATGTTGTTGCTGTGGCTTTTATAGCAATTAGATTTTTTCTTCTCCTAGACTGGTTGTTAACCAAAATTAGTCGCTAATCTACTCTCTATTAACCCATCTATTTTTCTTCTGTAGCTGAAAGTAAAGTAGTGGATTCATACCTTTCACAAGAACATTTGTGGGATAGCGAATGTAAAAACTGTAACTGGAATTTGAATTTGGTATGCTAATCTCAATGTTCATTGTGTTGCAGTGGATATCATCTTGGAAGGTGAAATTGGAGAGCATTCAAATTCCAGTTGAATTCATTGCATTCACTTACATGGAAATTCTGTTGGGAAAGGTATTAATCCATTGCTTCTTCCTCTACCTATGGGTTAAATAGCAGAACACATTGGGCTCTATAACCTTGCATGGCAACCAGTCAAGTAATTGCTACCTACTGTGGGAAAATATTCTGCTGAGCCTGTCATGTCTCTTCAAGACATGATCACCCAAATGTGTATTTTGTATAGCACTTAACTGACTGTTGCAAATCCCACTTTCTGCCAATAATTGCTATGCTACATTCACAACCAAGGGAGATGATGTACCTGTTAGGCCACAAAGAAAGAGTTTTGTTTTTGTTTGTTTTATAAATGATTTGGGAGATGAGTAAATATGTATTCGGATGTTCATTGCAATGCCTTGTGGAAACAGCAGTTTTTGCTAGATATATTGAAAACCAATAAGGCAGATGGTACTTGTCAGCATGAGAGAGCAGTCCAGAAGAAGGAAAACTGATTTTAAAACTTTCACTGCCTTGCAGTCATGCTCAATTATGAGAAAGATTTCAAGAAGATAAATCGGGAATCACAGTTCCAAAGTCAGTCTGACTTTGCATTGAATGTCATTCAGGCAACAAGTGTATTAGTAATATTGTCTGTAAGTTTTAATTTTGCCAGATAAATAGTTATCTAGCTTTCCAAGAGGGCATCTCTTTGTTATGCCAGTACTTGACTGAATGAATAAATTTATGAAGCAAGAAGTTAAAAGAAAAACCTTCATCAAAGAGCAGAGTTTAGCAATAAGAAATGGAAAAACATATTTAAAGACAAATACATGAAGAGCTTCTAATGTTGCTAAGGATTTCACAAAAATATTAGTTTTATTTCTACTGTCAAAAATGATAGCAGATACGAAATTGGTATTTTATTAAAGCATAAATAAATACTCCTAACACACTCACATATATATATATATATATATATATATATATGTTCTATTTTAAGGGAGTGACCATTATTTTTATTAGTTTTTTTAGGTCTTTGTGAATCTAATTCGTGTATAATCCTTTGTAAAATAAAGACGGAAACTAATGATGGTTCACCTGAAATAGGCCTATACTTCTAATTTACCATCAAATAACGTGTCTGTCTTAATTTTTCTTATATATATATATATGTGTATATATATGGTAAAATAGAGTTTTAAAGTATGCTATCATTATAGGAGGGTATGGTTATGGCGCAGTGGATATCGGCTCAGAATGAGAAATCGGGGAGCCGAGTTTGAATTTCAGTTGAATTCATTGCATTCACTTATGTGCAAATACCCTTGGAAAAAGTTTTAATCTGTCTCTTCCTTCCAGTTATGGGTTAAATAGCAGGACAGATTGAGTTCTATAGCCTTGGCTGGCAACCAGTCTACTGCAGAAAGCAATGGCAACCTACTGCGGGATAATCTTCTGCCCATTCAGTCATGTCTCTTTCGAGACATGATCACCCAAGCAACTTAACTGACTGATCATTATAGGCTAAAGTGTTCAATATCAGAGATAGTGACTGTAAATATCAAAGTGAACAATGAAATCAACACCAAAGGAAATGGTCTGTTTTATGCTGAACACAATCATCAAGCCATGTGCGTTGTTCTTGCTTGACTTTTTAAATATACAGTTCAGTGAAGCATTGTGTGTAGTCTATTGTGTTACTGTAATAGTTATTTTGATTATTGATATGATATTTCTTGGGATTAACAGTGGAGTGGTTTCCTTGGCCTTCACCATAGTGATTTATTGAGACACTGCCTCTAGTTAGCTGGTCATTGACTCATCAAGATTTCTTTTTCTTCCCAACTTTGTTAGGTCTCATTTTTCATCCTACTGGGTTGCTAACAGCCCACTTCACTCTTAAGTACATAGTCGGGTTGTCAGTTTAGTCACTGACACTATAATGGTAGAATAGAAACTTGACATAAGTCACTGATCCCTCCTCATTTCCACCTTGCTCGGGGTGAAATGATTAAAAAAAAAAATATATATATATATATATATATTTATTTATTACTCCTCACAAATTGGCATACATACCTGTGTGGTATTCCACAAAGATCTGTTAAAGATGCTTGGCAACCACAACAGATTTTGGAATGAAATTAAAATAATCAAGAACCTATATGTCAGCAAACTGTCTGTATACAGACAGGAAATTATCTCAGCAGATATAAAAAATAGATGGGATGTAGGACAGGGATGTGCCTTCTTAATGGATTTATTCACATTTTTTAGAGAACTAGAAATCATGTCAGGGTGCCTCACTGGCAGCCAAAATCTTAACATTATAATGCATGCAGATGTCACAGTACTGACATCAAACACAAAAAGGAAACCACAAAACATTCTACAAAATGTTGCAAAACAAGAAGAAGGGACTAAACAAAGACAGAATGAATGGTCATCAGCAAAAAGAGGGACCCAAAATTCAAATTACTGGTTAGGGATACCAAAATCAAGCAGGTACAAAAATTTATATACCTTTATATAAGTGTTCTCACAGAGAAAGGAAATTGTCCCACTGACATTTTAGGATGTATTGTGATGGCCAAACATGCATTTCAAAAGCTAAGTAAAGTTTTAAGAGAGAGGAAAATTTGGTTAAAAACAAAGAAAAGAGTACCGAACTGTTATTTGATATCAGTATTCCTGTATGGTGGAAAATGTTGGTCAATGTTTTCAAACCTAAAGAAGAGACTTGAAGTGATGGCAGGATCTTGAGGGTACCATGTCACAAACATGTGAGCAACAATGAGGTTTCAGAGAATGGAAACATAAAGGATACTAATATTAATATCAAGAAGTAGTAGTTGGAATTTCTGGGATGTGAAATGAGTAAGGACGACTTGAAAAATCTTATACTCGTAAGGCTTTTAGAAGGAAAGAGGGACAGGATTAAACATCGCATGCCATGCTTGGTGGGTTTGAGCAAATGACTAGCAAAACTGGGTTTGGAAGAAATAACATTAAGATCTACAAGGAACAGAAATGTGTAGAGGGCCATGATTGCCTACATCCTGAAATGGCACATAAAAGAAGAATGGTAATTTTAGTTGGAATGGTTTGTTAATTTCTTTATCATTGTATAATAATAAATAATATATCTAATCTAAACTTATTTATAAATGGAAATTTGTCTGTGTGTGTGTATCCATTACCTATAGACTCCAAAATGGCTGAATTGATTTTCTTGAAAATTTACACAGTTGTACTTTAAGCGTCTGTGAGTGTTCTTAGCTAGGTTTTGTGTCAAGGTACTCCCGATAAATATCGAAAATTGATAATCAAAAAAATCGGGTTATAGAAGGAGTGGTTCGATTTAATGAAATTTGATACATTCATAGACAAAGACATAAGAAACGATATTCAGAAGATTCAAGGTTGCAGTTCTTACAATAGTGCAACTTCAATTCATCTAAGACCAAGCTGTTGTCTGTCAACCATAACAGGCAACCTCTCCTGCCTCCCATAAGCATGGACCAAGCAATTCTCCCGGAGAGTAATACACTACACCTCTTCGGACTTACCCTGTCCTCAGACATCAAATGGAACCACTATATTGAATTCATAGCAAAATCTACTGCAAGAAGGTTGGGTCACTATGTCGATCCAGGATGTTTTTTCTGTCTGAATTCGTCCTGCATATATACAAGTCAACCATCCATCCATGCATGGAGTACTGCTGCCATTTATGGTCAGGTGCCTCTGCCATTCTCCTCAGTGTTCTTGACAGGCTCCAAAGGAGAGTCTGTAATGTGATAGGTACTGATCTGGCGGCTCAACTGCAGCCACTTCCCCATCGTCGAAATGTGACCTCCCTTTGTCTGTTCTATAAATACTTTCATGGCTTCTGCTCAGACAAACTTAAGTCACTGAAGCCTCCTCAACAGATGTTTACTTGTGCAACCAGACTGGTAACTGGGTCCCACCCATTCACAGTCAGGTTAGCCAAATGCAGACGACAATTCTACTCCTGCAGCTTCTTCTCTCACACTTCCCGCCTGTGGGACTTGCTCCCATATTCTTGCTTTCCTGATGGCTACAACCTCCAGAAATTTAAATGCAAAGTCAATACTCATCTACTAACCACTGGACTCTAGCTCTCTCCCCACCCCTGTATAACCTTCCCTTTCTCTCCACCTATGTATCTGTTATCGCACCTGCTTTCTCAGCTTTCTATTGTTCCTTTCTAACTAGTTTGTACTCCTCACTCTTTTCTAATTAATCTTTTTACATTTATATACCCCCCTGCACATCAGTGGCGTTTCTGCCTTGCTCGGGGTGAAATGATTAAAAAAAAAAAAAAACATATAAAAGTTTGTTTGTGTGTCTGTTTATCTGTCTGTATGTCCTTTATACAATCCACCATTTTTATCTGATTCTCACCAAACTTCACAAATATTCTTTAGGCTGAGTCTTAGCTCAGAACAATGGATTAGTTTTAAAGCTTTCATTATACCCAAGCAATGCTAGTAATAATAAAGATAAAATAATTATCTTTATTATTATGTATTATTTACTGATTTATTTGTTTGAATTAATTTATTTTAGTTCTTTTTGTTTATTTCATTTATTTTTGCTGTTTTCTGTCTAATTTTTAAGTAGTGTTATAAAAATTGTTTTTTTTGTGTCTGCATTTGGAGATGAGTTCTTGCCATTTATTTAGCAGTGCGTTTTTGACTGGGAAGGTAATTATAGCTGGGTTTTTATTTTGTTTTTCTCATGCAGAATTTACAGTTTATGGATTGATTGTTGTAGGCTCATATTGTTTTCATATTTTCTATGATATTTTTGCTGTTATTTGTTTTTGTTTTTTTGTTTTTAAGCTCCCAGATATGCTTAGAAAGCATTGTGCTGTTCATATATTTACTATTTGCGAAGGATGTTTTATATGCATAATTTCTTTGTTTCCAGGGTTCTTTACTTAATATGTATATTTTTCTTTTGTCATCTGCAGATTTTACAGTTGCTTGGTATATTACATTGTTCTACAACTAACTGCTGTTTTAAGGGACATTCGTTCTTTATTTAGAATTTATATTTAATTTGTTCAGGTGGTTTGTTGATTATTTTCCTACTTGGCTTTTTTATTGTCTCTTTCTCGGTGCAAACTTGGCTGATTTTTACTGTGTGTTGAATTCCTTGTGGAGTGTGCTTGATGTAGGAAGTGTTTGTATATGAGTTTAATGAATATTTTTCCTATATTTGATTTTACATTTGTGATGATTAGTGGGTTGAACCTCAGGTTTCGCTCTGTCATTTTTTTCTTTTGTTGTGTATGTATTTTATATAATATATATATATATATATATATACATACACATACGCAGACATTTACAACAACATTGCTGTCTACATTCACAACATAAAAAAAGTAATGATTGATAACGCAATTATCTTCTCCCAAGAAAACAACAAAAGCAATATTCATTAAAATTTGAGGCAATATTCATTAAAAAACTTAAGCCATCAATTAATAGAATCAGCTATGAATACTATAGTAATGTTCTAAAAGGTTCATAGAAAGAACAGTTTTTTCATGCTTTAACATGTACCTGACCATGACATTACAACACAACAAATTACGTTTTGGATAATTTTCACATTCAAATGAACACTAAGCAATTTATCAACCGTTACATTTGAAGCAAGAAGAAAGTTTAGAGTAATTTTAGTCAACACATTTTTGCAGTCATTTTTTGTTACAACTCAAATCCCTGTGTAGCAGCCACAGATCTATTTCCTTTAGCGAATCAATGCCCCCGACGGGAGATTCGGTCACTCACTGACCAATCAACGGGCGGAGCGCATTGATTCCTCTCTAGAACTATTTTTCCTAGTCCTGTTTGTAGAACGGAGGAAAGCCATGAGCCCGCAGCAGTAATGGACGCCTCTCTCACATCGCTGCCACTGATTCCCCATAGAATGCTTTCGCGGAAGACACTGCTGCTAGCTTCACCATGGACACTTACATACTATCTGCTGCTAGCTTCACCATGGACACTTAGATACTACCAATCTTGTACGTTTACTATATAATAAACCATTCTTTGTTGTTGTTCTAAAAGCAAGTTTCGTCATTCATTTGTGTGCCTAAAAAATATAGTGTTGGGGAAATTAAGCATTTCCCATAACTCCTAAACCTGAAAATGATCTTGAGGGGAGATTGAAAGTACTTAAAAACATCGAGAAAGGAATAATAAAATCATCTATCAACATTACAGCTCATTTCTTACATCTTTCAATTTTTTTTTTTTTTTTTAATCATATCACCCCAAGCAAGGCGGTAATACCACTGAAGCACAGGGGGCTAAATAAGAATGAAAAGATTGGAAAAGAGAAAGCCGGGAACCACATCCTAAACAGGGAACAAAGGATGAGCCTCTACACCTGTTCAACAGACGTGGGTGGAGTGGGAACTGGGTGATAGTTTAGTCTATCTACTCCAATTGAGGGGAAAAAAAAAATGAAAGAAAAGAGTGAAAAGATGGGAAAAGAGAAAGCCGGAAACCACATCCTAAAAAGGGAACAAGGGATGAGCCTCTACATTATAATAATCAAAAGATTATTCATTACTATGAACAGATTTTTTAAAAATGAGCAGATACAATGTTTGCAATTTATTTAATCTGACATATATACACACACATACATATATATATACATATATATATATATATATATATATATATATATATAAAATTAATTTTTTTATTGAAAATTAAAAAATTATCTGTTTTATGGCAAAATCAAGCATAAGAGTATTAATAGAACCAAACATCAGACACTTATAAATGAGGTCTATTTTAATCATCTGATGAGGGGTTTCCTTAAACTACCACAAAACCTCAACTAACATTTGTCACTTTTTTTAATAGTAGTAGAGTTTAATAACATCATGTCACATTGGGAATATTACGAGTTAATGAAAGTTAATAATATATCCTGTCACATTGGGTAAGATAATGTTTGATGACGCAAGAAGGGAATATTCTCCATGTTTTATTTCCCTTATTCTAGGGATTGTTATATCCATGATATAACAAGACTTTATTGATATCTGTCTTATTTCACAGATGGAATAGAATAGCTGAATTAAAAGAAATGATAAAATTACTTTGATCTTAGAGATTTATACCACTAATCTCCACCACTATAAAAAAAATTATATATACATATTTATATTTATTCCACATAAAGATATTGTAATACATGTCTACACAACAATGTAAAAAGTGCACAAAAAGATAGGGTCTTAATTACATTTCCTGAAAGGAAAACTGAAGGTGCTGAGATTTTTCTCTGTTTTTGGAGAAGCGATATTTAGGATTACAGATTCAAGCAAACAAAATTTATCTTCTATGTGATTAGTACATACTTTGCAAAAAATAAAAAAAACATTTTGGTTTTTTTGCAAAAAATAAAAAACTTCTGGTTTTTTCCTAAGTTGACGACTGCAAGTTGGAGATAATTTCTATATCTAGTGAACATGTATGTAAGAAAATGTACCACAGGCCTGTAAGCTGCCCCACTCGATGATAACTAATTGCCTATCGCTGAAGCCTGGGTGAGGAGACTGCTTGTTTTGAGTCTTGGAAGCTGACTGACTGACTGACTGACTAACTACCTTCCTTGCTTTTTGAAGTAAGCAGTCATTAAATGATACCATCTTGACCCAAAGGAGATTATCATCTTTTATATCCTTACAATAGGATCCTAAAACATAATCTTATACTATATGTAGATATATATTCAGGATAATGCTCATAATGTGAAAAATGTAAATTGTACTTATATTTTTGATGAGGAATTACTTATTTTTTTATGTATTCACTAAAAATAAAATTAAAGAAAAAAAAAATATATATATATAATTAAAAATAAACCAACAATTTAGTTACTTACCAAAAAATATTTAAACTAATAAATGTGATCAATTTAATTTAAAATATAGAAAATACCTACCTATCTATACACATGTACAAATATATATATATATATATATATATATATATATACTATCGTCATCTGCAGACAGATCTGTTTTGCTGTATCACAGCTCATCAGTATGGTTAGACTCCAATCGCTTCCTAAGCCAGGATTGAAACCCGATCGAATCAGCGTCAGTCAGCAATTCTACCCCTAGGCCACGAGCGTCCGGAAGAAGAAGGCAGACTTTTTAGCATGTATAAACACGCCCAATAGCTAGAGTGCTCTAATTCATTATTGAAAGAGAAATGTGTATATGCTGAAGTAGCTACTGTTTACAAAGTCTCCCACTCTTCCAGAGTGCTCAATATAGGTATTACTCCGTGAAACGCAGTAAAGCCCCTAAGACACAAGGGGTTACAGGGTGTGTAAGAAATATCAACAGAAAGATTAATAATGAGTGGAAAGAAGGAAGAGTAATCAGGACAATAGATATTGATTCATATTTAAATTTGCAGATTAAATTTGACTGGAAAGCATGGAACCAAAAGGGAGTTCCACAGGTGAAAAGTGTGGGAAAAGAAACTATTAGCATAGAACTTATAGATCCATCTAGCCAGCTCAATAGTAAATTGATGAGATCTTGATGCCAGTTGAGTACTGCACTTAAATTAAAAGAGTCTAGGTACCATAGCAAAGAGCTCATCCAAACAATTACCATGAAAATATTGAAAGAAAAGACGAGTAGTATTATTACAGTAGTGTGAAAGTAACCAAAGCTGAAAGTGATATGTATGTATGTAAGTAATATATGATAAAAATATAGTCTTAATGTCTGCTGTATTTACATTATTTGTACTATTGTCCTCATCTTTGTAGTCATTTAGACAACGTTTTGGCTGTTGCACGCTCCTTCTTCCGGGGCTAAGAATTTCAGAATAGATATGGTTATTACGATGAATCAAAAATTGTGTTATATAGGCTTGATTTGACTTCACTTAGGCTGTTGGTCATTCGTGATTGAGAGGTCTAAGATACATCAGATCAATTAGTGGCTTCCCCTATGTGGATAGGAGTTGCAGGTTTAAAGTCATATATATATATTTTGAAGAAATGAAACTTTTGTCATTTGCTAATGCCATGCAATTTGGATTCATGTCTTATTCATTATTTTTCAAATTGTAGTTGTTTTCATTTCTTTCTTTGATTTTTTTTCCTCTATAGTTACTTTAACTGTCAAATAAAACAGACATGAGTTAACTGGCTTATGATAACTGTCATGGTGGCATCACCCATTACAACGGATTGAACTCTTCTTGCAACTACATACACTTCCCCTCACAAGTGGAGAGCTCAGAGATTGAAATTGAGAGATCTGCAGGAGATCATCATAAGCAGATCAGCGGAGAGCGATAGGCAGAGATAGCCAAGACTGCTACCGTTCAACTATTGCGAGTCCCAGTTATAGTATTATTTCCTAACCCATCTTTATTCGTTCTACTATCAGAGTTCCACGTATTTGTAATTTACTGTGTTTAATATATATACTGTTATTTCCTATTTTGGGGTTTGTATTATTTCTTGGGATGTGCATTGTGGTGCATTGGATATCGGCTCGGAATGAGAACTCAGGGAGCCGAGTTCGAATTCCAGCTGAATTCATTGTATTGACTTACGCACAAATACCCTTGGGAAAGGTATTAATCCACCTATTCCTTCCAGTTATGGGTTAAATAACAGGAGAGATTGGGTTCTATAGCCTTGGTCAGCAACCAGTCTACCGCAGAAAGCAATGGCAACCTACTGCAGGATAATCTTCTGCCCAGTCAGTCATGTCTTGAAAGAGACATGATCGCCCAAGCGTGTATCACGTATGGCACTTAACTGATGGATTATTTCTTGCTGGACTCTTAACCAGGCCCACGACAATAATTTTTTTTACCTAACATGAATAAATAGTGAATAAAATGTGGAAAATCTGATATAAGGATTAGTGGGAACTGCTCTTATGATATTGATACAGCATAATTGTTTAAAATTTATTATAATAATTCTGTCCTGACTGTTTCTTAAAATTTTCCTCTCTCTCTCTCAAAATTTGCTAAAACATTGTGTTATGTCTAACCAGATCTCATGAGGTAATGGATTATCAAAGCAAGAGGATCAACATTTCCGTCTCCTAGTGTTTATAAAATCCCCAAAATAAATTAGATTAATTCTTTGGTAGAAAGTTTTCGTTGGGAGGACATGAAAATTATTTGACCAGTTCCCCTTCTATTGAATCCATTTTGCATAGTTTTTCAACTGGTTGACATCTTCAAGTCTATTGAGCAGAATGAAAATGAATATACCAGAAAATCAACAGATTCTGAAGTACAGCATAGCCTTAGGAAGATTAAGATCAGAAATCTAATAGAAATAAACCCAAACATCAACATTAAGATGAACAGATGATTAGAAATATTCAGATCTGAAAGAGAGGCTTGAATTAGAAAAAATTTAGTAGGTGAAAAACAGGAACTTTTATTAATATCTCTTTTTCAGCCTATACACATCTATCTTGACCTTTTCATATCTTTAATCAATTCTCACCAAGGAAGGTGATAACACAACTAAGACACAATAGGCTACTGGAAGGGAAAGAGAATGAAAAGAAAAAATAGAAATTTTATAGGATAGACAGAAAAGTATTGAGTTGAAGTAGAATTTAGAAAGAACTAGAAACCAAATCTTAAACAGGAAGCATGGGATAAACATTTACTTCTATTCAAAAGAGCAGGGAGGAGTGTGAACTGAATGACAGCCAAACCTATCTGCCCCTAACCATTTTCACGCATATATTGTTTTCCATTTTCTTTTCAGACTACCTGATGAGACATTGTCCTTTCAATGTTGAAACAAAATGGACACTTTGTAATAGATGATCATTTGTACATGTTTTAAACTATAATTTATAATAAATATTCATAGCTCTGTTTTATATTGAGCACTGTTTTAAATTAATATTTTGAATGTTAATTTTTTTCTTTCCTTATTCACTTGGATATATATATATATATATATATATATATATATATATAAAACATAGCAGACTTGGTATACAATCCAGGTAAATTCCAATAGAGACAAACTCAAGATAACTCAATGCTAAATTCATTTATTTAATTTAACAGAGTAATATAATTTATAAAAGATTTTAGATTATTACAATGGCTAATACATATTTCACCGCATCCTGATGTTATTATCATGGCTCATCAGACCCAAATGGCACAACAGTTGGTCCTCAAAATATCCCCTCCCAAAAATTTCTTTTATTTTATTTTACATTTGTCCATATTAGAATAGACATTTGTAACGGTTATTTATGAAAATTTCTCGCTCATTCGGAAAGAACCCCAAAGAAAGAAGAAAGCAAGGATAAATAAAAGATAGACAACTGATTAATGTAAAAAGAGAAAAAGAATATCTATATATATATATATATATATATATATATATATATATGGTAAGATAAAAAACAAATAGAAAACATTTACCAATAAAATATTTCACTTTAATTATGAAACTTAAAGAAAAGTGAAACATGTTTGATTGATAAAAGTTTTTTATTTGTGTTTTATCGCATCATTCTGTGGGATTCTGATTTTTACTTGATCCAAACTTATACATTGAAGAGAGAAAGCACTACAGAACTATATTGTGGAACAAGATTTTGTGTATAGCCACACCAACATATCAAATTTAGTCTGAAGTCCTAAAAGGTGAAACACATCACAGAAAAACCTTTTCCACTTTGTCATATTGTTCATTCAGTAATGAATTTGAACACTCTCGGTTACTGGCGTGTATTTACATAGTTTGTATGACATGCTAAAATCTGCCACCATGTGGCCATAGCATAGAGGTCGAATCACCAGTTGATGTCAAATTGGTTGGGTTTCTATCCTGGCTAGAAGCCATCAAATGTATAACTATACTGATGGACTGTAATACTGTCTGTGGATGAAAATATATAATTTATATATATATATATATATATATATACACACAAGTGAATGAGGAACAAAGACAAAATTGACAACATTCAAAACATTAATTTAAAACAGTGCTCAATATAAAAATAGAGCTATGAATATTTCTTATAAATTATAGTTTAGAACATGTACAAATGATCATCTACTACAAAGTGTACATTTTGTTTCAACATTGAAATGACAATGTCTCATCAGGTAGTGGGGTGGGAGAGGGGGAAATAAGAGTTGTAAGATGTCAGAATTTTGAATGAAAAGAGGAAAGAGGTAGGGGATAGAATTGATTAATGGATGTGTTGAAAATTTTGTGGACAGATTTAACATTAGAAGATAAGGTAAAGAAGTTTACAAAATGAAAATAAAACATCTAAAGTTAAATGTAAAATCCTCAAACAGACCAGAAGATCTAAATCGATAAAGGAACCATGCTTCTTTTGTCTTCAAGAAAAAATGAAAATCATTAAATACATGAATAGCAATATACTATTAAACCAGAGGCATGAAACCACAGTAACCTGTAAACACATCAAAGAACTAACCTTACAATCATGCTAAAAACCACAAAGGCCAATGTTAGGATCCCTAAAAACGATAAACCTTTCTAATATTAACAACACTCTTACCTCAAATTCTACCTTAATTTCATACCACAAACTGTGATCTAATTTAAAGTTTTATATAAAAAATAAGTTTCCGAAATTTTAAATTAAAGTTAAATATGCAAAACTAGATTAATTATAAAACTAAGTTTAAATACAAAAATATTTGTAGTCGTTTAATTTACTAATAAAGATATGTTCACAAAATAGCAATCTTTATTCCCACTTTATCGCACACACTCCTACTCCTCCCCACATCATATACATTTTTTATTTTCCCCTTTTATTAAATCCAAAGAACGAGCCATAAGGCTGTAAATGACCTTACCTTATCTTCTAATGCTAAAACTGTGTACAAAATTTTCAATATGTCCATTAATCAACTCTATCCCCTACTTCTTCCCTCTTTTTGTTCAAAATTCTGACAACTCTTATTTCCCCCTCTCCCACCCCACCTACATCTTATTTCCCCCTCTCCCACCCCACCTACATCTTATTTTCCCATCTCCCACCCCACCTACATCTTATTTTCCCATCTCCCACCCCACCTACATCTTATTTCTCCCTCTCCCACCCCACCTACATCTTATTTCCCCCTCTCCCACCCCACCTACATCTTATTTCCCCCTCTCCCACCCCACCTACATCTTATTTCCCCCTCCTCCCTCCCACCCCACCTACATCTTATTTCCCCCTCTCCCACCCCACCTACATCTTATTTCCCCATCTCCCACCCCACCTACATCTTATTTCCCCATCTCCCACCCCACCTACATCTTATTTTCCCATCTCCCACCCCACCTTTTACCCATCTTATTTCCCCATCTCCCACCCCACCTACATCTTATTTCCCCATCTCCCACCCCACCTACATCTTATTTTCCCATCTCCCACCCCACCTACATCTTATTTTCCCATCTCCCACCCCACCTACATCTTTTCCATTCCTTTCCAAACTACCTGATGAAACATTGTCCTTTCAATGTCGAAACAAAATGTACACTTTGTAGTCGATAATAATTTGTACATGTTCTAAACTATAATTTATTTATATATATATATATATATATATATATATATATAGTCATCTGCAAACAGATCTGTAAGCTGACTCCTTAGTATTCGGCTGCCAATTAATATCAACTGCCTTAGTCCAACTATGCCCAAACTGGAACTAACTAATAGTTCTACTGAACTCCAATAGAACTCTAAAGAACTCTCTAGAAAATCTAAGAACTCCTAAGAACTTCCCAAGAACTTCTCGAGTTAACTTCCTGTTCCCTCTTTTTAATATAGGAGGGAGAGTCCATTATCTGAGGAATAGGTGTGTTTCATCATAACACTTATAAAGAAACAATCAGTATTCATTGACTTAGCAAGCAATACTATTGCCAGAGAAAAATTATAAAATTGTGTCTTTTAAAAACGACCCAGAAGAGGCTCATGGTGGTATGTCTACAAGGCCTACATGACCCTTCAGTGGGTCATTTTCTTATTAATTTTCTATGAGGATTATTTAGAGTGGAAAGCTATGAATAACTGCTTAGATTATGGTGCACTAGAACCTTTTTTTCCAAAGAATTTTAATATTTTTGTTATTTTGTCTTTTATTTTGTTCTCTTTTTTGAATTTCTACTGCTGTTTTTGAGGGCATTTTTTATATTTACATACAGAGCTATACTATGCATTTGTGTGGGGCTTTGGGTTGTATAATGAAAGATACACAAGTAGGTTGTGGGTAATAAATACTAATTATAATATTTTTGCCTCATATCTGAAACAATGTTAAAACAAAGTTTCTTGTACCAAAACGAAGATATAGTGGTGAGACCCCAGGGCAACAAGGGAAATGAGTTTTGGGAGACAACACATTGGAACAATTTAAAAAAAAAAAAACTTCCTCAACTCTAGTAGCTGTTATTGCTATTACCAGTATTGCTGGGTGTTTCCTTCTTTGACGTTTGTTTACAATAGTGTGTAATGTCAACATCTTGATTATATCATAATTCTCTTTTTAGGTTATGTGTGCTGTTCATTGAGGTGTTACTTTTTGTTAAAAGATCATCATGTGATGTGGTTTGTGTTATCTCATAGGGTTCTTTGTTTGAGATTCTGTAGCATTAGTCCATGAGGTTTGACAAAGGATGGCCTTTTCTAAGATTGACAGGCTTCACTTGTTCAAAGACATTATAGCCATTGATTTGAGAAAGCAGTTCTATACAACTGACAGCTCGGATATTCCTGAATGACTTTGGTGCCATACATGCCATTAATATAAAGGTCTTGATCTGACAAAGATATTTAAGAACAAAATTTTAGATTAATGGCACGGTTTTGTAGCAATTCGCAGTTTCAGGCAAAACTACCCCTAGCATGACCTATTCTGCGATTAATTTCCTTATTGCCTATATTAAAGTTGTTATAGGTGATCCACACACCATGGACTTTGAAATATTCAGTATTTACTAATTCCATATCTTGGATTCATATAAAGAATTCAAAGTATAGAGCGTTATTGCTTCCATTCCAATTTCAGATCATTGTTTATGTTTTGAAAAGCTCTATCATTCAGGAATGTCAAAAGATGTTCTTTAGAAACTAAGCTAATGTTATATTAATTGTATCGTGGCAGAAAAAAGAAGAAACAATATTTTTAGTATTTATTGCCAAATGAAAATAGAATGCTTCTTTTGTTAATATAACTTTGCAAAACTTTACAAGGCAAGGAAGCAAAGATAAACTTGTCTGAATCACCCTAAACTCTCATCATTCTTTCATTGATGAAACTACAATATAAGTAATTATTAAATATTTATCAGTTCATTTAATGCACATGTTCTTATGTAATATTAACAAAAAAAAACATTCTATTTTCATTTACAATTATTCACTTGGCAATAAATACTAAAAAATAGTATGAAATACATAATTTTTTTAAAACACTGGGGTGGCCTAATAATTATGGCTGGTAGTGTACTGAAAATGCTGGAAAGAATGTTGGTTCCCTGTACCAATGTGGCAAGTATCTTCCTACTATCCTCTACCATGACAAAACTAGATTGGGATGGAAATGAATTTCTGCTAGATATGTACAGGATAGCCAGTCTTCTCGCAGTGGAGTCAGTAAACATCTCCACAGTCCTACAGGCAACAAATTATTTTTCATTTTGCAACCCATTTCATACAGGAGAGATGTTGCAAGCCTTTCACTGCTTTATTGCTATTTCCATGGAGAATGTTCAATTGAACTAGACTCCTTAGTTCTATCAGTCCTAAGCTTCATGCCTAAGACCTGTCAGGCCACACATATTGTAGCAAATGATCCTTGTTGCCTTAATATTCTTATATTGAGATGTAACTTTAACTCAAGAAGCTTCTTCCTGATAATCTCTACCTTGTGGTACCAACTCCAAAAAGGCTGCTTCCCTAATTGTTGCAATTTTTAGCTGTTCAAGCGTAGGGTTAGCTGTTATCTTCCTTGAACAATTAAGAGTATGAGACTCACCTTCACAAGGATGTTTCCAACTAGCGTCCAGTTTGCAGACAAAAATAAACATCGTTGTAACTCAATACATGTCCCTCTCTCTCCTCTCACCATAGGGTGCATATTGTGCTGATATTTATTGAGCACAATATCCACACTGGAATCATCAGCCAATCAGAACCTACAGAATAGACTTGCCTAGATGGCAGAGTGGAATCTCTCAGGCTGTTATATAAACCACCTACCAATTTGCTGGGGATTTCAGAGCTGTCAGTTTTAACTGATTATTGGCTGTTGCTATTTAAGAATTCTACATTCCCCACATATCTGCATAAACTGTACCTCTTACTCTGTCACCCGCTATCTACTTTGTGGAACCAACTCCCAAGAGAATGCTTCCCCAATCACTAAGATCTTAACCTGTTCAAGTGCAGTGTTAATTGTTATCTTCCCCACATATCTGCATAAACTGTACCTCTTACTTTGTCAGCCTCTACCTTGAGTAGCCCCAGGGCCTTGTACAATGTGAACACCACTGTAAATAATAAAATACTACCTTCTAGTTTCCTTTTTGTGACTACTTTCAATATTGTGTCATCTGCATATCTTATTTTGTTAAGATTCTGGCTACTAATATGGAATCCTGGTAGAGCATAAAGTTCTCTCTGAATCACCTCACGAAAAAGCTTGAAGTCTGGTGATAGCATACATCCTTGTCTTACACCCTGTTTATATTTTTATGTATTTACTGAATTTAGTTTGTTCCTAGTATTATTCTAATACAGGGTGTCCATAAATTTCCTGTGCAGGTTATTTCTATTCAGTCAGTCTGTTAAATGTCATACGTGATACACGCTTGGGCAATCATGTCTTGAAAGAGACATGACTGACTGGGTAGGAGTTTATCCAGTAAGGGTTACCATTACTTTCTATGGTAGATTGGTTGCCAGCCAAAACTATAGAACCCAGTCTGTCCTGTTATTTAACCCATAAATGGAGGGAAGAGGTGGATTAATACCTTTCCCAAGGGTATTTGCGCATAAGTAAATGCAAGGAATTTAACTGGAATTCAAACTTGGCTCCCCGATTTTTTTGTTCCGAGCTGATATCTACTGCACCACAATACACACATCTATTACAAATACAAATAAAGTGATAATTTTTTTTAAAGTGCACACAAACTTTATGGACACTTTGTCGCAAATGAATCACGTTTACCTGGAAAGTCCAAGAATTCTTTGTGTTGTACCTGATGAAAAGCATTTGATAAACTATAAAAAATCCATATATATCCTTCAGTGTTTATATTGCACTTTTTTATATCATTCTGAGTATAAATATTGTTTTCTTTTTTCCAGTTTGTAAAAATATCCTTAGAAACAAGGAAAATGTATGGCTATATATGTAATATCTAATGTCCAGTGGATGTTAAATGATCTCCTCACAAATGAAGAAGAGGTTTGTAGCAACAGAGATGTAGTTGTTCTAATAAATTCTAAGAATATTCTAGACAGAACATTGGAGCAACAAAGAAATCTCCAGGAAAATAGGAGCTACAAGGAAAATGACACTGATATTCAGAAAGTGGCAGCTGAAATTGCAGGGAAGGAGTGTGTTGTAGTGTGGCTGACACATCTGCAGCACTCTCAGTGATGGAATGAACTATGGTCTATTAAATTAAGAATAGTAGCATTCAAGCCCTAATATTTAAGGGTTGCTGAAGTAATATTCGGACTGTGTACTTCAGCGACTATTGCAATGTAAACCCCTCCACTCAGTGTTGTAAGTTCTGTCTTGTCTGTTATTGTCACTATTGTATTGTTCTGTGTATATCCCCTGGATACTGTACTAAATAACACCGCAACACACTTTCTCTATCATAATCACCTTGGTGATACAACAGAAGGCCTGGAGAATCTGGCACTCACGGGATGTTAAAGTTAACTGAAACAATGGGTTACCTATTTAATAAGTCATTGTTAATGGATGGCAGAATAAGAACAAAATCAGATGGTAAGATTTCCATAGATATTTAGACAGTAAAAGACAGAATGTTATACAGAGCTAGGTTTGCCCATATTCTGAAAGGCTAGGTCATGTAAAAGAAGAAAATTTTAATAGCAAAATCAAATAAAAATCTGGAAATTAGGAAAGAGAGTTTAGAGAATTTAACACTTGCAGGACATAATGAAAACAAAAGCAACTTGAGGAAACAACTTGAGTGAATAAAGAGCAGAACTGTAAGAAAAATGGTCTGTAAATTTTTCAAAGCTACAGTAACAAAAGAAGGGACATTATGAAGGACTATGATTGTACTCATCCTGACAGGACGTGAAGATCATAGTTAAAATGAGAATAATACCAAAGCTAATATCTTCTTGTTCTCTTTGTGTTAAAATCCTTTTTTCTCAATGAAGTATGGAATGACTTGATATCCGACTCTTTTCAAGAGATTCCCTTCTTCTGTTTATATTATTTGATCTTTTTCACTATTTGTTTTTCCTCAGAAGTAATATGAAAGATGTTACACTTTTTACAAAATTATATCTTGCATATGCTTTGTTTAATACTATTAGTCTGATATTGTTGACACTATCGTTGTTAATGACTGTTACCATTCTTCTTTGGCTTGTCTGGCCTCAGTGATAAAAATGTGAACTATTACATTAGACAAAGATAGGATGAGAAAGACATTGAGTCTGAAAACTGATGTTAATGGAGGTCGGAGGAAGAGTGAAAAAAGTAATTGAATTGTAAAAGAAATGAGTGTTTTATATCAGAAAGGTGGGCACAGAAAATTGTATATGAGAATAAAAGAGGGAAATGAGGAAAGTGTGACTGGATACAGAAAGAAATTAGAGAAATTGTATTAAAAATTGGAAAAAAAACAGCTACAAAAAGACAATTGGAAAAAGATAAAATGAGAAAACAATTGAAAAAAGAGTGGGACAAGGAGACAGCTGGTAAAAGAATGGCATAAGGTGACAGTTGGTAAAATAGTGGGCTGGTAAAAGAATGTCACACGGAGACGGCTGGTGAAAGAATCTCACAAGGAGACGGCTGGTGAAAGAATCTCACAAGGAGACGGCTGGTGAAAGAATCTCACAAGGAGACGGCTGGTCAGAGAATGTCACAAGGAGACGGCTGGTCAAAGAATGTCACACGAAGATGTCAACTGGACAAAAGGAGATGCAATAAAACAATTGGGAACAAAAATGAGATGAGAATTGGAAGCAAGATATACTGAAAGGGAATTGAAAAAAATGTCAAAAATAATTTAAAGTAAGAGATAAATGAAAGCAGTTGGAAAAAGAGTTGTACAAGGAGTCAATTTAAAAAAGAATGATAAGAGAAAACAGCTGGAAAAAGAATGCTACAATAATTGTAGAAAATGAGACAGAAGGAGACAATAAAAGAAATTGGAGAAACAAAGAGACAATAAAATGTATGGCAGTTGGGTCAAGTGATTGTTAAATAAGAATTGAAAGAGTGGAAAAAGTAAGGATGAAAGTAATGCATAAAAAATATGACATCTTTATCATTCTTACAAAACCACATTTTGCTTAAAGCTTTACATTAATTTTAACATTCTTTACAAACATTATCCTAAACAGAAACAAGTTTTCTCACCCATTTTGGAGAATAACAGACCAGCAGGATAAGAAACACCAAACTGTTGTAACTTATAGCGGGTATCTCTTATTTCATTTGTAGTGAGAGGTAGTAGGATTCCGTAGCAAGTTAACGGAATTTGCCCTTGTGGGAAGATAGCCCACTATAATTCATAAATGATTATAAATTCAAGAAAGGCAATTTTGAGTGTAAAATAACATTTATACATATATACATTTCAATTAATGTTTTACAATTAAAACAATACTTGGAATAAAGGTCCAACAAAGTTAGAGTTCATGGCAGATAATAATGAGCTGAAGGAGATAAAAGACTGTTCATTGAAGATATAATGCTGAAAGGTAAAAAGCTTGGTAGTATGATTAATGTTCATTATCAAGTAGCAGTTTCTAAGGTCAGTAGGTCAGCAAGTTGGTTTGTGGAATGTCTTAAAAAAGGTCAGTTAGTACTTCAAGAACAGGGGAGGAAGAAAGAGGCAACATAGTAGCCGCTCGACATATGTCAAGGAAGAAACTAATTACACTCTTCTCCTTTGTCTGTGCCTGTCTGTCTGGGTGCCTTTTGTCAAGGCTTTTATATTCATTAGCTTTCTTTTCAGCCTAGAGCCAACATCCGGTTTGCTCGCTTTTGCTCGGTCGGTGATATCACCACAAACTCAGTTTGTCTTTCAATCTGATGCTATTTGAAGAAATATAGTTAATTAAGACAAATGGGTCCATTGGCTGATTTTCATAATGTGGCAAACATTAAACTACAAAGCATTGGTGAAACTTGTTTATTGACCAGTCACAGCACATCTGTGTAATAGAATGACTATATAAGGTAGAAATCGCCGGAAAGGTGGTCTTGTTTTGTCATTGAATTCAAACAACCTTTTATTGGTGTCATGCAAGGCCTTAATAAATTTCTTGATAATGTGCAAGGCATCTGTTGGTTTCTTGGTGTGATGTGAAGCTTTTGTTGATTTCTTGGTGCAGTGCAAAGCGAATGTTGGTTTCTTGGTGCGGTGCAAAGCGTCTTTTGGTTTCTTAGTGCGGTGTGCAAAGGGTCTGTTGGTTTCATGGTGTGATGTGAAGCTTTTGTTGATTTCTTGGTGCGGTGCAAAGCGAATGTTGGTTTCTTGGTGTGGTGCAAAGCATCTGTTGGTTTCTTGGTGCGGTGCAAAGCGTCTGTTGGTTTCTTGGTGCGGTGCAAAGCGAATGTTGGTTTCTTGGTGCGGTGCAAAGCGTCTGTTGGTTTCATGGTGTGATGTGAAGCTTTTGTTGATTTCTTGGTGCGGTGCAAAGCGTCTGTTGGTTTCTTGGTGCGGTGCAAAGCGTCTGTTGGTTTCTTGGTGCGGTGCAAAGCGTCTGTTGGTTTCTTGGTGCGGTGCAAAGCGTCTGTTGGTTTCTTGGTGCGGTGCAAAGCGTCTGTTGGTTTCTTGGTGCGGTGCAAAGCGTCTGTTGGTTTCTTGGTGCGGTGCAAAGCGTCAAAGCGTTCAGGTTGGTTTCTTGGTGCGGTGCAAAGCGTCTGTTGGTTTCTTGGTGCAGTGTAAAGCTTTTATTCAATGATTACAGTTTATAACAGACCTAATTGAATTTTGAAGATTTCTCTTCATTTTATCAAGTTTTCTTCATTTCACAAATACTTTTTGATTTAGTTATGGGTTAAATAATGTAAATAAATTGGTAATAACTACTTTTTTCTAGCACTAAATATTTATTTGCTATAAAAATCATAGGCCTCAAGTAACATGGTTCCCAAATTAAGTATTTATAAAATGTCATAGTCAACAAGGGAATATGAAAATATTTACTTACTGATGATAATCTAGCTTGTTCATTAGTGATGCAGTATAATGACCCTTTTATGGGCTTTTTTCAAACTTGCTCTAATACTCACTGTATGTATTGATATAATGTAGTGAACCTAAGAAAAGAATTTGAGAAGGGCAGATAACTCTTACAAGGGAAAAAGGATAAGAGATAGTGACAGGGAAAGAATACAACTGAAGAAAGAGAACAAGAGAGGGAGTATCACTCTAAAGAGAAGGTAAGAAATAATTATTTACAGGAGTGACTTTGAGCAAACAAACAGAAAAATAGATATGATTAAATGTTTTATTTTTAGACCTGTTAAGCAGGAAAAACTCAGATCATATGAAAGCCAGTCATGATCAGAAAAGTATAAATGAATGATTAACAAAGGGAAAAGGAATCATAAAGAGAGGGAAAGGAGGTCTTTAGCTCAGGAAAGATGTAGATAATATTCGCTGCTTCCTTATAAGGAAACAGTTGGTATTCATTTATTATAGAGCCTGCAATGTCATTGTTTTTCAAGTTTTATAAAATCTTTGTCATAAAACATATTTTTGGATGAAAACAGGTTTCTCAAATCTAATAGCTGTTATTGCTCTTTCCAGTATTTACCAGGTCTTCCTTCTTAAACTTTTATTTAAAACAGCATCAAACGACAACAATATGATCATGTAATGACTTTGTCTTCAAGTTAAGTGATATTCCTTTTACTTTTGCTGAAAGTCTGCAAGTGACATAGCTTTTGTTATTTGGTAGTTCTTTGTTTGTGATTCTATAGCCCCAGTTTACAAGGTTCAAAGAAGAAGAATATTTGCCAAGACACTCAGGCTTCGTTATTTTCTCTTTGAGTTTTTTTTTTTCATTTCACCCCAAGCAAGGCAGTTTTACTGCCACTGTTGTGCAAGGGGTTACATAGGGGAAAGTGATGAGAAAGTGGGGTTAGTTATAGGGGATGTCAGGTGGAGGGTAATAGATGGAATATCGGTGTAATAGGGGTGGAGTGGATGGAAAAAGCGTTTGAGAGAAAGGGTGCCAGTTAGTGAGATAGGAGATGTCTATTGACCTTACATTTAAATTCCTGGAGATTGTAGCTGTCAGGGAAGCAAGTATATGGAAGGGAATTCCACGGGTGGGAAGTGCAAGAAAAGAAGCTGTTAGAGTAGAAATTGTGGTTACATTATATCAGTTTCACTGTAAACAGGTGAGACCTAGTTGCTAGTCTAGTAGCTGGTGCAAATTCATGCATAGGGGGCACCAGTGAGCTAAATTCATTGGAGCAGAAACCATGTAAGTATTTGTAGAAGAGGCAGAGGGAAGCCACATCACACCTGTGAGAGAGCGACTGCAACCAAGCTGCCAATTTAGTATTGATCACATTACAGATTCTCTGTTGGATTTTGTCAAGAACCCTGAGGTGAATAGCAGAGGCACCCGACCAGATGTAGCAGCAGTATTCAATACATGGGTGGATGGTTGTTATCTATGTGCAGGATGGATTCAGACAGGAAATGCTTCCTGGCCCAGCACAGTGAACTGACCTTTTTAGCAGTGGATTTAGCTATGGATTTGATATAGTCATTCTACTTGAGGTCTGCTGAGTGAGTTAGGCCAAGGAAGTGTAGTGTTTTGCTCTCAGGGAGGCTAGCGTAATCCATGCTAATTGGGGGTAGGAGCAATTGTTTATGATGGTTAATAGATACCAACTTTGTTTTGGAAGCATTAAAATTTACGAGTCATTTCTTATCCCAGTCTAGCACAGATTGGAGGTCCTTCTCAAGCTCAGCAGCGAGGTTAGCTTTGTCAATCTCAGTAGATTTTTGATCGAGGTGAGAGTATGAGCAATATCTATTTTAGCTGCTTATATTGTTGGTTGTACTCAAGTGGTGTGTTTTCTATTATTTGGTACAGCTCTTTTTGTGTGATTCTGTAGCACCAGAAGACAATTATCTAAAGGTTTTATTCACTTTTTAATTCATGATCTTAGAAAGCAGTTATATTGAACTGACAGTTTATATATTTCTGAATTGTTTTGTTGTTATCAAGACGTTCACATGAATGTTTTGATCTGATATGGCTTTTTAAGAACATTACTTGAGTTTTTGTTATTCACCCCAAGATATCATGTCAACCATTTCAAGATAAGTAATGAGAGAAGCCATAACAACTTCACAAGGGAACAAATTTAAAAAAAGATGAGCAAGTTTTAAGAAATGATGTGAACAATGACTTAAGAAGGATAAAGAAAATAAACAAGAAGGAAGAGAAAATTGATATTTACTATATTTAACTTTGATACAAAAGAAGATTATGCTGCACCGATTTATAAACAGTGTGGGTCTACTTTCATTAAAATAAATTCACCCCCAAAAATTTTGCATTCTCACAAAGATGTTGGAGCCAGCATGTAACTACCTCATCCATGAAGCAGTCTACTCTTATTCATTCTTTTAATAATGGTATTTTTATTAAACTGGTACAAAGCCAAATTAGAAGATAAATTGGGTTGCACTAAATGTCCAAGTGAGGAATGCCTCTCTTGCAATTTTGATTGCAATATTCTGTGTTTTTTTAACTGGGATAAGACATTACTCTCAAACTGGTAGAAAGTTTACTACCTCAGCAATAAGCAGACATTGCATATGTTTGCCAAAAACTGAAAGAAAAAATATGTAAAGTGAAACAGTAAATAGAAAAGCTTATTTAAGAGAAAAATGGAGAACAAGGAAAGGAAAACAGAAAAGGCTGTGAAATTTGAAAAAATAAAGAAGTAATGAAAAACAAGGAATAGAAAAGATTGCAATGAAGTGAAAAAGAAAGAATAACAAAGTAATAATTGAAAAGACAATGTAAAAGTGAAAGAAAAAAGAAGAAAAAGACTGAAAAAGATAAAGAAAAGGCTGTGGAAATTTGAAAGGAAAAGAAAGAAAAAAGCTGCAAATTTGAAAGGAAAGATGCTGTTGAAAATTTTATGAAAAAGAATGGCAGAAGCTGCAGAAATTTAATGAAATAAAGAATGAAGATTCTGTGTGAAATTAAATGAAAAAGTATGAAAAATGCTGTGTAAAATTGCAGGAAAAATAAAGGAAGATGCTTTTTGAAATTGAAAAATTGAAACAAAATGGAAAAGAAAAACCCATTAAAAAAAAAACTATAAGTTTATTAGAGGAAAAGAGCTGTAATTGAAAATGAGAAACAAACAAAGAGAAAAAAATGAGAAAGGCAAAATAAAAATCACTCTAAACAAATAAAAACATTTCACTATTGTTTTCTTATATTTAAAGTGAGAGTAAGAAATTGGAAATTCTGAAAAAAATACAAGCACAATAATGAAAGCAATTTATTCCAGGGTATCATTCAGTAAGCAAAACAATATTTTGAATAGTAAGAGTTTTGGTTGCTGGCCAAAAATCGGAAACAGGCCAAAAGAGAATGTATATCTAAGACGGAAGATGAATAAATGAAAGAGAAAATGAGAGAAAGAAAGGTAGATAGAATAAGTGATGTACCAGAAGGAAGAACATGGATAAAGAGAAAGATAGAAATTATGATGAAAAGAAAAAAGGGAGTTATACTGAGAGTGAAAAGAAAAATGAAATAAAACTCGAATGGGGTAAAGTAAATGAAGAAATGTAAATAAGGAATCAAGTTTGAATAAATAAGTTAGAAAAAAAAAATTAATGACTTTTTCTTTTTTTTTTTTTTTTTTTTTTTTTGACGAGAAACCCAATATAAAACTTTCAAGTTCTAAGAATTAACTTTAGGAAATAAATTTACATCTGTTGATTCCTTACAAGATGAACTGCATTATGCAACAATTTTAGAAGCATGAAATAAAGAGTGAAAAGAACAAAGAAGCAAAAAAACAGAAAATAGGATAAAAAAAAAGCCACGCTTAAACAGAGGCAGCAAATTAGAAATAAAAAAGGAAAAAGGAAAGAAGTATTAGAAAAGAGGTAAAAAGTAAGACAAGGAATTTTAGGAAGAATATTGGAAGGTGAAAGTAAAATAAAGACAGAAATATCAAATAGTAAGAGGAGAATATGGGAATACCCAGGGGTGGGATTAAAGATGATGATTGCCACCTCAAGCACATTTAAAATTTATAATCCTCTCTCTCTTTTTTTTTAGTCTTCTTTCAGACCAGACTCCTAAATATTTATTACATATAATTTGTTTTTTTTTTTACACTCAGTGAAAACAAAACTGTCATGCCATCAGATGAAATAAATAGGATACCTGACAATTCTTTGAAATTCTGTAAACATTAGCCATTTTTCAAAGCAAAATAAATCCCTTTTTTTATCAAAGTACTCTATATTTTATAAAAGAAGAGGCAACTTTATATTTATTGCAAAGTGTGTGTGGTTTTGCATGTGAATATGTGGTGTACATGTGGGTATATGTAATTATATATATATAATATTCAATTGTGATAAGGTTTAGTGCCAAGATCGGTTTTTTTTCAGTAGTTTTACTGATAACGGGTATTTTAGCAAGCAGGTTTTTCTCATAAAGTGTTCAATATTGTGGTGGAGAGAGTGATATGTTTAATGCAAAGGATTTGTTACTTTAACTGAGCAGGTTCATGCCAATTTTGATGTTTTGTGAGGACACCATTAAGATGTCTTCAGTTATCACAGCTGGATTCTTTTTGCTGTTATGTCCCAGTTATTTTTTTTATTTATCTACATGGAGCTTGGTATAATTTGATATTTTGTGGGAGTGGTCTTATTTGTGGTTGGTTGGTTTTATTTTTATTGTGCAGATGTTTAATTTTTTTTTTTTTTTTTTGCTTTTAAATGTACACATGAGTGGGTGTGTATATATATATATATATATATATATATATATATATATATATATGCATGACTGACTTAGATGTGTAACTGGGACATGTAATGTACACACCATAGAAGGACACTTGCACATCATTTGACTGATATTAAAATAATACATTCCCAAACCATGAAGTGTGAAAGACAATTACCCAAGATTAAATGATAAAGTGATAAGAAAACAATTTTTTAAACCCCTGAAATACAATTTTTAATTTTTAATCAATTCACCCCAAACAAGGTGGTAATGCCATTAAGATGCAAGAGGCTACTGAGTGTGTAAGAGAAGAAAAAATTTTAGAAGGAACTGAAAACTCAATCCTAAGTAGCAATCAAGTGATAAATCTCTACTTCTGTTCAAAAGACCAGCCGGGAGTAGGAACTGCATGACAGATTAATAAATCTTCTCTTCTTGTGGGTAAAAATAAATAGTAAATAAAATTTCAGACTTTAAGCAGAGGCATTAGTAGTATTTTTTTTTTTTTTATAAGCGTTTCACCCCAAGCAAGGCATGTCACTGCCACTACTGCGCAGGGGGCTACAGAGAGTGGAGAAAGGATGATTAAATATAGGAAGTGTAAGAGGGTGGGTGATAGGCGGGTAAGGATATTGAGAATGAGGGTTGGGTAGATGAGAGTGTTCTGAGAATAGTTGGGAGTTAGTGTGATAGGAGGTGTCTATTGACCCTACATTTAAACACCTGGAGATTGTAACTGTCAGGAAAGCAGACTTGTGGAAGAGAGTTCCACAGGCGGGAAGCGCAAGAAAAGAAGCTGTTGGAGTAGAACTTACGGTTACATCTTATTTGTTTAACTGTAAAAGGGTGGGACCTAGTTGCTAATCTAGTATCTCGTGTAAATTCGTGCTTAGGCGGCACCAGTGATCTAAGCTCATAGATGTGAAATGAATTTTAGAATGAACTGGAAATTCAATTCTAAACAAGAATTAGGAAACAAACTTAAACTCCTGTTTAAAAATGCAGGGAGGAATGTGAAAAGAATAATCTTTTTTTTTTAATGAACTATTTGGTAATAAATAAAATTATTTTTAGTGACTTGTAGTTTTTAATTTTGCAGATATCTTTTTCAGTTTGTCATTTAATTAAAATATGCAAAACATACACACACCTTGAATGAAATATGAAATGGACATTTGTGATATGACTGGAAAATGCCCTCTTCTCTCTGACAACAACCTCTGGTTAACAAGAAAACATAAGATGAAATGTGTGGCCCTGTGTATTTAAACAGAATATATTTTCTAATAAGATGGATGGATTAAACCTTTAACTTAATCATTTTACAATGAGTAAAATGATAGACACCAAACTAGTTTAGAATAAAGATGAACACAAGATATAAAGAATGTCATGATATAAATTTATAAATCATGTGAGTTTGCATTTCTTATAAATTGTAACCATGTCAAATCCAGTAGCCATCATTTGACCTCAAACAGACAATTTTTTTTTTATTTAGCACTTCTACTCAATAAATGTTTATTATTTTAAATCTCTATCAGATTTTGTAACTTAGGACAATTAAAAAAGGGTGTGTCATTCAGAGGGTAAAGACAAGTACAAAGCTTTTGCAGTTAATCTGCCTTAACTTGCCTTGCTTAGGGACTGAAAGGACTTGGTTATAGCTTAATAATTTATTCATGTTTTCAAAGAAAAAAAGATTTTTGATAGGAAGAAATCATGTTGATAGTTTGTTAGACATTTTGATGATATTTCTGTTTCATATTTGAATAGAAGCTTAGAAATAAAACACACTGATGAATTGATTTTGTAGAGTGAATTTTATTGAAAAACCTGTCTAAATATAAAATGCACATTCTCTTCTTTTTACCTGGGAAAAAGTGTAACTGAAATTAAGCAGTGGATCACCGAAGCTTCCACTAATGATAGTGCAATATATCGTCACATTGCACTATTTACATTGTTCAGACTATAGTCCTCATCTTTTTTGTCATTTTTATGACATTTCAGCCATTGTATGCTCCAGCCTTCTTCAGGTGCTAGGAATTTTGAATGGCTACCAGAAGTAGCATTGCACATTGAATGAGAATGATATACCTTAGTGATCATAATAAAGGGTTTGGTTAGAAATTCTTCACATCTGACGAAGGTTGGAGTGTTCAAATGTAGAAATGTACTAAAAATGGTAATAAACATGAGGACAGTAGTCTGAAAAATAGTGTCAAATACTACTTAATCTAAGAAATAAAATAGAATATCTTGGCATTGTTTTTACAAATTTAAAAAATGAAAATGGAGATTTTGAGCCCAAGAGCAAAATAACATTTTAGAAGACCTGAACTCCAGATGAAATTGGGAAAGTATCAAAGATAGAGCATAAACAACTTGTTAAATCAAATAAGTCAGTCAACTTGTTTTCATTATTTACATTCAAACTATTATCATTATCTTTGTTGTTATTATCAGTGTTTCTGCTTCTATTTCTGCTTCTGGCCTTCTTCAGTTACCTGTTAATCCAGATAACCTTCCAAGAATTTCAAACTTAACCATTTATCTAATTTACAGAGATCAATTGTTCTCATTCTATTAAGAATATTTTATCTTTAGTATTTGCTCACCTAAGATAAAAAAAACTTGTCAAAATAAAGCATTGAGAAAAAGAACACTTTTTTTTCCTAAGGAAAGGAGTTGATTGGTGATTTTCTTGTCTGTATCATGTAAATATGATGCAGGAAACAATCCTTATATATTATCAAGGCTGGATCAAGGATCCAGTGCTACCCTCAAAATCTATGATACATTTCTTCTTACTGAATCTATGATGATGGCTACACCACTCTCAATCTCAATTTTCATAAAGTGGTATTTGTATAAAATACGAATTTTATTCTAACCTTATGTACAATAATGGATCTTATTCAATATAAGTGAAGAATTTCAATTAGAAAAATTTAAAATGAATATGATGCATCAAGAGACACGTTATAATAAATCCTTCTGTCTTAAACAATGTTTTGCAGCAATTTTTAACTAGATATTTTCTTGTTAAAAAGCGAAATAATTTTAACACATTTCATTTATGGAGAAAAGAGTAAATTGTATAGAGAGCTTTTCTGAGAGTTAACATGAGTAAAAAGATTCACAGATCATGACAAAAATTGACATAAAAATCTGTAAAAGCTTTTCATTCTTTAATGTCATGGTTCATGGCTCATAATTGTTCATTGGAAGGCAAAGTTAAAATTTTGTGCAATTTAATTTGCTATGTATATAAATGCAGGTAGAAAAAAAAAGAATGTTGGTAAGAGAGTAAAAGTCTCAAAGCACTGCTGTGAGCTCTCATTTAAGATCCTTCTAACTGCTGTTAGGGCATTTGGAGGTAGTATGCCATGGCCCTGTAAATCAATCTTTTTTATTTTTAATTAGCTCAGATGCAACAAGAATACTTTGATGCCATTAAAATATCTGAATAAATGCATTTTAGCCCCAAATGCTGAAAGCTTTCACATAAACCATTTTTTACTTTTTTTATAAGAATGCTCACATAACAGGGAATTTTTGAATGTGCAATTTTTAAAATTAGAAGAAATTATAACGTTTTCATCCATGGTTGTATGAACCTAATCAGTATTTTATGGTATGGTTACACTTAGTTATAATTTCTGTTCTTTCATTCAATAATTCAGTTTTGTTTGGGAATAACATAATAGTCTAAGTGTAAAAGTTTCTCACTTAGCTGACTGATGATACTTTCAGCATCCCAACTCCAGAGCTTTGTCAGGCTGACACCTAATAGTGACAGTTTGTTTCATGCCGAAACACAATCTTCATACCTGAAAATTGTAGTTTATAATCAAATCATGTTGAAATGCTGATTCCTGAACAATCACTGAAGTTAAGCAGTATCAAGCCTGTTTAGTACTTTTTTATCAGGTGCTGTAAACTTGGCTGTACACTGTTTTCATGGTTAATGGCTCATAATTAATCATTAGAAGGCAAAGTTAAAATTTCATTTCAATTTTCTGTATTCACTTACAAGCAATTACCCTTGGGAAAGGTATAAATGCACATCTTCTCCCAAAACTATGGGTTAATTTGTAAGATTTGTATGACTAAACTATTGTTATCTTCAAAAGTAATATAAAATTGCTTAGAAAGTATTTAGATTTTGGCATTAAATAACTAACAAATTGTTATGTTGTTAAGAAAAATAGCCAACCAACATTAAATATTGCATTCAAGCATGTTACAGACTGTTGTCATTTGGTGTTGACTTCTATATTCACTTTATATTCTATTCTAGCATATGCTTTGTCTCTGATATTGAGCACTTTCACCCATAAATATAGCATACCTTAAAATTATATTTTATCATTCAGATATTGTTATGCCCAGGGTTTCATTAAGACTACAATAGCTGAGACATAACACGAAAATAAAAAAAATAAACAAGAGTATCCCAGGGTTCAATGTAAGATTGATGGAAAGAATGATGAGAATGGAATTCTCCAATTCTGGATGTCGGTGAACACTGTGAGGAAACAATATGCAGACACAGAGCAACAGAATATGACACGAGAATATATAATAAAAATACTTTATTTAAAAAATGTACAATGTATTAACTTCAAGAAAACAAAACTAAATAATAAAAGGTATGAGGGGACAATTGGTTGGTCAAACATACATCAGTGCAACAAAATTCAGACAAAAATACTGACAGCAGATTATAGAATGTATATAAAAACATGTAAAGGCTTACAAATTGTATGGATGGATGTTGATTGGTTGTTATCAGAAATAAAGTCCAAAAGGAAAGATGTCCATTGAATTCTTCAAGCAAAAAAGGTTGAATTGCTAATGTTGTGGTATAGATCTTTGTTTAACACCATTCAATCCTTGCTTATGGCGAGTATTGTACATAGATAAACCACAGGAGTATAGATAACTTGGGTTTTAGAATACCATCTGGATTCTTTTGTTGATCATTCAATACTCAGCAACATCCATTTTTGTCTAATTCCTTTGAAAGCAAGCAGCCAAGTAAAGTTGTTGTATCTTAACATGCGCAAAAATACCATTAGGGGTTAAGTCACGTGTTGGCATATAAAAGTGAGTAGGTATTATCCACTGAACACTATTAGGGTCACTTGTACTTATTAGACAAGCAGCGTTTGTCTGGCATGCGATCAGAGACCAACAGGAGGTGTGGAAAAGAAAGGTGCTTTTCTAAGAACTAGCTTTATTTTAACCGGGTAAAAAAAAAACTATTCCATAATCTACATATTCAAAGAAATAAAGAGATAACTATTGTTCTCATCTCTCATCACAAATATGTAATGTATTAAAAATAAACTTGTAAAATCTAAGGTGGGGGTGCAATTATTGGTCTAATGTAACAATATGTATATATATGAGCAGCTATCTCTTTCCAGGTTTCATTAAAAATGATGGGGTTTTTTTATATAATTTTTATATAATTTTTCATGGGTTTTATGATTTTTTCTTTTCATAACTCAAATTATATAGGAATTGTCCAAATGTTTTGTTTTTCCAATCACTTTCAGATATACTTTAATCCATTATAATGGGAGAATTTTATTTTCTCTGTAACTGAATATGTGTGGAGTCTATGTATGTTAAGTCATGTGTGTGTTATATTTTTAATGCCACAAACACACTGTTGCTGTGTTCATAATTGATATCATTAAGTGTAGGATTTTTCTTTTTATTAATAATGTTTCCATTATTTTTAGTCTTTTTTGCAAGTAGTTGATTTTACACTAGTCATTATGCCAATTGAAAAATGGCAAATTAATAAAATTTTACCCAAACCTTGGTTATCTCCTTAGCACAGAAGGTCTAAAAGACTTTTCTCCACACGATATCTACAATCACATCCCAACAAAATTTGTAACTGCCACTAAAGAACTAAAAATCAATCTTAATATCATCTGTAGAGCCGATAAATCTAACTCTTATGTAATTTTGGATAAATTAGACTGCCACACAAAATTAAACGACTTCATTAATGAATGATACAAATTCGAAAAAGTAAATAGTGACCTCACTGAAACTCTAAAACCATATGTTAATAAACTCATATCATCTACCAGTACTATTGTAGGATCCATGAAAATTAACAAAATTATTGGTGATTATCAACCTGGATACTTATATGATAATGTGAAAATATACAAACCTGGACACTCTTTGAAATTTCCCAAATTCCACCATGTGTATATCAATTGTCAAAATTTCTTAATGTTATTATCACCACATACCTATCCATTAATTATAGCACTGAGTCAACCCATGAATTCCTTCAAATTCTTAAACCTATAACACCAAACTAAGACACTTTGCATTGTTTGATGTTGAAAATTAATTTACTAATGTACCTGTTGCTGAAACCATTGATATAATAATTAAATCCATATATGTCTAATTCAATCCAAACCCCATGTATCAAATTGGATGTTCTCAAAAATTTCTACTTGCCTACAACACTAAAGTTATTTTCTGTGACTTTCATATCAATATTTACATGCAAAATAATGATGGTATGGGAAATTCTCTTGGTTTGTGCTTCTCTAACTTTTATATGTCCCATGTTGAAAGCATGGTTTTAAAAAAGATATGTAACCAAAAATATATGTTTGATATGTTGATGATATTTTAGCTGACAACAAAAATGAAATTGATAATCTTAAAACTACTTCAGAAAAAAATTCCATCCTCAACTTCACATATGAGTCTGGCCAAAAAAAATTATTTGATGTTCTTATAGAGTCTAGTAATAATGCTTTCACTACTTCACTATATGAAAAACCCACTAGTAAAAATTCCTGTCACCTTAATTTTATAAGCCTATGTCCTAGATAGAAAATTGGTGTTAGTACAAATTTCTTCATGAGAGCAAACAAGAATTCATCCTCTTACACACTCTTCTTCAAAAAACTCCACAATTTGAAATAAACGCTTGTGAACAACAGCTTTTCAAATGATTTATGTGACATCCATAACATTGGCAACAGCAAACATGGGGATAAAAACAGTTACATTAATATTTTCTACAAAACCTAAATACATAGCAATTATAAACAAGATGAATTTTTATTTTGAAACATCATCTAAAAATGTGCAACTCTAAATAAAACAAGAAAATTAAATGAATTATCTATTACACAAATTTTAAAACTGCTAACCATATCATAAATAATGACAGTTCAGAGAACCAGTGTCATTTATGAATTTATATTTTCTTTGAAGAACTGTGTTCTTGAGCAATCCAAATTTGTAAACAATTACATCGGCTACACTACCACAAGATTAGCAAGAAGATTGACCTTGCACCTTCCAGACCACACATCAATTTGATTTCATTTAAACACAAATGAAGATTTACTACGCCCTATCCATGACATACTACTTGACAATATACACGTAATAGCATCATCTACATGCAAAAAATAAGAAATAATAGAAGCATTATCAATAAAAAAGAATAATTTTACACTGAATATTATCAATTATGACCACAGCAACAATGTGCTTACCATGTTAGAAATATAACACACATGAATCAAATATACATGCACACATTCAGTTAAACGTAAAATAAAATTTTCTCCTTGAAAATGGCTAAAAGTATAGCTGAAAGCACTTGGAAAAATGAAACATATAGACAATTCCTACATAATTTGAATTCTGAAAAGAAAATAAATCATAAAAACACATAAAAAAATTATATAGCAAACTTAAGGATAATACCCTGTCTGTCATATTTCATGAAACCTGCATATATATTCGTCAATAAGCATTATTGATGGATGTGCATTGTGATGCAGTGGATGCTGGCTCGGAGGGGGAAATCGGTGAGCCGAGTTCCAATTCCACTCAAACACTTTGCATTCACTTACGCACTGGTACCCTTGGGAAAGGTACTAATCCATCCCTTCTCTCCAGTTATGGGTTAAATAACTGAGGTCTCTTGTTCATGTAATCTGTGGCAAACGTCTGCACTGATTGTTTGTTATCAGCAGTTCCAAAAAGCGTGGATGGTGCTACACAAGACTTCACCACTTGAAACAATTCTTTGTGTGGCAGTCTAACTCAGATGTTCGTACGTCGAAATCGCTGGGAGAGTCCATAATATATATATATATATAAGCATGCGGTGTAGATATAGAAGAATCCAAATGAGTATCCTGTACCTACAGTGGCAGGATAACTCTCCAAGAGAGCTCTAAATATCTATGTATATAAATACATATAGAGCAAATATAAGAAAAAATTTAGGCAGACACATTATTTCATGGTAAATCGGAAGTATAGGCCTATTTCAGGCAAACCATCATCAGCTTCTGTCTTTATTGTACAGATTTTACACGAATGAAATTCACAAAGACCCCCACCAAAAATGGAATAAAAATAAATATTGCTCCCTTAAAAGAGAAAGAGAAAATTTAAGAAAAAATACATCATTTTATCTCTATCTCTCTCTCTCTCTCTCTCTCTATATATATATATATATATATATATATATATACTTTTTATCTGCCTGTGCACTGTACCTTTGGAAAGTGTCTCAAAAGAAAGCCATAGCTAAACCCAAGCCTTCTGAGTTTGGTAAATGGAACTGTTTGGAAGCTGTTCATAGTTATGCTTGTACAGTCACAAGTCATCATGACCAAGAAAATTCTGGCTTTATTTAAAAGATTGATCATCCTTGATGATGCACTCTCTACTGGAAAATGCAACTGCTGTCCACTCAGCATAGTTGCAGCATCAACCACTGTGAGTTGAGTGGGTGTGTAATAATGATTTATTAGCTGAGCTGGCAGATGAGTGTGCATGAAAATGAGTAGACCTGGTGGAACCAAGAAATGTAGTTCATCTGAACACTTTTCATGTAAGTCATAATTGTGCAGTGAAAGTCTCACCATGTGAGAGAGGGTGAAAAAAAAAAGGACTTGGAGATGCTTTTAAACTCTCTTGAGACTGAAAAGTGCAGACTGGGCAGCTCCCATCCAAATATAACTAAAGTACTCCATTTTTAGGAGGTAGGAGATAGTATGAGGAGTCAGGTATTTAGCAGAGCATTCCAGATAGCCCACTGTTTTACCTGCATCTTTAGTGAGAGATTGTATGTAACTGATCCACTTGTCGTCAGGAGTGAGTTTGAGGTCAATGCGTTGTGTGGTGGTTTGACTATGATAGTCAAGCCACCACACAAACCACATAGCTTAAAGATTACATGACTGATTGTCATGCTTCAATGTTGACTGAAATGTTCACTTTTATATTTACATATGCTCTCTTATTGAGATTGAGCACTTTTATTGATAAAAAACTTAAGACTATAGAGAGAGAGAGAGAGATAGAGATAGAGAGAGAGAAAGAGGATAGGCTAATAACTGAGTGAAGTTTAAAACCACTTATCTGCTTTTATTTAATGTCTTACCTATATGGTTATTTCATTCTCCCAAAAGAGAAAATTAATATTTAATGATGAAGAGTGTAAAATGAAGAAATTATTTGATAAAGGCAGAAAAGAAAACCCGAAAAACAGAAAATGGAAAGAAAAAATAAAGGAATAATTAAGAGAAAAAAGTTAAAAAAAAAAAAGAAAAAAATAAGAAAAGTCGATTATTTGATATGAGTTTGGATAGAGACAGAAATGTAAAGGGTTACTAGTATCAGTTGGAAGAAAAAGAACAAAGTACAGTTTATATCCAAGAGACCATGAAGGAAAGAAATAAAATATGTAACATAGCCAAGTACAAGAGACATGAGAGATGAAGAACAGTAATAGAAACAGTTCTGAAATCTTAAACTTAAAGCGAAATGAATGAAATCTGAAAATAAAAAAGCTGGTGATATTTTTGCACTTAAAGAAAAAGAGATTGGTACTAACAGTCTATTCTGTCATGAATTTTTCGCTTCAAAATAGAATTAGTTGCATTGCTGAAAGCTAATTCTTTTTTTAAAATAACAAAAAAAATTTGCCTTAAGTATAAATTTTTAAATGAAATTTTCATCAAAAGGCCTAACCTGCTATTAGTGCAATGAGCTCTAATTACAAACCTGAAATTCCAATACTATTTTTGTGTCAGTCATGTTTTTATTGCACTGTACTTAACACTACATTTGGGTAGGTATACTGAAGGAAAAATTGTTCAAATCAGACAATTTAAGAATTTAAAAACGTTTATGTCCATATCTGTGTCATTTCCTTTTAGAACATGAACAATCATGGCTGACCATAACTTCCTATCTTTTATTCCTCTAAATAACTTACAACCATCCCTCTTTGTCCTCATTTTGTCATCAATTTGCTCAAACTCATCACATTTTTACCCTACTTTTTTGTGGATTCTGGTTGAGAAATTACACAAAATAATAAATAACAAAAGCAGAAATGAAGATAGAAAATGTAAGTTATATTGAACAAAAATATGCTAACTGGAACACTGGTTAGTCAATTCAGGAATACTGTTAGTAGGAATCAATATATAGAGTCTTGTCGTGAAGAAGTATGTCCGGGTAATGAGTCTATATCCAAAACAACTCCAACTTAATATGCATCAACTTACTGACCAACTAAGTGACTGTACAACTACTCAACTCAACTCTTTTACAACAACTACTCTGCGGTTCTCTGTATAGTCAGGATTATATGTACACAATGGCAAGTCCATTCTTGTATCCAAAAAGGGGTAATCCCTAACACTTTTAAATGATATTTAAGTAAATTCTGTAATTGATAAATTTCAAAGTTTTCTTTCCTCATTATATGTTCCAGATACTTATATGGTCTGGACTGTTGTCCTCATTTTTATTTTCATATTCACAATGTTTTGACAGTTGTACACTCTGGCCTTCTTCAGGTAATAGTAGTTGGAATTTGAACTGGATCATTTATTCGGTCTATGGAAGATTAATAATGCTTGAAGAATGCTAGAATATACAATGGCCAAAATGTTGTGAATATGGCAATTAAGATGAGGACAAGAGTCTGAACAATGTAAATAATTGCAGTATCTCATCTCATAAATATAGACAAATATTCTGTTTTGTTTCTAACAAAATTTTCCTGTTTCATAATTTTTTACATATTATCTGAAAGGTATCTTTCTCTTTTGTCTTTAGATTTTTGTCTTGTGCTTTCTGGAATCTATTACAGAACTAACAAGATATTTAAATTTCTCTATGTGATTGATCTTGACATTCCCATGTATCCCTTAAAATCAAAATGAAGTTTCAATTCCTCTACCCAACACTTAGTGGTATAGTGGTAAGTATCCCCACCTGTTACATGGGAGATTGAGGTTTGATTCCCTGTTGGAGAGGCATACAACGTTTGAGGGTGTGCATTGTGGTGCAGTGAATATCAACTTGAATTCCAGTTGAATTCCTTGCATTCACTTACACACATATACTCTTGGGAAAGGTATTAATCCATCTCTTCCCCCCAGTTATAGGTTAAATAATAGGAGAGATTGGGTTCTATAGCTTTGGCTGGCAACCAGTCTACCACAGAAAGCAATGGCAATCTACTGCGAGATAATCTTCTGCCCAGTCAGTCATGTCTCTTTTGAGACATGATCATCCAAAGTGTTTATAACGTATGACACTGAAAATGATTGACATTGTTTGGACTGTTATTCTCATCTTTATTGCTATTTTTATATAAAAAAGTACTGTTAGTTTTTTTTACACTTTTATAGTGCATTGATTTTGTTTAGAGGTTCACTATTTGCCCATAGCTGGGACCTTAACAGGTACTACCACCCTGGGTCAGGGTGGACCTGGAAAGAACGGCAAATAAAGGGTGGTTCCATGCCCCATCAAAACCTCCAATCTTTCGATCAGAGGCCTTGCTGCTGAAAGTATTTTATCATCATACCTATACTAAGATTTACTTAGCCTCGCACAATATGTCCAGATGTTGACAGTTCTCAATTAACTCTGAACTTACTAATTCAAGTATTGACCAAGTTTGATGCTATCTAACTACATTGAGGAAACAGAATCTGACACCTTCAGCAGAACTTTGTGGGTTATCTCACTTGATTTGGCTGAACAAGCATCTGTAGGGGAAGCTCATTAAGCCAATAAAAAAAACTTTTTTTCCCCATACTCTTCCTTCACCTTTACAGCATTTCAACTCAGGCTTTTCTGTGAATATATCATACCTTAGAAACTATATATATATATATATATATATATATATATATATATATATATTATAAACCATATTTTAGAACATGTACATAATTGTTTTTATATATATATATATATATATATATATATATCCACTACAAATCGTACATTTGTTTTGACATTGAAACTTCAACGTCTCATCAGGTGGTGTGTATAGGAATGGAAAGCCTCTTTTCTTATATTTGGTCAGTTGTGTGTGGGATGTCGGTGGGGGTTAGTGATAAGAGAACAAGCCTCGTGTATTGACCGTAAGAATTTTTATTTATTAATTATAAAGACTCTGCTTAAATACAAAAATATTCAGTACAAAATAAGCATTTCACCCCTTACCGGCTTTTCTAAGAAATCCAAAGTATATAGTCTAGTTGCAAGATAATAAAAACTTACATTCTAACTGCTAATGTTAAATCTGTCTAGAAATCAAAGACTCTCATTAATCAATCATTTTAACTACCCACACCACTTTCTTCAAAATTCTAACGGTCAAGACATGAGACTTGTTCCCTTATCACTAACCCTACCAACATCCCGCACACAACTGACCAAATATAAGAAAAGAGGCTTTCCATTCCTATCCATACTGATTCTTTCTTTGTTCTCTATTCACTCAGATATATATATATATATCTATATATATATATGTGTATGTGTGTGTGTGTGTGTGTGTGTGTGTGAAGTATGTAGGGACAATGACGAGGAAACACACGTTATTTTCCACAAAACACGATAAGGAATTTATTTACAAATTTACACATTTGAAGTTTCAGTAGATTGTTTCATAACAATCAAAAATTAAAAGTTCATAGTTTTGATGAATTGTCAAGAAGAGAAAATGTTCATATCAAATCAACGAACTTGAAGTAATATTCCAAAACACTTAAAACAAATTGAGAGAGTTCATTTTTTAAATAAAAGTTATAGTTTTATTCAACACAGATAAAAAGATATATTTTCAGGTACTTAGCTTAATAGTTGAATAGAGTTCTTTGAAATTCACCTGCTTTCATTAGAGGCTGTTAATGTATCAGCATGTAGTTTGACTCTGGTGTTATTCAGCTGCATGGGAATCTGCCTTTTTTTTTCTCTCTCTCTTCTTTGTTCTTTTTTCTGGTTTGATTCAACTTTCTCTGGCTATTTATATGAAAAAGGGATTTGATATTGGCTCCTTACTTTTTTCTCACTTTGCAAGCTGCTTCCTTTTTCTATTGGTCAAAACAAATTTTCCCATAGGCTCACTCTGCCTTGGTCATTTTTTTTTTAGGTTGGAGCCAATCCCTTTTTCTATTTGTCAAAATAAATTTTCTCACAGGCTTTCAAATTTGAAACAGTGAAGAAAAGAAAATTTTTATTTTGTATCCACTACTTATATATATTGTGCTGGAGTCAGAAGTAGACATGGTGGACTAAAATTTTTTTCTTTTTATTAAAGTTAATAAAAGATTATGTCTTGAAATAGGTATTTACAGAATAATGTTTAAGCTCATGTAATGCTCTCCATAGAGCATCCTTTGATAATCATTCATGAAAAGTTTTCATGTACTGCTTTATCCTCTACTTTACATTTTTAGGCATTATATTGAACAAATAAATATTGTCCATTTCAGGGTTTTAATTCAAGGGACAAGTATTACAAAATGTGAAGGCTATGGTCATGGTCACTGATGGGTTAGAATAATTTGTAGGCATGGTATTCTGACAGTGATGGATTGTCTTTGGATTTTAAATATCAGTCCAAAACAGCATGGATCCAACAGTGGGAAGGAATAATTTCGAAGCATTGATATGCTTCTTACACCCAGATTCAAGCAACAGGTTAAGACCATATGTAGCTGGACACTAAAGCCAACAAGTGGCATGGGTTCCTGTAAAATCATTCCTCCTGCTGCCTCATAGAAATCTAGCCACCACGTTTGTCCCGCTTCACCAATAAAAATGAGTAAGAAAGATAAATCATCTTTTCATTAATAGCAATTAGGAAGTAGGGTTGGGATTCAGAGATGACATAATAGACAACACATATTGCCAGCCTTAAAATGCCCCAACCAGATTTGTACAGTGTCTTGTGGATATATCACATTGAAACACTGGTTAACTTATGATAGGAGTTGACAATGATTGAGCCTGGTCAGTAACTACATGAGTGAGTGCTTGGGAGTACTATATGCCGTAAGCTTGGATGTGCAGTTAGTTCAATAGATAATAGCTTAAAATTGGGAATCAAATATCCAAGTTATAATACCTATTCATTATATTTCCATACACGCAAATTTATTTGGAAATTGTATGAATCCACCTTCTCTCTCTCAGTTAATTTTTAAGTTATTATTTCCAAAAAATTCATATCATTTAAGAATACTTTCTCACTTTAAATAACTTGCAAAAGGTTGATAAGCCATAAAAAAGAAATCAATCAACCAATCAGATTTGAGCAGCATGATCAAATAATGTTTTATTTCCTTGCCTTTCTTGAATTCAAAAGGCAGATTTGATGACTTTTGTCCCAGTTGAAAATAATGCTATAATATTACCAGAATCTAAAGACACGAGATATCGGAAAGTATAACTGAATAATATGATGTATGAAATAATAATATCAGTAATATAAAAAAGTCAGAGGTCATCTTAAGATGTGTACCATAAATAAGTTTTGGAGTAAAACTACATAAAAAAAAAATACCCCAAATAATTTTGGTGCACCCACTCATACATTCACAATGACAAGCCATAATTAGGAATGAAAAGAAAGATAAAAAGAATCAAAGAAATAAAAAAGGAAATAAAAAAAACATTATAGAACTTTAGATTAGGAAAAGGAATGACAGGAAAACAAGAATCATTGGAATTAAAACAAATTTCAGAATCAGACAGTGCAATGAGTGCAAAATGCTTCCAAAATAGTTTAGGTTGGTGCAAGAAGTGGGAGAAGAAAATAAAAATGACCAACATAAAACAGAGTACAAAGAGAATTGTCAGCTTAAAAAAAAATTAAGAAAAGGACAAAAAAAAAAAAAAGATGAAAAATGGTAGTAGTAGCAGTTTTTGGTGCGAAAATGCAACATGAAAATTGTTTGTGTTGGAATGGAAGCTAGGATGGAGTGGCAGTTGAAAAATTGAATGTGTGAAGCTGAAAACAAATGAATAATTAAAGATGAAGAGATTTTTTTTTTTTTTAAAAAAAAGGAAATTTAAACGGTGGATTTATGTTAAGAGCTAGAAAGAAAGCAAAGATTGAAGTGGATTTTGTCGAGATTTGACAAAATCAATGGCAAAAAAAAATGACCAAATATTTTTAATTGGTCATTTTTCCCCCACTCTTAACAAAATTATCTTTAATGTCTGCATATTGATTAACCCAGGCCTTTCCAAAGTGGTGGTCATGTAAAAATTCAGTGGGGGTCAAAAAGGAAATTAAAAAATTTATTTTTATGTTCTAGCTTTATTATTTGCTGATTATTAAATTCAATCTCCTTTCAGGACATTGATGTTCGTGGCTCTCCACAATTTTCTATCCTTTGTATTTCTTAATATACTTTTTTATTATCTCTCATAAACATTATTAGGCTCATATTCATATCACATTAAAACACCAGTTCTTGTACAATCACCAAAGTTAAGCAATGTCAGACTTTGTACCTATATGGGTGACTGCTTGGTGCTGTAAATAGGGATGTGCAGTTCGTGTAATGGATCACTGGCCACAGTTGGAAATTAGAAAGCTGAGTTCCTATTCTAGTCAGTTTTGTTATATTTGCTGATGTGCAAATGCTCTTGTAAAATGTTTGAATTCACCCTTTTCTCCCCCATCTATGGATTAATTATAAGGACTTGTATTGGTAAAATCATCATTATCTCCAAAAACTTCTTACAGTCTAAAAATAGTTTCTGGTTTGAAAGAAGAATCTGCAATGCTATTGGCCCAGGCAATACCCACAAATCTGCACTTTCATCTAAAATTCTTTCCACTCAATGGCTCCTATGATAATGGTCAGTGAACTAGCTAATTAGACCATTAATCATGTATAATAAGTTTAATTTTTGCTGGGTGCCCCACATATGTGATTTTTTTGTCAGGGAACTATGAAACTTAGATTATTCTATCTATTTCAATTTAAGAAACATTTTACTTGGGAATAATATACATTATATATACTTAAAACATGTGTGTATGGAAGTAAGTAAGGTCTCTAGTTATGTTGGCCCAGTGACAAAAATTTTAAACCTCTGCACTAATAACTTTTCTTGCATTGACATACATAAAACATTAGTGGCAGCCTGACATGAAAATGCACATGAAACAAAAATATCATTTATTTCTTCTGTTCAGAAAATTTGTGTCTATCGACATTTACCAGTGAACAATTAACATCGCATGGATGTTTCTAACTAGCGTCCAGTTTGCAAGACAAAATAAACATCATTGTAACTCAATACATGTCTCTTGAATATTCTTCAATAGTCATAGGGTGGATATCCTGGATATTTATTGAGTACAAGAGCCACACTGGAATCATCAGCCAATCAGAACCTACAGAATATAAATATCTGGATAGCAGAGTGGAATCTTCCATGCTGCTATATAAACCACCTACCAATTTGCTGGAAAAGGCTGCCAGATTCAACTTCAACTACAGTCAATTACTGTCTGTTGCTATCTATCTATTTTACAGCTGAACATTCACAAAAACCAAACAGTCGATATGAAGCCAATTAGATGGAGAGTAATAAATTCCAACATTGCTACCATAAAAAAGCTGCCTGTCATCTCTGAGGGTGCAGATTTTACAATCACAGTATCTCACTCACTTTTTTTATTTCGGACAAAAACGCATATGATGTGGTGATGAGGTGGACTAATGGTGCTTCATAGCTGGAGACTTGGTCTATCCAATTTTATTATTATTATTTATTATTATTTGAAGTTATCACTGATGGAGCATTCCTCATTTTTATGACTATGAGTGGTATTATCTGAGTAAAATGAAAGTAGTTGTCATTGAGTCTAAAATCAGTAAGTCTTTCATACCCGTTGTATATCTAGTGATTTTTTTTCTTATTTTCACCACTTTGACATTTCTTGCAGCATGTCATAGGTGTAGTGACTATTTTCAGAGGCCGGAAAGAAAATAACAAAATTAGTTTCTACAAACAGGATCAGAATAATAAGTTCCTGTAGCTAATAAAATTAGATGGAAAAACATGAATTTGTAAAATAAAATCAAAATTGCTACAGTCATGATTTCTGGAACCTTGTCTTGAACCTGATTGCATTGCCTTTTGCCTTTTAAAAACTGCATTTTCCACAAGGCTAGTCAGTAGTGAAAAATTCTCATTGAGATAAACTAATTTCCTGAGATCATTCATTCTCTCTTGAATCTGGAGATTGCCCCGTGGAGTATAGACACACTGATTAAATAAATTACAAAGTGCTGTAGTTGTTTGTTTTTGTTTTTTTTAATCATTTCACCTCAAGTAAGGTAATAAAGCCACTAAGACACAAGGGATTACTGAATATTAGAGAATATGAGAAAAATACTATTAAAGAGAGAGAACAATAAAAGAATCAAAATAAAGAAGGCAGAAGATAATAATTGACTTTTCATTTACATTTTTGAAGATCAAAATTAACTGGGAAGCAAGATGCGAGAAGAAAGTTCCACAAGTGCAGCAGAAAATCTGTTAGAACAGAGATTATGATTATATCTTACCTTTTCAACTGTAAAATGATGAGACCTAATTGCCAATCTAGTACTGCCATTGAAGTCTAAGTAACATAGAGGAAAGTTAATAAGAAAAATAACCATGAAAGTACTTATAGAAAAGGTATTGGAAAGCTACATTATGGTGGTGGAAAAGTGTCTGAAACAGAGATGCCAGGTCAAGACCAATGACATTGCAGATTCTTCTTTGAATTTTAACAAGAATCTCTAAATATGTAGTAGGAGCACCAAACAAGAAGTGACAACATTCAAAGCATGGGCAAATGGTAGAACTATAAAAATGTAAGATAGATTCTAGTGAGAAAAATTGTTTAGCATGACACTGAAAACAAATTTATTGCTTGCCCAAGCAGTTTTTATTTTAGAATTGTTCTTTCTCTTAGACTGGCTGTTACGCAAGGCTAAAGAGCCCAGTCTTTCTTACAATTTAACCCATATTTGAAAGAGAGACATTATAGATTTATACATTTCCCAGGGAAACTGAACATCTTCAAATATAATTTGAAGCACAAAGTTTTGTACAATGACATTTTTTCATCCAGCAGTTAAACTAAAAGCCTCCGAGTATTTATAAAAGAACTAGCATATAGCCCGGCATTGCTCAGGTGTAATGAAAGCTTTAAAACTAAGCCATGGTCCTGGAGCTCAGACTCATTGGACGTTGGCACAAAAGACTAAAAAGCAATAGTTTTTTCTAGTTAAAGCGAAACCGTAGACTGAAAGAAAAATGAATGGATATAAGTCAAATATTGATTTCCTGGTATTGATATCAAATTTTCTGCACTATTGTAAGAACTGCAACCTTGAAACTTCTGAATATCGTTTCTTATGTCTTTGTCTATGAGTGTATCAAATTTGATTAAAACCAGACCACTCCTTCTATAACCCAATTTTTTGATTATTGATTTTCGATATTTATCGGGTGTACCTCGACACAAAACCTAGCAAAGAACACTCACAGATGCTTATAGTACAACTGGGTAAATTTTCAAGAAAATTGGTTCAGCTATTTCAGAGTCTATAGGTAACAGACAGGCGCACAGAGAGAGACAAAGTTCCATTTATAAATAAGTTTAGAATTAGATTAGATTTCTGACTATTTCTTTTTTCTTAGTGTAACTAATTCTCCTGCCACTGTAGCACAAAAGGGTCTCCTACATTAAGAAATATTTAGTATCTGAGTGCTTTATAGCACCAAGATTCAATTTCATGATTAAATAAATAGACATGGATTAGAAAACTGACTGAAATAAAAAGAACACATCGATTAAATTAGAAAAAAATAAACACACATAGATTAAATTAGCATCTGAGCAGGTTATGTTTAAATCAAGTAAAATGTTTTATGATATAGACAAGACAGCTGACTTAATATATGTCATTTTTAATACTCCAAAAAAAAGGTTTTATTGGTTTATAATTTTAATCTCTCTAATCTTAAGCTGAGGAAAATATATTTTTCTGCTTGAAAAATGTGCAACACAGATTTGAGAACACAGTGGAATGATTACAAATTCAATTGTGAAAAATTATAGGAAAAACTACCAGAACTCCTCCTGAAGGTAGTGAAGAAAAGACTAAGCATCAATTGCAAGAAAACAAGGCATGGCTGTCAGCAAACTGAACAGTCAAACATGCAAATTATAAATTGGAGATACCAAAATCAGTGATTAATGATAAGATATTTGCCTCTGAAATTCTTATTCAGAGTACATGTTAAAAGTTGATATAAAAAAAAAATCACTTGCTGGAAAGAAAGTTTCATTAGCACCAGCAGAAAACCTTGTGTTGCATCATTAATTGTTCAAAGGAGATAGGATCCAGATAATAAGAAATCTGAAATGAAAGGCTAGAAAATTTCTTAATATATTTGGCTCAATTTTTTTTGCTAAGCGCGGTTTGAGCAAATTCTCCTGGAGATGAATAATTACATGATATGTGTCCTCAGAGTTGGGTCTGTTTCTTGTTGTAAGAATGTATCAGAGATGTGATTACATTTTTATAAGCAGCTATATTATTCCATTGACAAAATGCACCCACCTTTTGCTTCTCTGAATGAAGATGTCTAACTAGAAAAATTACAGCACACCTTAATAAACAAGCCTGTAAGCTGTTTGAACTTTTCTTTCTAAATTATCCTTGTGGTCTGGTTTTCTTTCTTTTTTTTTTTTTCATATTAAAACTGGACAGCAATCTTCAGCTTTGGCCAATACTGATGAGTACTGATCAGTACACTTTGTTTTCTGTATGTGCCATGGGCATGGGCAATCATGGATTTTTACTTGCCTCTATCCATTTTCACTCTTAACATTTTTCCTCTTGGTATCTCTCCCAAACCCCATTCCAGCATGCACTTGCTCAAGCCAATCAAGTATATCTTGCACTACTTTCCCATGTCTCTCTTTCCCTCCATCCATCCTGTGAGTGTCAGATTCTCTAAGCCCCCCTTTCCTCATTATGTGTCCCAGAAACTGCAGATGTCTCTTCCTGATGCCAATAAAAGATTTTTTTCATTTGCAACCTCTCCAAAACCTCGGTATTGCGTAGATGGTCAGTTTATGGTATCCTCAGCATCCTTCTGTAGAACAATATTTCTGTTGCTTTGAGTCACTCCTTCATCTTTTAGAAGATTTTCCAGAATTCTCTGCCATATAGAAGGACAGATCTAAATCTAAATCTAAACTTATTTATAAATGCAACTTTGTCTCTGTGTGTGTGTGTCCATTACCTATAGACTCCGAAACGGCTGAACCGATTTTCTTGAAAATTTACACAATTGTACTATAAGTATCTGCGAGTGTTCTTAGCTAGGTTTTGTGTTGAGGTACCCCCAATAAATATCAAAAATTGATAATAAAAAAATTGGGTTTTAGAAGGAGTGGTCTGATTTTAATCAAATTTGATACACTCATAGACAAAGACATAAGAAATGATATTCAGAAGTTTCAAGGTTGCAGTTCTCACAGTCGTGCAGAAAAGCAATAACATATATAAAAGGCAATGACAAAAAAAATTATTTAATATCAATACCAGGAAATCAATATTTGACTGACATGCATTCATTTTTCTTTCAGTCTACGGTTTAGCTTTAACTGAAAACAACTATTGCTTTTTAGTCTTTCGTGCCAACGTCCAAAGAATCTGAGCTCCAGGACCATGGATTAGTTTTAAAGCTTTCATTACACCCGAGCAATGCCGGGCTATACTGCTAGTATCACATGACAGTCTAGGACTTTTCTTTCCTTCCAACATAATCTTTCTGTCTTTCTATACTCTACTTAGCTTTTGAAAAGCTTCCTTGACCTGCCAGTGTGCCTTCGGATCTGTGTTGCACTTTTTATCCTCAGTCCCAACACTTCCCAGGTATTTAAATTTCTGCATGTGTTTGATTTTAGTATCCTTGATTTCTAGTTGGCATTTTGAGATCTTTTTTTGGCTGATGACCATGCATTCAGTTTTCTAATAGTTTATATTTAGTTCTTTCCTCTCACTTTCCCTTGCTACCTTCTGTAACAGATCATGTATTTTCCCTTCCATATCTGGCTTACGGCTATATCATGTCGAATACACCAGTTCTGGCTTGATCACCAGTTAAGCAATGTTGACCCTGGTCAGTACTTAGATGGGTGATTGCTTGGGAATACCAGTTTCTGTAAGCATTTAGTGATGGATGTGCGTGTTTACAGCCATATCATGTTGAATACACCGGTTCTCACTCGATCACCGAAGTTAAGCAACGTTGACCCTGGTCAGTACTTAGATGGGTAACTGCTTGGAAATACCAGGTGCTGTGAACATTTAGTGACGGATGTGTGTGCTTACGGCCTATCAGGTTGAATACACTGGTTCTCGCTCAGTCACCGAAGTTAAGCAATGTTGAGCCTGGTCAGGACTTAGATGGGTGACTGCTGGAGAATATCAGGTGCTGTAAGCGTATAGTACGGATGTGCATGCTTACAGCTATATCATGTTAAATAAATCGGTTCTCGCTCGATCACCAAAGTTAAGCAACGTTGAGCCTGGTCAGTACTTAGATAGGTGTCCACTTGGGAATAACAGGTGCTGTAAGTGTATAGTGATGGATGTGCGTGCTTGCAGCCATATCATGTTGAATACACCGCTTCTTGCTTGATCACCAAAGTTAAGCAACTTTGAGCCTGGTCATTACTTAGATGGTTGACCACTTGGGGATACCAGGTGCTGTAAGCGTTTAATGACAGATGTGTGTTGTGGTGCAGTGGATATCAGCTCAGAAAGGGAAATTGGTAAGCCGAGCTTGTTGAATACCCTGCATTCACTTAAGCACTGGTACCCTTGGGAAAGGTATAATTCTATCTCTTCCCTCCAGTAATTGGTTAAATACCAAGAGTAGGACTTGGCGACCTTGCCCTTAAAAACAAATCCCAATGAATCTTGATACTTGAAAAGAAAAATGTATTACTAGACACAAAAACTTATATAAAAACAACAATAAATTGTTGAAAGAAAAAGGTATTACCAGCAATAAATAAAATTTATTTGGCAATAAATGACCTGCCAAGGTTGATATGCCATAAAAACAAAACAACCAACAAACCAACCTTCCACATCTGCTATCAGCGCTGTATCACCTGCATATCTTATAATGTTCAGATTGTGGCCACCAGTGATGAATCCAGACAGGACTTCTAGTTCCGTCAGAATTGTTTCACTGTACATATTAGACCTGGTCAGAAAACACATTCTTGTCTTACACCCTTTCTATTTTTGTACATTTTCTGAATTCATTTCCTATCTGTAGACAAGGGGTTTGCTGTCAGTACAGGCTTTTTATAACTCTGTTTTTCCAAAATATGTCAAGGTTGCCGAGCATCTCTAACAAGTATTTGTGGCATACTTTGTCAAACATTTTGCATAGTCTATAAAACACAGGTAGCTAATGCCCAGTATCCTTCTGTAGAATCACATCTCTGTTGCCTTATGTCTTTTTTTCATATGTGAGAAAATTGTCCAACATTTACTGCCGTATAGAAGAATTGATATTACAGAGAAGTTTAACACTCTTTTTTTGTGACAGTCAGTTAAGTACCATATGTGATACACGCTGACTGGGCAGAAGATTATCATGCAATTAGTTGACATTGCTTTCTGTGGTAGTGTTATGAATGGGGTTTTTGTCTCATAACTAAAATGCTTTAATTTACAGTATGATTCATGGTCCGTGGACAAATATATGTGTGTGTGCAGCATGTGGTGAAAATACATGGAACGAAAGAAAAGTAGATGTCTACTCACAGTTGACTGGAAGATACATTTATTTTACATGGAGAACATTACAAAATATGTACATGCGGTATCAGTCCCAAGTTATTGGGTTGTGTGTCACAACCATTAGGGCAGAAAGAACATAGATGCGTTCTTTAACCACTGACAGCCATATTCTAAGTCTGTTCTCTCATGCGTCCTACGTCTGAATGTCCCGTTGATTACATGACTCGTGTGTACCTACTTTCAGGAGTAAAAAGGGTGGTACTCTGTTTGGGAATAGGAAAGGGTTAATTCCCTTGGAATATGTTTTATTCGTTTTAACATCTCCCCTTTTAAATTTGTCGCTTGTACGACTTCAGGTGAGGATCAACCTGCAAGTGCTGTGCTTGACGGAAGGTGCGAACTGACTTCCAGATGTTTGGATCCTGTGTTTCAGCTTCGGTGTTCTGGGGAGTTGCTGGTGTTTGCTGTGGCAAGTCAAATGTGTCCAACAAGATGTTTAATGGAATGGTAGGGTCTTGATGGTCTCAGTTGATTGGAATATCAGACCCAAATGGAATTTTGGACATTTACATCATAAGTGACATTACCAGTTTGGCGTACAATCTGTCCTTGAGTCCATGTTTCTGTGTTGTTCCGGTAGTCTCTTGTCAAGACTTGTTGACCGGGTAAGAATTGTTTTTGAACAGAACCATGGTGGCAATTGTACTGCTGTTCCATTTTTGTGTTTCTCCTGATGGAGTGTTGTGGTTTTGGATGTAAGACATCGATGTGTAATCAGATTTTCCGATTCATTAAGGATTCGGCAGGTGAGCTACCATTTGGTGTGTACAGGTTTGATGTTGCCCTATAGCTTGTCAAAAATGTTTCCAGTATTTCTGACATTGTCCACTCTCCCCTGAGTTTTAAGAGGGCTCTCTTGAAGGTATCCACAAGACGTTCAACCTGACCATTTGACTGTGGATGAAATGGTGGTGTACGAATGTGGTTGATACCATTTTCCTGGCAGAAGGTGGAGAATTTAGCTGAAGTAAACGCGGTGCCATTGTCAGAGACCAAAGTCTCAGGAATGCTGAATCTGATAAAAATTTTCTGAAGTTTGGAAATAACAAGTAATCAAAGCAAGCATAATAACAACACTTACATAATAAATAATAACCTTATCCTTTCCTTGATCAACTGTAGTTGTAGGGTTGCTTTACAGTTGAATATGAAACTATTTTCCCATTGGTTAAAAGTCAGAGAGTTTATCGTTCATGTGTAGTGTGTCTTTGACAAAAGGACCTGTTCGGGTGCCTCATACTTTAGAACAAATCCAAATAATGTCCTACAACTGAAACATTTAAACCGACCAAAGACACGTGGTTAGTACTTCAATCAGAAGAACCCTTTGCCCTAACTAGGTTTCATTTTTAAAAGCCTACCAACCATTAATGCCATATCATCACATCACTGGTTGTATCCAAAACTACCTCATTGTTCTAGATGACTATTGACCATACAAGAAGATTCATCCACCTTTTTTGACAAGTTTTATTTTGACTCTGCTGGGTGACTAGTCAAATTCATCTCCAGAAAAAAAAAAGACGTGTTTGAGAACAAGTTCATTTGCAGATGACCAGATCATGCAGCAGGTAGTAAAAGGTTACACAGTTTAAAAGCTATTACTTGGCCTTGTGGGGGATTATTTTCCACCATGCAATTTCTTTCCTTCTCCCTATCAGTGAAGCTAATGTTTAAATCCGCTACATTTCTTAGCTCCACTTGTTCAGACCTTCACAACTAGGACCTTCCATATCCCATACATGGCATCAGATCAACCTCATTCTCTTCATATTCCTTTGATAAGAAGTAAGTTTTAAACAGCTTCTTTTGCAGAACTGTTATCTTGTGGAACAGACTCCTGAGAGGAAGCTTTCTCAACCACTACAATGTTACCATATAGTGGGTTATTCATTATAGTGATGTGTATGTGTACTGAAAAAGATTAGTTTGATTTAGCTTTGTGAGTAGATAGCCCACTATAAGTCAGTCAGTTAAGTGCCATGCGTTATACATGCATAGGCGATCATGTCTTGAAAGAGACATGACTGACTGGGCAGAATATTATCCCGCAGTAGGTTGCCATTGCTTTCTGCGGTAGACTGGTTGCCAGCCAAGGCTACAGAACCCAATCTGTCTTGTTATTTAACTCATAACTGGAGGGAAGAAACAGATTAATACCTTTCCCAAGTGAATGCAAGGAATTCATCTGGAATTCAAACTCGGCTCCCTGTTTTCTTATTTTGAGCCGATACCCACTGCACCACAACACACATCCACTATAAGAGGAGTACAAAACAAGAAAATCAAATTGTAAATAGAAACAACAATTATATATATATATATATATATATATCAAGGTTTTTATGAATAAAACTAATGTCTTTTGGTTGGTAGAAGGTCATTAAAATGTTCATAGTAGTAATTTGTTGGAAAGAGTTTATGCATATGTATGTATATATGTGTGAGTGTTTGTTTGGTAGGAGTGTCTTTGAAGTATTTACTCAGTCTTTATGGAACCGACCGGTTATTAAGTAGATTGGTGAACGATGGAGAAGATGATGAGAGAGAAAGAGAGGTAATAATAATATGATTGCTTGACATTTGTCGAGGGATGTGTTAATTATGCTTGTATTTTCTCACTGCAACCATCCGTCTTATCTAGTATCTATTTTGTTTTCTGGGGCTCCAAACAGGTCATTTGAGAATTCACACCTGGATATAATTCTGGGCTTACCATTGGATGACAAACAAACTTCGCATCAGCTTGCAAAAAGGGTTCATAAAAGGAATTTGTTTTCTTTTGTTTTTTCTGAGAAATAAAGATTATTTGAATTTGTTTTTTTTTTAAATGCTTCCTAGTTTGCTATTGGTTAAAAACATTTCACATTGGGGTGTGAAAGTTCATGAGTTTTGTGTGCAAAGTTTGTAAATTCCAGAAAATTCCCCTTTTTTTTATCTTTTTTTCTAACAGAATCAATGAGTCAGATTTGAATTTTAAATTTAGAATTTGTTTTGTTCACTACAACCCACTTCAAGTGTAGGCTCCAATGATATCTATCCAATATATTCTCATAATATGCACCTCTTCTTCCTTTCATAGACTTTTAGAACAATCCTATTTATTTTGCCTCTACCTTGAGTGACTCTTGGGCATTGTATCGGGTGAACAACAGTAATAATCTAAGAAAGATGACCTGCTAATAACTTCTAATAACATTTCTGAAAAGGTTTTAGAGGGTTAAATGTTGAAAGGCAGAAGACTGAAATACTGACTTAATTTTTAAAACTCCATTTCTCAGTTTGTAAATCTTTCCCTTTTGTTCCTGATATGAAGGAGTATTTAAAGAGAGATAACTCTTTGATAAGCAATAAATGAAATATGAATAGTCAGTTTTATCTGGCTTGTCAAAGATATTTTTTCAATAAATTTGAATGAAAGTTGGTTTATTGAAAACATTAAAGGTTTCTAAGTCCCTTTTAAAAGTTAACTTATCTATTTCTGCGCTTAGACTTGTTCTTCATGAAACTAACTGGCAGCAACCATTTCATAATTGGACAGATGCCAAGATGAGAAGGAAAATATAATGGAAGTAAGGAGTTGTAGAATTTCACTGATTTTTTTGATGTTCAAAGGAGGAAATAATGAAAGTGAGGAGAGGATGGAGGAGAAAAACAATTATGCTACCACCTCTTTGCATGAAATAAGAGAAAAAATTGGAAAAGAGACAACAGAAATATAGAAAGATGAAAATGGAAAAATTAAACTTCAGTGCAAAAAAAGGAAGAAGAATAGCAACAGACATGAAAGGAAGTAAGTTCGAAAGACAATACATTTAGGGACCTAAATGAAAAAGATAGAACAAACGAGAAACTGAAAGAAATGAATAACAAGAATGAAAAATTAATTACGATGAAGAAAAGAAAAATATTTGTCTTAAAAAGAAGAAAAAATATCACTGGAGTCTGAAAAGACAGAAGTGATGAAAGGAATTCATTTATTAGAAAGACTTTAGAAGAGAAAGAAAGGGGAAATTAACCGACCAAATATTGTTGAAAAGAAAATCAAACCACTTTGCATACTCAATGTTGTCAATTTAAAACTTAAACTGAATTATTCTTTATCAATCATCAGATAAAAAAAAAAATCTGGAAATTGTAAAATATCTGTAATTGCACAGTAAAATATGCCTTCCAAAAGCTAAGTAATGTATTGAACAGAAAGATTTCATTAGAAATAAAGAAAAGAATATTGAACTTTTATGTAATACTAATCCTCCTATATGGCAGTAAATGCTGGACAATGAAGAAAACATTTGAATCTAGAGAAATGTGGTTCTAAAGAAAGATGCTGTGAAAATGATGGACCAAACATGTGAGCAATGAGGAAGTTTTAGAGACGCTGGAAACAAAAAGGACATACGTTTAGAATTAGAAAGAAACAATTAGGGTAGATAATACGGAAATGTTTTGTAAAATTTGTTACTCACAGAATAGATTGAAGGAATGTGAGACAGTGGAAAACAACGCATAACATATCTAGTGAGCTTGAGTAAATAGCTGGTGGAGCAAGGTTTAGGAGAAATAACTAAATAAGAACATTTACAAAGGACAGGAAATAGTGGAGAGCCATGATTGGCAACGTTCTGAAGAAACACAGTACATAGAAGATTACTCTCTCTTATATCTGTTACTCTCTGCCATTACTTCAGATAAATAATTGTTGATTCTATATTGATAGCAAGGAAAGATGGAAGAAAAAAATTTCATCTTAAATATTGCTTAGTTTTAGTATGAAAGAAAAAGCATACATAAAAAGGATAAAAGAAAAGTGTATGTGATAATGCTCTCATATATTTAATGTCTGCTCCATTAAAATGGAAAACCATGCCAATTTCTAAACTTTTTATTTGTTACTCTTTTATGTCATGTCTTTAGGATGTGGACGATGATGGCTCTCTAGAATTTCGTGTCTTTTATAATTTTCAGTAATGTTTGCTTTCTAACCATGTCACCTAGTCCTGGTCAGCTATCAATATATATATAAGTTCATTAAGTCAGTTATTTGCTGTTTGCTTTTTTTCTCTGACCCACAACATCTCCTGTGAGTATCAACTTTTCTAAGCCTCTTTCCACAGGAATAATAATATTTAATGAAAAATTATAAAACAAAATATTTGAGAAATAAAAAATGGCAAGTTAAAAATAGTGAAAAGAAAGACTTTTGAGTTCAATCCATAAGCCAGGCAGTATAGACTTAGCCTCAGATGAAATAGATAAGCAATTGCTGAGCAATACTAAATAAGAAAAAAATGAGATGCCACTCAATATGGGCATTGGATTAAAAAATCCGTCATCATAGATTAAGTAAAAGGTTCAGTTAAAAATTCCCTGAAAGTAACTGGGATTGGCAAACACATGAATCTCACGACCAAATGCTACAAATCCTCAAAATATACAATTTCCTCTCCACTCCCACACACACTTAGAATAATCTTACTTGGTAACCTAGGTTTATGGCTATATTAGGTTGAAACACTGTTTTATTTTTACAATCCCCATTATCAAGTTAAGCAAGTTTGAGCCTCCTATACGGCAGTAAATGCTGGACAATGAAGAAAACACTTGAATCAAGAGAAATGTGGTTCTAAAGAAAGATGCTGAGAAAATGATGGACCAAACATGTGAGCAATGAGGAAGTTTTAGAGACGCTGGAAACAAAAAGGACATACATTTAGATGAAAAACCACTTGAGAATACTAAGTGCTGTAAGCTTGGATGTGTGGCTGATGTAATGGATGATATCTCAGAATTGTTAACTGGAGAGTTGATTTTTAATTCCTGTTGTGTTTATTATTTTTATTTATGCACAAGTACCATTGGGAAAGGTATGAATTAACCTCTTCTCTCCCAGCTATGGGTTAATTAGTAAGACATGTATCACTAAACAATTTAAAAAAATGGGAGGAATCTAAAATATTTCCTGGCTATAAATAACTTCCAAGGACTTAAGCAGTAAAAAAACAAATATTTATCAATAAAAAATTAAAAAATTTAAATCTAAAAAATTCTGCTTACAGGGTTGAGAAGCTGGAGAAAAATGAATAAATCAGTAAGCCTCTACTTTGAGTGGCCATTGGGCCTTTTATTGAATAAACTGAAGGAAAAGAAAACAAAGATCAGGATATTAGTCTGCATATAAATAATATAGATAATGACTGAAACATAACAACAGCATGTGAATGAAGAAGTAACTCGGTTGTCTGATCTCAGCAGGGTTCATCAATGATTCTTCCCAGACTTATAGAGAGTACAAAGGAAAAGATCATTTGTAATTTATTTTATAAAAGACTAAATTAATGTGAAAAATAAAAAATAATGGGAGAAAAAAAAAAGGAGTGAAAATAATTTTATGGAATTGGACCAAATAGAAAAGGATGAATAAAAACAGGTTGTAAGAGAAGCTGTTTAAGAAAAGAAAATGAATAAACACAAGTTACTATGCTATTCAACTATACAGACATTTAATGAAAAACGCCAATTGAATAGGGTTAATAATAAATCAGATGACTTACTTCGGGGATAGAGGACCTCAGAAAATAGTGATCACTACTTAAAAGTAAAAAAAATTATGAATTATAATGTGGAATACTATGATAATATTTAATGAAAAACTTTAAGAAAGTGTTAGGAAACTTAAAAGAAAAGAGTATAATAACAGAGTGAGAGAAATACAGAACATTAATTAAAACTATGAATGATGCAGAAAAAAAAAATGAAAAATTGACAGAAAATCAAACGTTTTTTTTTTTTCCAGGAAGATAAAAGAAACAAAAGAGTCAGGCCTTAAAAGCAAGAACAGATACAAAAAAAAAAAAAAAAAATTAGCCAAATAAAGTCTTTAATTTTTTCCACAAAATCTAATTAACTCATATTCTGTAATTTCCAATACTTAATTGTGTCAAGCTAATTCTGCTGTGGTGAGCATTCTTCTATCGTCTGTATTAATTTTATGACAATCTCTAAAATTCATTCATTGCCAATATTTAAAAAAAATCACTCTTTTTGGCAGAACTTCATTTGTTGTTTCAGCAGACATTTCTGTATTGTGTGTCAGGTTATTAAAGTGTGATTATCTTCACCTCTTTCTTATAGTGCCATGACAAATTTTAATCAGACATTTCTTGTATGACCTTTGAATTCTATCTCTCTTAGAAGTAAAATAATCATTTGGTGATGGGTTTGCAAAAATACCAATCCTAAGTTCCAATCTCAGAAAGGCTAAGATAGCTTTGTTGTTAGAAAAGATATTTGCAGAATTGAATAGACCATAAAAAACGGGTTGTGGAGTCAGTGGCCATGGTTAAGTATAAAATAAATGACATCATTGTCCAATAAACAGAATTGACAAAGTTTACAATAACAACAAAAAGAAAAGAACAGGGAAAAAAAAATAAAACAAGCAAACAATATACGCAAGGAAAATCAACAGAAATAAGGCAAAGCAACAGTAATATTGCAAAAAGTTCACAAACTAAGTCCTGGGGTTGATACTAAAAAGCAAATTTAGATAATTGAACATAGTATTCTGAATTCAAGACAAGACAGACCAGAAGTGAATCACATGAAACAAAGAACTGGCCTGTTGGCTTGGAAAAAACCTCAGTATGCTTATGTCTACAAGTTATGAGGGTGGGTGTAAAAGTCTTATAGAACAACCGGCCAGTACTCAACCAGAATAGGAGCTGAATCCAACTGACCAAAAAAAACCCAGGGCAAATTGGTAGGTGGCTTAAATAATAACCTGGGAGATTCCATTCTGCTACAGGCAAGTCTATTCTGTAAGCATTGATTGGCTGATAATTTCAGTGCGTGGATATTGAGCACAATATCCACACTCTTGAATATTCACCTTCCTGCAGGGAGTCAAAAGGAGACAGCCATGTTGAAAGGTAAGTTATTTGACTTCTACAGTGGGTAAGTGCTTTGCAGTCATTCTGATTCTCGATTGAAGCCAACATACGCATATTTTTTTTTAATATGAAGGATGTACTGGGCCTGTAAAGGTTAATGACTGGGAAAATGATAAATAAAATTCAAATTCTATTTATGGCTTTCACTTTCCATTAACACACTTTGCAAATATGTGAATCCATCTCCTGTCTTCTTCTATGTGCCCTGTCCTTTCAGGACGTCGGTGATCATGGTTCTCCACGTCTCCCTATCCCTTGTGGCTCCTAGTATGTTTGTTCCCGTTACTCCTGTCAACCTTTGTTCCGTCAACCACCTGATCAGGCCTGCAAATATGTTATCCGCTGTCTTCCTCTGTCTCTCTTTCCTTCTATCTGTCCAGTCAGTATCAGGTTCTCCAGGCTCTCCTTCCTCATTGCGTGTCCCAGGAACTTCAGTTGTCTCTTCCTGATGCTCAGTATCAATTTTTTCTTTGTTGCCATTCTTTCCAACACCTCGTCATTGCTTGTATGCTCAGTCCATGATATCCGCAGCATCCTTCTGTAGAACCACATTTCCGCTGCTTCCAGTTTTGTTCTCATTTTCGATGATATTGTCCAGCATTCGTTGTCGTATTGAAAAACTGACATCAGGTAGCAGTCCAGCACTCTTTTCTTTGTTTCCAGTGAGATTTTCCTGTGTGTTAGTATTTTGCTCAGATTCTGGAACGCGTCCTTTGCGATGCCAATTCGCCTTTGGATTTCCATGTCGCACTTTCCATCTTCAGTTAGGACACTTCCTACAGATAAAACCATTGAGAAAACTGAATTTTTGGTCGAGGCTGGTACCCAGTCTACAATAGTCAATTCTGAATTCAAAACTAAGATGAAAGCAAAATTTCCTTAAGAAAAATCAAAGCAATTCATAGATTTTAAGTTACACAAAACTGATTACTGATATCCTGAAAAAGTGGAACATGGCATAAAAAAAAACAATGAAATTCAAATAAAAATGTAGATAAATGCTTTTGTTTAGATTTTACTCAAATTTGAGTACAAACTTAAGATAAAAAAAGAAACTGAAGTCTTAAAATGATATGACAGAGAAATCTAAAGGTGCATCAGAATAAGGAAAAATGGTTTCTACAAATTTAAGTTACGACAAAGAAAGAGAAAAATATTGTCTATATTTCTGAGATGAGGTAATCTTCATAGTATTTGCATTATTCGGACTATTGTCTTCATCTTTGTTGCCATTTGTATAAAGTTTTGGCTGTTGTATGCTATGGCCTTCTTCAGGTGCTAGGAATTTCAGACCAAACCCATTATTAGAATCACTGGGGTATATCATTGACATTCCTTGCATAGTATCCACTGGGCCATATGTCTTAAGGACACATGGATATAGATGTTTGTTAGTTCCTGTGACTTGATTCAATACCAGGCTACAGCAATGGTGAACAAGTAACTTGCAGGGTTAGAGGGAGATAACTCATGACTTCCAATCATGGCATTACTACTATGCAAGGAATGAGAATGATAAAGACTTCTTCTTTTATGTACCCTGTCCTTTCAAGATTTAGGCAATCATGGCTTTTCACATTTCCCTATTCCTGGTGGCTCTTAGCATGCTTTTTCCTGTTACACCATGCAACCCTCGTTCCACCATCCACCTGATCAGATCCTTCACATATGTTATCCGCTGCTTTCTCCTGATGGTTTATTCAACTTCCAGTTGGCAGAATTCAGACAAACTATCTCTTGCAATATCTCTCCCTGTTTCATTTTGTCTTGCACTCTGGTTTTATTAACATTTCAACTTCCAGAGGAAGGAGAGAGAGACTCACTCTCTGTTATTGCGTGCCTGCTCTTATCTATGTCCTGGTAATCAGTATACAGGAAATTCTCAAGGCCGTATTTTGACCTAGAGTCATATGCCGTCAAAACCCACTGAAAAATATTTTGACTGGAATTATTTAACTAACTTTGATAAATTCACTTACTTTTCTCAACAAAAGAATTTTGCACTCAGTGAATACTTGTGTCTGTATTTACCACTTGTTAACATTTCGGCTACTTTACCCAACAAAAATAATTGCATTCTCCAATTTTTGAGAAATCTTTTCTCATCTTGAAAATCATTTAAAATTAATAGGTTTTTTGAAAAGAGTTGTCAGTTGTAAAAAGGAAATTTCTGGCATTATCAACTCCGGCTTTGATTCATGGATTATTATATCCAGCCAAAAGAATCTCTGTGAAAAGTTACTGACCAACAAAAGCCCTAAAAGAAAACCTCATGGAACTAAACTGGTAAATAGTTTTATGAATATTTTCATTGACCAAACAAAATTTTTTTTTATATTTACAAATATTTGTGGATTTTCAGTAATAGCACTTAGATTACTTTGCTAGCTCTAGCATGTTAATCATACTTGAATTCCAGTTTTTTCTTCTCCTTCATCACACTTTTCCAGTAGAACTAGATCTTTACGTTTTCTGTTTGAACACCACAGTTGCATTTTTGTCTATATGTTATTTTGTGTTTTTAGGAAAGTAAGATATTTGTTTGTGATTTAGCTCTGTGGTTTGGTAAATCTTTTCCTTTTTTAAAACTTTTAACACTTAACAATTTTCATAATTCTATGCTACCTATTTTAGTTGTTGCTAGTGCTGAAAGTCCTCAAGTGACATGGTTTCTCTTAACTGGTAAAATTCTTTATGATTCTCTAATGCCAGTCCTCAGGGGTCGAGGAAGGATAGATCTCACCAAGATCTACACTCTTCATTTTCTCAAAGCTATTTTAACTATTCATCTGAGAAAGCTGTTGCATACAGCCAACAGTCTATACATTTCTGAATGAGCTTGGCACCATGCATACTATCTATATGAAAGTCTTGATCAGACCTGGCTATTTAAGAATATAACTCCAGTTTTTAGATCAATGTTTTATAGGCAGATTAAGTAGAAACATTTTTTTCACCATTTTAAAGATCGTGAAAGAGAAAAAAATAAAAGCAAGAAGGGTAAGCAGAAATGCATTGGCATCATCAAAGAAGGAAGGAAGGAAATCTTTTCTTCACTATTATTTAAGTAGATGAAATCTGCTTACTGTCTTTATCATTTTCTCAAAGGAAAAATAGAAAAGAATAGGAGAAAGAAACAAACTCAAGTGAGGAAATTAAGGAAATTAATCTAAAGAACAAATGAAGGAAAAAGATAAAAAGTTAAGAAAAAAGTCACAAAATTATAAAGGAAGAAGAAAAAGAAAAAATTGAAAAAGAAACAAAGTGGAAAACAACAAATGAAAAATAAACAGGATGTAAAAAAGAAATGAAAAGAAGAAAAGAATACAAGCAGGAAGAAAATAAGCAAGATAAAAAAAAAGTAAATCTAAAGGAGGAAAAAGAGAAAGAAGAACCAATATACAAAGAAAAATAATTTAAGAAAAAGAAATACAAACATAAAAAAATAAGAGAAAAAATCAAGATGAAGGGAAGAGAAATATTCTGGTCAACTAGAAAAAAAAATCTCTTAAAACATGAAGAATAAAAGGAAAAGGAAGAAAAATATTGTCAAAATTAGTAAGACAAAATAAAATAATGTAGACTAGAAAACCAAACATTCCTGAGCAAAGCAAAATTAAAAAAAAATATTTAAAATACAAGTCAAAATCAGATGAGTAAAGTAAACAAATTAGTCAGATAAAAAAAAGTTTTCATTTTCAACTTAACATTAACATTGTGCAAGCCAAACTTGGATCACAGGTAAAATTATCGAAGGGCTGGTACTTCACCTTTGACCGATGTCTTTGACATTCACTTCCTGTTTTCTGGCTTTGACAGCAATGTTCTTATGTTGCCTTGCTCTTTCTGAGAAGAAATAGCAGAAAGGTTGGGATGAAGAAAGAATAGTGGTCAGACAGACTGGCGGAGAGATGTGGCGAGATAAAAGATTCTTCACATTACTTGGTAACAGGCACTAAAGATGGCAAAATGATTTTGGGAAGAATCACTGTGAAAGCTTGGAAGGAAAGAGGATATAAAAAGAAGGCATACAGGTCACCTTTGGTATAAGCACCTTTGACATAACTGGTGATCCGGAAAAAAAAAATATGAATGTGAAAAAGAAAAATCAATTGGGCGGAAGAATGTGCACACATAACCCAAACTGTCAAATATGTCATATTTTATTTATTTACTTACTGAGTAGTGTATCCTATGATAGGATTTAGTAAACAAATATGTCAGAAGTTGATTCACTCAGATGAATACATATATAGTAACCCAAGACTGCAAACAGAAGAGAAATTCGAAAAGTTCATGTCTGTGTACTTTATTGTGAATGCTATGGTTAGATGTGCATTATGGTGTGGTGGATATTGGCTCAGAATAAGAAATTGGAGAGCCAACTTTGAATTCTAGTTGAATTCCTTGCATTCACTTATGTATAAATACCCTTGAGAAAGGTATTAATCCATCTCTTCTCCCCAAAGCTATGGGTTAAATAGCAGAACATATAGGGTTCTATAGCTTTGGTTGAAAACTTGTTTATCTTGTCTGAAAGATAAAGAGGTTTGCCTAGGGTCAACACCCCTACCTGTTTAAAAGACAAGTTATAAAAGCATAGAGGAGCCCCTTGTCAGTGGTGAGAGGTCATAAATGATTTCTGCTCCACTGGGATCGATGGGGTTTAAGATAAATGTTACCGTTATAGACACAGGAAGTTGAATTGGTAAACTGAATGCAAATTCTGATTCATTCAGTTTCATTCACATTTAACAGTAATCTACGAAAAGTGGTTCTGGAGTTTTGTATTGAATGACTTTAAGTAATAAAAAAAATGCACCAATGAGATTTTAATCAAGACCAAAATACTGCTGAACCCATAGCCATATTGGAAGAATTACTGGTGCTCTGCTGTGTTCAGTTTTCCACTTTTATGCTCCTTGGGTAAGATGACTTTTGACAACTTCGTGTATTTCTTTTCTTTAAGTAACTTTTGGTCCTTCACTCTTCCTCTTTATCTCTGTTTAGTCATTGCCATCTATTCTCGAAAATCATTTATCAAATAATTTGCTGGGTCATGTAGCTTCTCTTGCCTTCATTAAGTTCTATTGCTATTCAATTTTAAAAGCCTACTTTTTTTGTACATCCCAGAAATCTGTTTCTATTTCTAAGTAGAAAATTATGCCTTACAGACGAGCTGTCACTCGAGGCAAAAACGTTGAGTTTGCCAACCTATTTAACCTATAGCAAAAAGAAGATAGATATATGCCACTAAAAGGTATATATCTATCCTACTCCAACTTCTGAAAACTTGTTGTAAAGGATTACTGTTGAAATTTTAATTGTGTTTGATATGAATGAAAGAAGAGGTTTTTTGGGGTTTTTTTTTTAATCATTTCACCCCGAGCAAGGTAGAAATGCCACAGATGAGCTGGGGGCTACATCACTGTAAAAAGATTAATTAGAAAGGAGTGAGGAGTACAAACTAGTTAGAAAGTAGCAATAGAAAGCTGAGAATGCAGGTGCAATGACAGATACATAGGTGGAGAGAAAGGGAGGGTTATACAGGGGTGGGGAGAGAGCTAGAGTCCAGTGGTTAATAGATGAGTATTGACATTGCATTTAAATTTCTGGAGGTTGTAGCCGTCAGGAAAGCAAGAATATGGGAGCGAATTCCACAGGCAGGAAGTGCAAGAGAAGAAGCTGCAGGAGTAGAATTGTCGTTTGCATTTGGCTAACCTGATTGTGAATGGGTGGGACCCAGTTGACATTCTGGTTGCACGAGTAAACACCTGTTGAGGAGGCACCAGTGACTTAAGTTCGTCCGAGCAGAAGCCATGGAAGTATTTATAGAACAGGCAAAGGGAGGCCACATTTTGATGCCAGATCAGTACCTATCACATTACAGACTCTCCTTTGGAGCCTGTCGAGAACACTGAGGAGAACAGCAGGGGCGCCTGACCATAAATGGCAGCAGTACTCCATGCATGGATGGATGGTTGACTTGTATATGCAGGATGGATTCAGGTGGGAAAAACATCCTGAATCGACATAGTGACCCAACCTTCTTAGCAGTAGAAATAAAGGTTTTGAGGATACTGACAATAGATAAGAATTTATCCTTGACAGGAAGAGGTGAAGATTTCAGTTAAGACATCAAAATCTTTGCCAGAATATCTATTGCTCCTTAGCATACATATACTGCACCTATGTTTAAATCAGCAGAATCTTATAGAGTTTTGAAATTCAATTTTCTGCCTGTGTATGTTTTATATTATTGACTCAATGATTCAGCCAATTTGTGATTTATCATAGGGATACGAAATGTAAAAATTTAAAACTACATTTAAAAAAAGTCAGTCTCAGTCTGACAAGGCTATTTCAGAACATGGCTCAAGATTTTAAGTTAATGTTTAGTTTGTTTTGTTTTTTTTAATTATTTCACCCCAAGCAAGGCAATACTACTACTAGTGTGCAGGGGTGCTACATAAGAGCAGTTTGAAATTTTTCATAGGAGGAGAGTGAAGAAACAGAGTAGCTGTTTACAGGCTGATGTCAGAGAAAGGGCAAGAGAAGGATGGGAATACTCATGTGAAAAGAGTTACAAGAGTAGAATGAAAAGGGAGAACAAAAAGATACAAGGAGTGTTAGGGAAAGGACAAGAGAAGGATAGGAGTCAAAGAGATGAAAGATGACATTTGACATTGCATTTAAACTCTTGGAGATAGTAGCTATCAGAGAAGCAAGTATACGGAAGTGCAAGAAAAGAAGCTAATAGAGTAGAAGTGATGGCTGTATTTGGTTGTTTTAACTGTAAAAGTGTGGGACTTTGTTGCCAGTCTGGTTGCTCAAGAAAATTCTTGTGGAAAGGGTGCCAGTGAACTAAGCTTGTCAGAACAGAAGCCATGAAAATATTTGTAGAAGAGACAGAGGGAAGCCATATTTCATCAGTGAAAAAGTGGCTGGAGTTGAGCTGCCAGGTCGAGATTCTTGTCTGAATCCTGTCAAGGACCTTGAGATGAACAGCAGAGGTGCCCAGCCAGATATGACAACAGTATTCAATGCATGGGCAGATAGCTGATTTGTATATGTGCAAAATGAACTCAGGCGAGAAAGACTTCCTGGCTTGACACAGTGACCCAACCTTCTTAGCAGTAAATTTAGTTGTTGATTCAATGTAATCATTCCACTTGAGGTTGGAAGAATGTGAGGCCAAGGAGGTGTAATGTATTACATCTGAGGAGACTAGCTTGATCCATGCTGATAGGAGGCAGGAAAAACTGTCTACGGTGGTTGACAGATAGCAGCTTTGTTTTGGAAGCATTAAAGTTTACAAGCAATTTCTTACCCCAGTCCACCACAGATTGGAGGTCCTTTACTGAGGCAGGAGTAAATGGTGGTGACGTCAGCATAGATGCCTATTTGGGATTGGATCACATCAGGAAGATCATTGATGAAGATCAGAAAGAGTATCAGACCTAGGATAGAGCCCTGGAGGACACCAATGTTTGTGTGTTAGGCTCTGAAGACATGCCCATTCAAGACAAACTTCAGTATGCAGTTTGATAGGAGTGATTGGATCAAACAAAGCAAGTGTCTAGTGATACATTAGCCCTGTAGCTTGTGCAAAAGGCCAGTGTATCTGACTCTATCAAATACCTTGGAGCATATCCAAGGCAATAGCTGGAGCTTTGCCATTCTTATTGAGGGCCTGGTATATGTACTCTGTGATGGTTTTTAGCATATTAGCAGTAGACCTGGCAAAGCAGAAACCATACTGCCTGTTCGAGAATAGTTTATGGACAGTGAGATGTTGAACTATCTCCGCATTGATGATAGCTTCAAACACTTTGCCGAAAATTGATAGGAGGCTTACAGGGCAACAATTAGAGGGGTCCGAGTGTTCTCCTGGATTATTAAATACAGGAACCACAGAAGAGAACTTCCAGCAGGCAGGAAAACAGGAAGTAGAAAGACAATAATCATAGAGAACAGAGGAGAGTTTGGGGGGTATATTTCTTAAAGTCAATAATGGAGATTCTGTTTCCTTGCCTTACGTGAGTCAAGTTTAGAAATTATGTTAGAGATGAGAGAGGAGGTTATTTAAACATCCCTCCGTTGAGCCACAGTTTTAGGAGGGAAGACAAGTGCAGGTACTTCAGACAAATCATGTGTGGAATTGGAAGAGAATTTGCAAGCAAAGCACTCGGCCGTGTCTGCTGTGGCTGTGAGAACCTCAAATTTATTGATTAAAGGAGAGATGGAAGATTTGCTGTTGTTCAGCACACATTTGCAGAGCTGCCAGTAGCTTTTGGAGCTGAATTTGTGGGCTGCTATATGCAGTCTCATTCTCTCAGCAAACAATAGCTTCATGTCATTCAAGATCTCCTTACACACATTATAAGCAGAGGCAAATAGACAGCTATTATAATCAGATGTGTGGCTTCAATTTAGTTGGAAGTAGTGATTCCTGTGAGCAATGGCAGCTGAGCAGACAAGAAAGAATTGGTGGGAGTGGAGAAATGAGGTTTAGGATAGGACTTCCTGACCAGTATGAAAGCATTGATGCCAGGAGGAGACCTCAGAGGCTTAGTCCTCAATGAGGAGGCTAAACACTTTTTCCCAAGGGGCGTCATATAGAAAAGTGTAGAACGAATTCCAGTATATTATTTGGTAGTAGTAGGAAATTCTGCTGGTAGGAGGTTCCTTGGGGAGTGGGAGTAGAGATATTGATGGAAGTGACAGCATAATTGAAGTTACCAAGAGGGCAAAGCTGCAAGGCTTGGTAGGAATCAGGGAGAGAGGTGAAGCAGTGAAGCATGTCCTATAGGGACACTGGGGAAGTGCATAGAAAAATCCACCACCTAGCGATTTGTGATACTGGATGAAACTACCTCCAAGCACAATCTATTCTATATTCAATTTTCTATCTCCTGAAGTAAATGCCAAGATCAACATGGCAGTGAGAGTTCATTTCATACTTGAATGCAATGCTCAGGCCATCTGAATCAAGAAATCATGGCCTGAAGAATGTGTTCAATCATGAAATAGGCTGTCATCATTTGGTATTGCTTCAGTGTTCACTTTTATATGAATATATGCTCTGTTGCTCATATTTAACCTTTTTATCCATTAATATAGTATAACTATGTTTTTTATCATTATCATTTATAATATTGTATAACTATTTTTTATCATTTAATTTTATCCATTAATATAGTATAACTATGTTTTTTTTATTATTTAAATCCAAACAGAAAGTGGTATGTAGGTAAAATCCCAAATAAGATCCTATTAATATTAATCTAGTTAATATTAAAAATCATACAGCCAGAGGGCTTGATGTAAATAGTATTACCTATTTACAGAGGTAAAAATATATATCTTCAAATACAACATGTGGCTTTTAAAGTTTTATGATCATTTCCATGAAAAAAATTTGCTTTGTCAACAACCAATCTTTATTACTCTCTCTCTCTCTCTCTCTCTCTCTATATATATATATATATATATATATATATATAGGATTAATATGGAGAAGTTTGTCACTTAACTGAGCAATCATACTGACTTGGCAGTTTCACGAAGGCACCATTATGATGTCTTCACTTAAGGTTTTTTTTTCAATCTGCTGTTGTTTCCTGGTTTTATTCTTATTTATATGGAGCTTGATGTAATTCAATATTTGTGTATATCAGTGATTCTACAGTTCATTAATTGTTTTAGATTGCATTTGTTGTGTTGACTTTTTTTTGTGTGTTTTATTATTTGCAGGTGGTTGATTTCTTTTTATTGATTTTTATTGTGTTAACTTCTAACATGACAAGAAGTCAATTCATTATAAAGCAATTAAGCAAACACTCATTCACATCGGCTAAAAACAAGAATAAGACCAAAACACAACAGTAGATTAAAAGAAAAACCTGGAGGAATGAGGACATCATAATGGTGTTTCATAAAACTTCCAAGTCAGCATGACTCTGCTCAGTTAAGTGACACACTTATCCATATTAATTGTATTAATTCTCTATCTGGATATTGAGCACTTTACAACAAAACCCTGCTTACCAAAATATCTTTTTATCAGTAAAACAACAATCTCGGCACTAAGCATTATCACAACTCAATACACACACAAACACAAATATATATATATATATATATATATATATAAAATATATATTGTTTAGTTACTTAGTTTTTGGTTATAATAAAATTAGGCTGGTGCACATTTGTATTAAAAAGTGTTCAATACAATTGTAGAACTTTTGAATATTTTCAATTTGTAAACGAGTTATTTTGCAACTTAGGTTTCTACCATGTGGTGTCTTCAGGAAGATACCACATGGTAGAAACGTATGTCATGTAATAACTCATTTACAAATTTAAAAAAATATATATATATATATATATATATATATATATATAATATCCAAATTGCTTGAGGATTGTAGATGGAATGAAACTTAAAATAATACTTAGGTTGGTATCTGTAGTCATATCCTTGATTGATATTATTATTTCTACTCCATCTTATTTTGGTTTCCAGTTTTGGATTTCTTCATAATGTAGGTACTGGATGCTGTTGTTTTTTTGTTAAGGTATGTCCCTATTTTATTTTTTTATTACAGGCTTTGTATACATAGGATATATTTTTGGACTTTACCATTTAATTAATTTATTATCTCTCTCTCTCTATATATATATATATAGAGAGAGAGAGAGAGAGAGACAAAGGCACAGTGGAATGATAGCAGCTTGGATTGAAGAAAAAGAGAGCTGAGTTCAAATTCAAGTTGCATTTATTGCATTGACTTACATGCTAATCTCTTCTCTCCAGTTATGTGTAAATAGCAGGACAGAGTGGGTCTAAGTCTTGGTTGGTAACCAGTCTAGGATAAGAAAATTACTGAAATAAAACAACTTTTTTTGCCTTGTAAGTCCTGCCTCTTCAGACAATTAGGTGTATCACCTATGGCAATTTTGATAACGAGATATATAGTGATTGTCACATTTCACTTACATAAGAGCCACCTCCTCAGACATCACATCACTTGTAATGGTTTCTGTCTTATTTTGACATCCATGGTCCTTAAGATGATGTTTGAGATGAGCATTCGATTTCATAGCTATCATGCACATATGACATAAATTCTGTATCTGTGATTAGACCTGCATAGCCTACAACTCTCCTGTCTACCACAACATATCTGCTCAGTCCAAATGATCATTTTTCAGATAGTTTACATAACCTTCCCTGATCAACAGCATGCACTCACTCTCACACAAACACACACCATATTTCCAAGTTTGCATGTTTTGTTTTTGCAAATAAGAGTGAGTGCCTCTTTGTAGATCACACCTGATGTGAGCATACCCAAGTCATTCATTCTCAAAGGCATTTTATCTCTCCATCATATATAGTCTTGAATAATAATGGTGCTCAGTGTCAAAATTGCTAATTTTTCAGTAGTTTATTGATAAGGAGACATTTTTGGTAAGCAGGTTTTTTGACAAAATGCTCAGTATCAACATTGAGTATTAATAGAATTTATGTGGAGAGGTTATTCACTTAACTGATGAGTTTTATTTCAGTTATGCCGACTTTAAAATTTTGTGATGGCATTGTTATGTTGCCTTCACTCTTCCAAGTTTTCGTTCCTGCAACAAAATAAACAAAACCCCTGAAGAGTGAAGAGATCATGAAAATGCCTTCATAATACTTCAAAGTCAGTATGATTGTTATGGGGAAACACACCTATTACTCAGATAATGGACTCTCCCTCCTATATTAATAAGAGTTAACAGGAAGTTAATGGGGAAAGTTCTTAGAAAGTTCATATGAGTTCTTTAGAGTTCTGTTGGAGTTCAGTAGCACTACTAGGCAGTTGATATTAGTTGGCAGTTAGCTGAATACTAAGGAGTCAGCTTCAGTGGAAGATTACCAAGTTCTTAACATTTTGGGTGCGTTAAGTTGATTAGCAACCAGCATAGCACAATTATAACCTTCAGTGTGAAAACTACTCCACAACAACGATTAAAACAACAATTCTCAGTTAAATGAAAAAGTTAACATTATATATATATACACACACACACACATTAATGGTGTATTTAAAATTAGTTGAAACTTATAATAAAATTTCACTGAAATCTGACAGATTATTTTCTATGAAAAAATTGTGTTACAATTAGCAATGTTATAATTGCCCATTGCTTCATTTTTGAAAAGTGAACACGTTTTTATGATCCTCAGGATATAATAAACATTCTAATATGTCAACAAGATATTGTTTAAATAATCTATCAACTTGTCTATTTCTTCTTACCTTCAAATTTTACATTTTTATTTCTATGATGCCTGAGGATGGTAAATGTTATATTATGCCTGGCTACCAGCAATCAACTTGTCATCAATGACAGTGACACTGGTGTGGAGTTATGGGCAGCCAGAGAGAATCACACACATGCAGGAGCTATCAGGGAATCATTAACCAGCAAGAATTCTCTGTTCTCTCTCTCTCTCTCCTTCTTTCTCTTTCTCTCTCTCTCACTCTCTCTGACTCCAGCCCAAAACCCCAGACTTATATAACCCTGAAATTTCTATGAACTTTTGGATTTTCATGTTGTCACTTAATAAGGCCATTACCAATGCTGAGATTGTTCAACATCTCACAGCTCACAGTCTCTTCTCTGACAAACGGTATGGTTTCCACTTCACCTGGTCTACTGCTGATATGCTAACAACCATCACTTGAATGGCAAAGCTCAAGCTATTGCCTTGGATATCTCCAAAGCCTTTGACAGAGTCTGGCATGCTGACCTTCTATGCAAGCTATGAGGCTCTTGTATAACTGGACCATTGTTTGATCTAATCCAGTCATTCTTTTCAAATCATGTAATGAAAGTAGTATTGAATGGACACACCTCCTGATACTATCATACAAATGCAGGTGTCTTTAAAGAGTCTATTCTCGGTCCTACACTTTTTCTGATCTTCATCAATGATTTCCACAGTGTAATCAGATTCTAATTAGGCATATACGCTGACAACACCACTATTTACTCTCGCCTTGATCAAAAATCCACTGAGGCAGCCAATGTGAACCTCGCTGCTGAGCTTGAAAAGGATCTCCAATCTGTGGTGGACTGGGGTAATAAATGGCTCATGAATTTTAATGCTTCCAAAACAAAACTGATAACTCTTAACCACCACAAAAAATTGATTCTACTCACCCATTAGCATGCATCAGGCTAATCTCCCTGAAAGCAAAATACTGCGCCTCCTCGGCCTAACTCTTTCAGTAGACCTCAAGTGGAATGACGATATGAAATCCATAGCAAAATCTGCTGCTGGGTAGGTTGGTTCACTGTGTAGGGGCCAGGAAGTTTTTCCCTTCTGAATCCATCCTACACATAAATCTACCATCCACCCATATATTAAATACTGCTTCCACATCTGGTTGGCTGCCTTTACTATTCAACTCACTGTTCGTGAAAAAGTCCAGTAAAGAATCTGCAATGTGATCAATTCGGACTTGGTAGCTCAGCTGTAGTCACCTTCTCACCAGTGTAATGTTGCTTCCCTCTGTCTCTTCTACAAATACATTCATGGCTTCTGTTCCAATGAGCTTGGCTTACTACTGCCTCCTCTACTTGAATTTGCTTGAGCTACTAGACTAGCAACTAGGCCCCACCCTTTTACTGTGAAACCAATAAAATTTAACTGCAACTTATACTCTAGCATCTTCTTTTCTTGCACCTCCTGCTTGTGGAATTCCCTTCCATATATTTCTCAACAGCTAAAATCTCCAAGAATTTAAAAGTAAGGTCGATTATCATCTCCTATCTCTTTGACTTGCATCCTTTTCCTCATGTTCTTTTCTCTGCCCACTCTACTCTCATCGCACCAGTATTCTCATTCTTCTCTTATTCTTTCTCTGACACCCCTATAACTTGTTCCTATTTCTCATCACTTTCCTCTTTTGTAACCCCCAGCATACCAGGAGTAGTAAAACCACCTTGCTTGGGGTGAAATCTTTAAAAAAAAATCATATCTTTGTTGGCTTTTGCCTTTCAAGCCTTTGTTGGTACACTTCACCGCCACCATCTACGGCTGGAATATATTTTTACCATTCAAGGTAATATATTACATCATCAAAATATGTCATTATACAAACAAATTGACTATTTTTTCCAGTAATTTTCACCAGTATTAATCATTACCTTTTTTTTTTTAGTCACCTATAAATTTACCTTTCTGCCTATCCATTTATTTTAATTTGTGAGATCAAATTTGTTTCTTTTCATCCTTGGCCTGGACAGATCACACATAGCTACTGCATTTTCCAGGACTCACTCACATTAACTGAAGGCAGTTAAGAAAGTAGTAAGCACCAGTCCATCCTGCTCTTTACGATTTCAGTGGTGAACCAGAGCTGACTGTTTAGAGTCAATCTGGATGCTGACTAGGGAATCATCTGACATGCCGAAGGGATTAAAAACTTTTACTGAGCATTTATCAGGGCAGGGTGTTGGGAAAGGATCAAGGATGTTTATCTGTCACATCAAGAAGTTGGACAGGTTCTACAATGATCTAGGTAAGTTCATATGCGATGAAGAAGTATCTACACAATATCAGTCTAACTCATTGGTTTTGTTAGAGTGGACTAACCACTCATTGTGGTGAACTTTGAAGTCACTGCATATGTCAAAGTTAACTAAGTGTGATTCGGTAAGGATATTTTTAGGGCTTTCTGATATTTAATTAAAGATTGCCAACTCTTCATCTCGAGGATGATACAGAGCAAAGATGAATGTGGTACTATGCATGATGCCATGCCAAAACATCAATATGGGAGATCAGGATTCTCATTTGCATATTCTTGCCATGATCCAGGATGTTTTTCCGCCTGAATCCATCCTGCATATATACAAGTCAACCATCCGTCCGTGCATGGAGTACTGCTGCCATTTATGGTCAGGCGCCCCTGCCGTTCTCCTCAGTGTTCTCGACAGGCTCCAAAGGAGAGTCTGTAATATGATAGGCAGTGATCTGGCGGCTCGACTACAGCCACTTCCCCACCGTCGAAATGTGGCCTCCTTTTATCTGTTCTATAAATACTTTCATGGCTTCTGCTTGGATGAACCTAAGTCACTGGTGCCTCTTCAACAGGTGTTTACTCGTGCAACCAGACTGGCAACTGGGTCCCACCCATTCACAGTCAGGTTAGCCAAATGCAGACGACAATTCTACTCCTGCAGCTTCTTCTCTCGCATTTCCCACCTGTGGAACTCGCTCCCATATTCTTGCTTTTTTGATGGCTACAACCTCCAGAAATTTAAATGCAATGTCAATACTCATCTATTAACCACTGGACTCTAGCTCTCTCCCTACCCCCGTATATCTATATCCTTCCCTTTCTCTCCACCTATGTATCTGTCATCGCACCTGCATTCTCAGCTTTCTATTGCTCCTTTCTAACTAGTTTGTACTCCTCACTCTTTTCTAATTAATCTTTTTACAGTTATGTAGCCCCCCCCACCCCCCGCTCATCAGTGGCATTTCTGTCTTGCTCGGGGTGAAATGATTAAAAAAAAAATGGAAATCCATTGTTGATGTAGGCACTGACAGGAGCAATTTAGGGCACATATTTTGCTATAATAAGTGTTGTGGAGTAGTTTTCGCACTGAAAGTTACAATCGTTCTATGTTGGATGCTAATCGACTTAACGCACACCAAATGATATGAACTTGGTAATCTTCCACTGAAAGCCGACTCTTTAGTATTCAGCTAACTGCCAACTAATATCAACTGCCTAGTAGTGCTACTGAACTCCAGTGGAACTCTAAAGAACTCTCTAGATTTTCTAAGAACTCCTATGAACTTCCCAAGAACTTCTTGAGTTAACATCCTGTTAACTCTGATTAATATAGGAGGGAGAGTCCATTATCTGAAGAATAGGTGTGTTTCACCATAACAATAAGTGAGTAGCCTGTGATTTTGAGCTTCAGTAATGGAATTTAGGTACTGACATGCATTTTAAACAAGACCTCAGGTTTAGATTGAAGAAGATGGAATTCTACTTCTGGAAATTTGGAACATAGCCCCCATACATTAATGTAGAAGATGGTATACTTGGGTGTGGTCTACTTTTCTTTTTTTTTGCTTTTATTTATTTATTTTTTTTTTTTGATGTTGTATTTGCTACTTGAGTTTATTTTCAATTTCCTTTTCATTTTTGCTTTGGTCTGTTACTAGTAGGCAGTAAAACATACCCATATTGGAGATACACACACATAAATAGCCTAGGTTGTACACTTGGAGATACTTCCGTAACAGTAGTCATCACCATGGTATTAAGAGGCCCCCACTACAAATGACTGCATCATCCAGAAACCGTTCACAAAATGGTAGTACAACAGACCCAAAATTATCTACCTTTTGTTAGGCAAGCCTTCTTGAAAGTTACTCAAAAGTTCAGATCCCTGACTATCATGTGGATAATGACAAAACCCAGAAAATGTATACCTCCAGTACCCTTAATCAGGGGGCAAATAACCCAGAAAATGTTCAGGCATGATAGTCCAAGTGTGCATATCTCATCACACTTATAGAACTTAATCTGTCCTGTTATTTAACCCATAACTGGAAGGAATAGGCAGATTAATACCTTTCCCAAGGGTATTTGCACGTAAGTGAATGTAATGAATTCAGCTGAAATTCAAACTCAGCTCCTCGATTTCTTGTTCTGAGCTGATATCCAATGCACCACAACGCACATACTTGAGGAGCTTGAGTAAATAGATGTTAGTACAGAGTTTGAGAGAAATAACAAAAAGCCAAAACTTATTAAGAGCTGCAAGAAACAGGAAGTTGTGGAGGGCCTTGATCTCTTACTTCCTGAAGTGACATAGCATATAAAAGAAGAAATTTGCATCTATTGGCTTAGATATTCAAGAGAAATCAAAGAGCCGAGTTCTAATTTGTTGCATTCACTGACAAACAAATATCTCCTTCCTTCAGTTATGGGTTAAATAGCAGGAATCGAAGAGCTGAGTTTGAAATCAAGTTGGGTTCTTTGTATTTACTTGCATGCTAATACCCTTGGGAAAAGTATGACTCTATCTCTTCTGTCCCAAGCTATTAGTATAATAGCAGGACAGACTAGGTTCTATAGCCTTGGGTGGTAACCAGTCTAGGAGATAAAAAACACTAAATTCAAACCAGCCTGAAGAGGGCTGGTCTCCATCAGGCTTTCATACCCAAAGAAACACCACTTGTACCACAACTGCAGTTTATGTGGTGTCGCTATGATGAATGGACCAAGATTCAAGATTCTTAATCAAAGAAATCTGAGTTCTGACCAGTGTCCCTTTAAGTACAAATGATGTGTATTTTTTTTTTTTAAATAGAGTAATGGCAGCAAATGCTAGACAATATTATGAAATATGAAGAAAAATCTTGAAGCAACCAAAATGTGCTCAAACAAAAAGCAAACTTATAATTAACATCAGGAAAAGACTACCTATGTTTATTGAACATTTTATGAGGAAGAAGGGCTTGGATAATCTGATACTCACAGGACAGAGGAAAAGGGAGACAAGGGAAAGTAATGCATGGCATACTTGATGGACTTGAGCAAGTGATGGCAGAGCAAGGTTTGGAAGACGTAATAAGAGAAAGAGAATTAAGTGCTACAACATATAGGGAAATGTGGAAGGCCGTAATTTTTTATGCCCTGGAGAGACGTGTCATATAGAAGAAGAATTGAACTATAAGAATCTTCCATGGTTAAACAATTTAAACCATGCCACATACATGGATTTGAACACAACCAGAAGGCACATATTCCTTATTATAGACTCTTAAATGCTCAGGCAAGTAAACATAATCTTGAAATAATAATTTATATAAACTTAGTATCTCCTTGTATTTGTCTATATTTCTGAGATGAGGTAGTATTTACATTATTTGGATTATTGTCCTCATCTTTGTAGCCATTTGTACAATGTTTCAACTATTGTAAGCTCTGGCCTTAAAGAGTTAATGGACATTAGGTTTATAAGCCCAAAACAATTCAGTTGTTCTTGTTCTTGTTCTATATCCATTGGCCCAGTGGAGATAGAAGTTGGTTAGTTCCTAACTTGATTATTAGATTTGTGAGTTCAATACCAGGCTACAGCAGTGGTGAACAATAAACTTGCAGTGTTAGAGGAAGATAACTCAAGACTTCCAATCGAGGCTTTACGCAAAGAATGGAGTTCATATACCCCAGTGATTGTAATAAAGGGTTCAGTTCAAAATTCTGAGCACTTGAAGAAGGCTGGAGCATACAGCTGTCAAAATGCCATACAAATGGCAACAAAGATAAGGAGAATAGTCTGAATAATATAAATTCTGTTAGTATATCTTCCTTCATTTTGTGATCCAAAAATTTTGACTGTCTTTTTCTAATTATAAATACAAGTGATTTCCATTCCCATTTTTTTAAAAACTTTCTTTGTTATTCAAATGTTCCATTGTTGTTATTCTTAGTTTCATGTACTTTATTCAAATGAGATATTTGTCTTGGTAATCTTGACATCAAGGTTGTAGTTTGGTGGCCTATGATTTTGCCACTTTTTACTCTCGTTACATTTGCAATCCTAAGTTATTAAAATATTTTCTTATTAAATTTATCAGAGAAGATTTAATAATTTATCTCTCTTTTTATTTTATTTTTGTCTTACTGATAAAAGTGAAAGTGGATTTGCCACCTTCATTATTTGAGTTTATGTGTTCAGATTAAGACCAGCATTTTACAATAGCAATTTGATTATAGATTAGTAATACATTCTTATGCTAATCTATCTAAATCTAAACTTATTTATAAATGCAACTTTGTATGTGTCCATCACCTATAGACTCCAAAACGGCAGAACTGATTTTCTTGAAAATTTACACAGTTGTACTATAAGCATCTGCAAGTGTTCTTAGCTAGGTTTTGTGTCAAGGTACCCCCGATAAATATCGAAAATCGATAATTGAAAAAATCGGGTTATAGAAGGAGTGGTCTGATTTTAATCAAATTTGATACACTCATAGACAAAGACATAAGAAATGATATTCAGATGTTTCAAGGTTGCAGTTCTTACAATGGTGCAGAAAATTGATAATATATATAAAAGGCAAGATGTTTGTGTGTTTGTCTGTTTATCTGCCTGTATGTCTGTAATTTTTTCAGCCCTTTAATTTTAGTTTTTGGTTTGGGGTTGGCTCTAAGTAGGTATAATTGTAGTTCTTAGTCTTAGCCATGATACCATTTACTCAGAGGACTTATTTAGCCTTCAAAATTCAGTTTACGACAAAAAAAACTTATTTGATATCAATACCAGGAAATCAAAATTTGACTTACATCCATTCATTTTTCTTTCAGTTTACCATTTTCTCTTTAACTGGAAACATCTATTGCTTTTTAGTCTTTCGTGCCAACGTCCAAAGAGTCTGAGCTCCAAGACCATGGATTAGTTTTAAAGCTTTCATTACACCCAAGCAATGCCAGGCTATACTGCTAGTAAGAAATAGAAAGAAATGACAAGTAATCTACATAATGAGCTTCTGTAAATCAGTAGTAGAACAAGTACATGGTTGGAAAGGAAGGGCATAGATATTACGTAGCACTAGAAAATATAAGACGTAGTGAGCCGTGATATCCATGTCTTGACGAGACACTGTTCTCATTAGCCTCTGATTAAATTATAGCTTTTGTATTGGGAAAAAAAAACCTCAAATTCAGGCAAAGGTCTTACAGTTAATTCTCACACAGTTTTACCAAAACTATAAAAAAAAGTCAATATTTTACTATTTTAAATCTTTAACAAATGAGACAAAAGCCAGTTGATAGGAATGTTTGTTATGAAACTGTAGAATTGTTTGAACATTCAAATCTTCTATGGATATATATCTTTGTTGATATATTTTGAAAAGCCCTGAAAATGCAATTCATTCCAGATGCCTTATTTTTGTCATGTATAACAGGCTAAAAAATGTCATAAAATCTCTTATTGTTGCGATTTATTTATCTCTGTCCAAACGGATTCAACCATTCATGTCGAAAAGATCTAATCACAGACCCAGAAAACTGAATATGGGCATTGTGTAATATTAAAAAAAAACCTTTAAATCCAGCATATTGAATATTTCATATTTTTATCAGGCTTCATTTGAATAGATTATTGTTATTTTCTTTATTTTCAACATTTCTTTCTTATTTAACATTTTTGTTTTTACCTAACTGCATGTTTATGATGTGTGTAACTCTTTCAGAAATCCTACATAGCCTTTTATTGTATATATCTCTATAGATGCCAAGGAAGAATGTTGATGGATGCGTGAACATGTCTGAATAAGGGATTTCTTTATAGTTGAACTCAGTAAGGAAGCTAAGAATATTTCAAAATGGTGAGCTTGAAGCATTGTTTTTTACTGAGGATATTCTGCACACACAATGATAATTTGCAAAATTTTAGAAAAAAATAAAGGGTAAATATAAAATTCAGTAAAATAAAGTGTAGAGGTAGATTTTAAGAGAAAAATCTTAGACAAGATAGTCAAAGAAGGCAAGATATAAATTTACTCAAGCCACAAGATTAGCAACTAGGTCCCACCCTTTTACTGTGAAACCAATAAACTGTAAATGCAAATTCTACTCCATCAGTTTCTTTTCTCGCACTTCCCACCTGTGGAAATCCCTTCCATTTACTTGCTTCCCTGACAGCTACAATCTCCAAGAATTTAAATGTAAAATCAATAGTTATCTCCTATCTCACTAACCTGCATCCTTTCTCTCATGCTCCTTTCTCCATCCACTCTACTTTTATCAGTATTCTCATCCTTCTCTAACCCACTTCCTGACAGCCCTATAAATTGTCACTCTTTCTCATAACTTTCCTCCTATGTAACCTCCTGCAAAATAGTGGCAGTAAAATGTCTTGTTTGGGGGGATATGATTATATGAAAAAAAAAAAAAAAAAAAAAAAAGGACTGCTCTTTAACTGAGAAAACAGACCTCCCAGATGTCAGCAAAAGAGATAACTCAAGTTGTGATCTGTCTGTCGGAGATATCAAAATCAAGCATGAATTTAACTATTTGTTTAGTGCACTAACAGAAGATGGAAAGTATAGGTATAAATCATATGCTTTTCAGAGAATATGAAAAGTATTGAAAGGATGCAAAATATTTTTAGAAGTAAAGAAAACAGAAATCTAATCTAAATTTATTTATAAATGCAACTTTGTCTGTGTGTGTGTGTGTGTGTTACCTATAGACTCCGAAACAGCTGAACTGATTTTCTTGAAAATTTACACAATTGTACTATAACTGTCTGCAAGTGTTCTTACCTAGGTTTTGTTTCAAGGTACCCCTAATAAATATCGATAATTGAAAAAAATCAGGTTATAGAAGGAGTGGTCTGATTTTAATCAAATTTGATACACTCATAGAGAAAGACATAAGAAATGATATTCAGAAGTTTCAAGGTTGCAGTTCTTACAAGAGTGCAGAAAATCAATTATATATATAAAAGGCAAGATGTTTATGTGTGTCTGTTTATCTGTCTGTATGTCCTTTATACAAATCCACAATTTTTATCTAATTCTGACCAAACTTCACACAAACATTCTTTAGGCTGAGTCTGAGCTGCAGGACCATGGATTAGTTTTAAAGCTTTCATTACATCCGAGCAACGCCAGGCTATGCTGCTAGTATTATATAAGCTTTAATTTCCTATATAGCATTGGTTGTTTATAATCTAACAAATGAAGGAATTTATATGTAGTTTTATCAATATATACTGAGAATACAATGGAGAGATAAGAGGAGTAATGTGGAAGTTTTACGAGAAATTAACCCTCTAGGGCCATTCGTATCATATTAGTGGGGGATCTGTTTATTACTTCATAACAATATAGAACTGACCCCCACTTTATGCCCAGTAGAAGCCTTAACCCTCTAGGGACATTCGTATCATATTAGTGGGGGATCTGTTTATTACTTCATAACAATATAGAACTGATCCCCCACTTTATGCCCAGTAGAAGCCTTAACCCTCTAGGGCCATTCGTATCATATTAGTGGGGGATCTGTTTATTACTTCATAACAATATAGAACTGATCCCCCACTTTATGCCCAGTAGAAGCCTTAACCCTCTAGGGACATTCGTATCATATTTGATACAGTATATAAACAAGCCTTGAAATAAATATTTTCCTGAAAAATTTTTTAAGAGAAATATTTTATAAATTTCAAATGAAAGCAGTACTGACTGCACAGTCAATGAATACCAAATGTTTCCTTATAGGGAAATACCAAATATTTCCTTATAGGGAAATACTGTATCAAATATGATACGAATAGCCCTAGAGGGTTAAAACTACAAATAAACTTCTGAGACATGAAAATAAAGAAATACAGTTTGAAGAATTTAATAGTCACATGGCATATTAAACCCAAGAGAAGCAGAGGAAAATAGCAGTTAACAAACTGAATTATTCTGAATGGCAGAATAAGGACTACAAAAATAAACAGGAGTACTAAAGCTTCATGAAGTACTCAAAGTAAAAAATATAGAAATTAAGAAAGAAAACACTGTGCCAGCTTACAGCAATTATTATATATGAGCATACCCCTGCTGTTAAAAATGACAACAAAATATTTGAGAGACTTATTATATAAATATGATGATGATGCTGGTCCCTTGTGGGCAAGGAAGGCCACGACTTCTAGTAGAAGTCATGACTTAGATTTAAGTGAAGGAGAGTTGTGCATGGTCATCAGTCTCACTCTCTCTTCCCATTCCATCTGAGTCCAGTGGCATGACATAGTTGAGACTTACCAGAGACAGTCAGGGATACAGTGGATGGCCAACAGTGATATTTTTGTTTCAATGTGCACTTAGGTAGGCTTTTTTTAAAAATTATCCTGAAACAGCTGGCCACTACTAATGCACGTATCTCTCTCTCTTTGTGTATATACATATATATATATATAAACACACACACGCACAAATACACAACAGTCTTTATTATAATAGAGAGGATATACAAATAACAAATATATATATATATATATATATATATATTCTTCTGCAACAGGTTGCCACTACCTGCTCTGGTAGACTGGTTGCCAGTCAAGGCCATAGAACCTAATTTTTTCTGTTATTTAACTCATAACTGAAGGGAAGAGACGGATTAATACCTTTCCCAAGTATATTAGCTTGTAAGTGACTGCAGGACATCCAACTGGAATTTGAACTCGGCTCCCTGATTTCTCGCTACAAGAAATCAACTGTACCACAACACACCTACTTATATATATATATATATATATATATATATATATATACACACACATGCACACAAATAAATACACAACAGTCTTTACTTTAATAGAAAGGATATACACATATATATATTCTTCATTATTCGACAACATAATTATTGCAAAAAGATAAAATAATAAGGCACTATTAAAGAGCAAACATGTAGCAAGAGTTTTCATAAGTGGTAGTAAAGGGAATGAGCTAAGCTGATTCTGCCTAGCTACTATGTCTGTCTCCATTAGTGGGACAGAAGGGAAATATATATATATATATATATATATATATATATATATATATATATATGCGAGATTGAGAATACGACAATTTACTTAATGTGATATGTGAGTGCATATATACACCGCACTACATGGGTGCACGGAAGCCCTATGCTTATGAAGTGTATATATGTGTGAGTATGAAAATGCTAATACCTAAAAAGAGATAAAAAAGACATGAGTGGATATGTAAACTTAAATAAAATCAAAGGGTAAGTATATGTGGGAATGTACACATAGGTATATGTGGATAAAAGTTAGTATAATTAGGTGGAGTCAAATAGACACCTGATGGGGTCAAATAGACACCTGATGGGGTCAAATAGACACCTGAGGGGGTCAAATAGACACCTAAAGTCAGGGGAATTGTTTTTTTTCAGAGGTTATGCCATCTTAGAAGGTTAAAATAACTTCAAACGGATACTACCCATATTTGGAACTGGACTCTCTCTTCTTTCCTACCTACTTCCCATTACATTTATTGTCATTTATTTATTTGTTTGTAATCTTATGTTTATTATTTTCATTATGTTCCCTCCTCATTTTAAGAAAACATTCATTCCAGCAGAAATTTTATGCCAGATGGAGGAAATATTGTAAAAGAGTTTGATGATATGAGCTAATTAAGCTCATTGAAATGAACTATAGTTTATAACTAATATGACGTGTTGAGTTTTCCTTTATAAACTATATATATATATATATAAATGCAAAACAGTCTTTGTTATAATAGGAAGAATAACACTTTTTACATTGTGTACAGAGATTACAATACATTGATTTCAGTATCGCAACAAAATGCTGTATATAAAAAGACGTCCATCCATTCATCAATATGTGTGTGGTGGCTGGCCACTCATATCCAAGCATGCCTGTCTGCTAGAGCAGCTAGCCAGTTCCTGTTGCAGACAGCTTCTCAGGCACATTTTTGTTTGTTCAACACTGAGTAAACCTGGCTGTATTTATACTGTAACTATGTTGAGTTACAGTTTTTGGAAGAGTGTACCTTATATAATCAACAGTTTGAAAAAAGGCCAGTACACTCAAGTTATCAGCCACAATGAATGGTGACTTTATGATAGCAGAACCAGTGACAGCTCTTAAATAGTTCTGTCTGCCTAAATTCATTCACAAGGCTTGGGGAAACCCATGGTATGGTTTTCAGGTATTTTTTTAAAGGTGCCATATGCTTGGATCACTTCCACCAGACCAATAACATCAAGAGGTCATCTTCCAGATTGCTTCAAGCATTATTTTTAGTGGATACCGATATTTAAATTAGATGTCAATGTTTTTTAAACAGTATCTACTAATTCTACTGGTCTGTGCACTCAAAAAAACCTAGGCCATTAGACTTATTACTTCTTCTTCTATGTGCCCTATACTTTCAGGACGTAGTCGATCATGGCTTTGCACGTCTCCCTATCTCTGGTGGCTCTTAGTGTGTTTTCTCCTGCTACCCTCTCAACCCCCGTTCCATCATCCACCTGATCAGGCCCTTCAAATATATTATCTGCTGCCTTCCTCTGTCTCTCTTTCCTTCTATCTGGTCTGCGAGTATCAGGTTCTCCAAGCCCTCCTTCCTCATTGCATGTCCCAGAAAGATTAGCTGTCTCTTCCTGATACTCAGTATTAATTTCCTTTTCATTGCCATTCTTTCCAACACCTCATCATTGCTTACATGCTCGGTCCATGATATCTGCAGCATCGTTCTGTAAAACCACATTTCGGCTGCTTCAAGTTTTTTCTCATCTTTGATGATATTGTCCAGCATTCCCTGTCATATTGAAGAACTGGCATCACGTAGCAATCTAGCACTCTCTTCTTTCTTTCTAGTGAAATTTTCCTGTGTCTTAGTATTTTACTCAAGTTCTGGAATGCATCTTTTGCCATGCCAATTCACCTTTGGATCTCTGTGTTGCACTTTCCATCTCCTGTTAGAACACTTCCTACACTTATTACACAATATTTAAAAGATTCTTTATTTCTTGAAGATTTGAAACTCGAAGACAATGTAGAAAAAACAAAGCATCAGAGTGAAAGAGTGGTGGCTGTTCTTCTTTTTGTCTATACAAAGGTTTGAGCAAGGCAGACTTGAACGTTGGGATCAGCTGCATGCAAATATTAAATAAAGAGGACTGCATGCTGCTTCTCACAATGAAAGTCTTACCTGCCACTGTGGCTATGCAATAAAGCAAGCCTTGCTGTCCACTTGGGAAAATGTATGGCAATTGATCATCAACCACTCAAACAAAAGGGCTACACTGTAAGTTCCATCTGTCTAAAAGTTTGCAAAACACCTGCAGGACATGGGAGACCCATGCATGTCCACAGAAGTTGAGCCCGTCTTTATTTTACAGAATCCTCATTTGTCATACATGATGAAAGAGTTTACTATATATATATATATATATATATATATTTCTATATAAATAATGTAAAATCTGTAAAATGTAGAGGTTAATCTCCAAAATTAATATTTTATAATATAAAATATTAAATAGATAAAGTGCTAAATGGATATTATCTAAATTAATATGATAGACAGAAATGAATTATAAATTCTGATCTGATAAGACTGACGCTTACTTCCCTGTCAAAAAAAATCAGGATTTATAATCACTTAATGTGTTGAGTTTTCTTTGCTATATATATATATATATATTAAAGAACAAAAGTTTAGCCACTTGCTACCTAGGTTTCAGGCATATAGATTTCATCAGCCCTTGCAACTTGAAACCTGGTCAGCATATAAATGGTGAACAATTTGTCTTTTAATATATTGTTGGCTCTGCATATTTGGATTGTGCATTGAGCACTTTTTTAAAAATAACTGTTAACTGATCTAATCAGTACCACTTTCACTGTTCATGGTATATATATATATATATATATATATATATATATATATATATATATATATATAAGAGAGAGAAAAATAATTTTGTAGAACTGCTCATTCCTTTTTAATTGGCACTTAAAAAAAAAACAAAACAAAAAGGAATGAACATTTCCACAAGATTCTTATTTTGTCTCTTTGTCTCTAACTCTCTTTCTCTTTCTCTCTCTCTCTCTCTCTATATATATATATATATGTATAAGTGGCACTTGGATGTGTTGTGGTGCAGTGGATATCGACTCGGAATGACAAATCGGGGAGCCAAGTTCAAACCCCAGTTGAATTCCTTGCATTCACTTATGCACAAATACCCTTGGGAAAGGTATTAGTCTGTCACTTTTCTTCAGATATGGGTTAAATAATAGGACAGATTTGGTTCTATAGCCTTGGTTGGCAACCAGTTTACTGCAGAAAGCAATGGCAACCTACTGCGGGATAATCTTCTGCCCAGTCAGTCATGTCTCTTCAAGACATGATCACCCAAAGCGTATATCATGCATGGCACTTAACTGACTGAATTGGCACTTCATATATCCTGAATTTATTCCTCATAAAGTAAAATATTTCATTTTTGTTTAATTTGATTAAATCTTACATCTCAGGAAAATCCTCATCCAAAAATGTTTTATAAAATCAATAAAAAGAAACAGGTTTATATTATATAAATATGTAATTTCTTAGATGTAAATTAATTCATACACTCAGTACTTGTTTGTGGTCCCCTTTTGTATAAATTACTGCATTGACATAGTGCAGCATGAAGACAATCAACCTGTGAAACTGCTGAGATGTTAAGAAAACAAGATCGCTTTGATAGCTACCTTCAGCTCATCAGTGCTTTTTCTTTTTGTGTCTTCTTTCTCTTGATGATGCACCATAGATTATTCATGGGATTCAGGTCAAGAAGTTGGTTGGCAAGACAAGCATGGTAATTCCATGATCAGGTAAATGGTGATTTTAGCAAAGTGCAGGCAGAGGTGCCAATTCCTGTTGACAAAGGAAATCAGAATCTCCATAAAACTCATTCAAGAAAGAATCACAAAATACTTAAAAATCTGTTGGTAGATGACTGCATTGGCTTGGGAATTGATAAAAGACAGCAAATCAGTGCCAGCAGATGGTAAATCTTTACCGAATATGAAAAATTTACACTGAACTTTGGATTTGGAGTCAGTGTCTCAAGACTCTGTGATTTTTATTTAAAACTTTTAATTTACTTTTCAAAAAGGACTTTAAACCACTGAGCACTCATTCATTTTTTTATCCTTTGTTTACATAAGATAATTCTGTTATTTCTGTTTCAGGAGGGGGTTGACATGATAAATGGGACACAGCCTATTTTCTGGACACATCTGTACATAGTGGCTCTTGACTCAAGCCTCAGTTCACTCTTTGTGCAGCTTTGCAAGTTCTTGAATCAGCTTTACTTGATAATGTTTTTGAGGTTGTAGCCATCCCTTTGGGGTCCTGGGTATGATGGTAAACTGCATTTGACAGCAAGGCCTCTGATTGTGTTATGGTGAAACACAGCTATAGTGAATAGACTCTCCCATCTAATTTAAGTAGTAAGAGGAACAAGGGTCAGTCAATGTTGGATGATAGTAGTCAACAGTTAGTTGAATATGAAAGTAGTCAGTGACATGGCAAGATTACACTGTGTAATACATATTATATCAAGTTCCTAAAGTTTTGTATGTCAAACCTATTAGGACCAATTTTAGCACAAATACTAGCCTCCACTCCAAAAATAACTCCACAACATATTGGGAGGTTGTGAGAAGCATGAAACCACCTCTTAATTTCTGTTTTTCCCAGGTCTACCCTTGCCCGGAGTGTTAGCACCTGTTAGGGTCCCAGCTATGGGCAAATAATTAACACCTCCCCAAACTGGAGTCAAAACACTTTTTTTTTCTTTTTTATAGAAAAATATACATTTTTGAAGAAAAAAAACTATTACCATAACACATTTTTGAAGGAAGAAATTACCAGCAACACATTTTTGAATGCAAAACTAGAAGACATTTTCAGTTTTCTAAAAGAATCACAAAATCTGACAAAATCAACCTTTACACAATAACTGAACATTTAAAAAAAAGGTCCCTACATTTTTGGCATTAAATAACCCACAGAGGTGTTGATGTGCTGTTCAACAAAACTCAAACTCATCCCTCTAGCTTGTGCTCATTTTTTACCATATTTTTTCCTTGCATTTAACTTTATATAAATATGTTTTATACACCAAACTCAGCCAGAATTTTCAGCAATGACTGTGGCTTACTCCCTGCTAGGAAGATGTCAGCATTCTTCTTAATGAATTTACCTGTGTGTACTGAACCAGAGATTTGTGATATTTATCTAGGATGAGACCAAGCAAAAAGAGCTGAACGGTTATGCAATATCAGCCCTTCTGTATGGCAGTGAATATTGGGCAGTCTTTTTATAGAGGAAGAAGAGACATGAGGGAACAGAAATGTGGTTTTACAGAATTTTGCTGCCAAAAACATGGGCTGAACATGTGAATAACGATTAATTTTTAAGGAAAATGGAAGTGAAAATGAGTATTATACTTGGAATCAAAAAGGGACAGTTGAAATTTTTAGGGCACTTAATGAAGAAAGAGGATTTGGAAAATTTACTCCTCACAGAAGATTTTAAAGGTAAGCAGGACAGATAAAAGCAACAAATAATTGACATAACAAGCTTGTGTAAATTGTTGATAGAACAGGGATTAGGAGAGATGGCAAAAATACAAGATTGCTATGAGCTAAAAGAGACTGGAAGTTGTGGAGAGCTATAATCCCCACGTTCTGAAGAAGTTATTAACTCACAACCAAAATGGAATATTTTAATATTTTGCGGTAGATTTTAATTATTTTTTTTGTTTAGTCATAGTAATTTTTTTTAACTCTATTTAATTAACTCACAACCAAAATAGAATATTTCAAAATTTTGCAGTAGATTTTTTTTTTGTTTAGTTTTACTAATTTTTTTTAACTATATTTAATTGACTCACAACTAAAAGGAAATATTTTAATATTTTACGGTAGATTTTTTTTGTTTAGTTATAGTAATTTTTTTCAACTATATTTGCTTGCATACGAGTGTATTTTCTTTTCTTTGGTAATCACTCTATTGTTATATATAAACACATGAAAATAGTGTTGAAATTTATGCCATTTCCTTTCACCTCTGCACATAATGAAAACCTATCATTTACATGTGTAAATTTTGTTTGTCACTGCATTTATGCCTAGCAAGGAGCAGTATCGCAACAATCTGTGCACAGATGCTTACATTTTAATTGTTGACATACAGTATTGTGCAAAAGTATTAGGACAAGAACTTTTTATCTTTTATGAGGCATCAAAATGAAGTTTAAAGTCAACCCTGTCCTAACACTTTTGCACACTACCGGTAGTGTGCAAAAGTATTAGGACAGGGGTGATTTTCCTAAAAATGTCACTGAAATTCAAATACAGGGTGAAAAGCCAAACCTCTGTAGGAATTATTTAACTTAAAAGGAAGAGGAAGGGAGGCTTCAGAATTTGAATTAGTCCCCACAAACTATGTGATACTTTGGATAAAAAAAATTGATAAATCTTATGTTCGAAGTCAGCATGAACCTGCTCAGTTAGGTGACAAACTTCTCTGCAGTAATCCCATTAATGCACTATCTCTACTCTTATATTAAGCACTTTACAATAAAATACCTGCTTGCCAAAATATCTTTTATCAGTAAAACTACTATAAAAAAAAATTAATCTTGGGGCTAAACATTACCACAACTCATATACATATGGGGCAACGATATATATTTTCATTATCAGGAACAGCATTGGAGAAACTGGATGACAAAGTGGAAAAAGATTACTTGTGACATTTCATCCTTCAGGACTTCATCAGACTAAATTTGTTATGTTGGTATGAGTACATATGCGCCCAATTGATAGGTGCTTAGAATTTTAGAATTGTCAACAAAAAAAAAGTTCTAAAGTTGCCAGCGCATTTGAAGTCATACCAACATAATAAATTTAGTCTGATGTCCTGAAGGATGAAACACATCACAAGTAATTTTTTTTTTCACACTGTAAGACAATTTCCCCATATATATATATATATATATATTGTAATAGTTATTACAATGGTTTATAAAAGCAGAGTAACACTGCACAAAAATGTTCATGTTTCGGAGCAGAACCGCTCCTCTTCGGGTGATTCTAACTTTTTTATCTCATGTACTCAAAGATAGTAGTTAAATAAAAATTGTCTACCCATCTTAAAAAATCTAAGATCCCACTATGTAGTTTACCCAGACAAAATTAAAAAGTGACCTGTCCAGAGCATAGCCATCCTGCCTCGTCTTTTAACCTAAATGTGTATTTCTATGGTTACAAACTGCTGATGGACTAGTTTAGACACACCAAATTCCATTCTCTACAATTATCTATTCTCTACAACTACCACTTACACCTCACATTCTCAAAAATAAATTGTTTCAACCATTTATTTTCAGTTCTGCTTGGAAGCCTAAAATATTTTTGTGTAGTGATACCATGCTTTTAGAATCCATTGTAACAACTATTACAATATAAAGCTGTAATTTGTATTGAGCACTCTATATAAAAGTAAATGCTTGAACAGTGGGTTTAAATCTACATGTTCTTTGACTTTCTTACTATATATATATATATAAATATATATATATATTGTAGTGGAATACCCTGTCCTACCCAGGAATGGGTATGGCCCGGATTATAAAAGACCTAAGAGAGGAACGAACTACAAAGTGATTGAGAGAGATCGAGTGTGTTCGTGACTATATGAGAATCTTTGTCATTACACAGGAGTGATCGAGATTATTCGTCATTATACGAGAGATCAAGAACCATCGGCCTTAGATGAGAGTTAGACGTCACTAGATGGAAGCCTTCTTCTCAGTTCAGACGCATACATCCTATACAGAGACATTGCCTTCTTAAATGTAATTCTTGTTAACTGTTCGTTGGTGTACTTGTATTTGGTTTATTGTCCCGAGGTATAATAAATCTCTATTTATATATCCTCAGTGTTAAGAGTTATTTCTTGCACTATTCTTTCTCTGTTCATCCCCTCCCAGGATACAACAATATATATATATATATATATATATATATATATATATATATATATATAATATGGATTAGATATTTTACTTAAATATAAAACATCTAATTTATATCATTTTTATAGAACTCCACATGATTTCCACAAACAAGATTAATTACGCATCAAGAGAATGAAAATCTATTGACTGGTTACTTACTTCTGAGTATTTTAAACAAGTGTAAATTCTTCAAAAGGATAATTGAAACCTTGCTAGGCTGTGATGCTGTCAATGGATGTTTGGTCTATAGTACTCTGAATCAGATGGTACTTCCTCATACAAAGGCGACACAAATCTGGACCGTCATACGAAGTCGAGACAAGTCTGGACCGTCATACGAAGTCGAGACAAGTCTTGACCGTCATACGAAGTTGAGACAAGTCTGGACCGTCATACGAAGTCGAGACAAGTCTGGACCGTCATACGAAGTCGAGACAAGTCTGGACCGTCGTACGAGGTCGAGACAAGTCTGGACCGTCGTACGAGGTCGAGACAAGTCTGGACCGTCGTACGAGGTCGAGACAAGTCTGGACCGTCATACGAGGTCGAGACAAGTCTGGACCGTCATACGAAGTCGAGACAAGTCTGGACCGTCATACGAAGTCGAGACAAGTCTGGACCGTCATACGAAGTCGAGACAAGTCTGGACCGTCATACGAAGGCGACACAAGTCTTCAAAAGCAGGGTAACTACTCAAACATGTGCAATAACAAAAATAATGTTTGGGGCAGGAGGAAATGTTAGATAATAAATTTGATTCCCAAGAAATATTTGTCTTTTTGCTTATATACAAAAAATGAGCAGATATGGGCTTTAAAGCAAATCTGACTGAGTGGATGTGCTTTTTTCAAAAGGGTAATTAAAACCTTGTTGGACTATGATGTTCTCTGTGGATGAGTGGTTTTAAGCAGACTGGACCATGAGATAGTTTTTCTTATAAAGGAGGACACAGGTTTATAAACACTGCTGTAGAGTAGATGTTCTTTTTAAGCCTTTCAAATGCACAGGATGTTTATAAAAATGTTTGCTACTCAAGGCACACTATCCACAAAATGATAATCAGGGAGTGCATAAATAAAGGTTCCTTTGTCCTCCAAATATTTATGATTTTTTTATAGTTATTTTCACATGTATATCTAAAGAAATATATTTATCCTGTAAGAAACATGTCTTCAATTTGCCAAATTATGCTGTTGGGAAAAACTTCACTCAGCTGACCTTGAACTCCTACAAGTTGAATGTGCTGAGGAAAATGGCTTTTGAGAGCTGAATTTGCATAATGATCTGCCTGGAAAGATAGCCAATGAATTTGAAGGTGTATTCTTCCCTTGAATACACACTCACAAACATGTGTGTGACATTTTTTTTTTTACTTTTGGATAAATTATTGTATGAAGTGTTTCAGAGTATCTGGTTGTGAGCCTTCATTTGGAGTATGAAAAATAATTTTAATAATGGCCCTAAAAGATTTTCAGCATATCTCAAAAACATCTCCATATATTTTCTTTGATTGATAAGCAGATTAATCAACAAGCATATATATATATATATATATATATTGCTTGCTGAAAATATGCTATTTTATGGAAGAGTGCTCAGTATTGAAGATATAGCATTTGTTGACAAATATACAAAAATTGTACCCGCAATAAGGCATAGTGTTAAAAGGACAGTTTTCCCCTGATGAAAACTTTTATCTCTTCTTTCATTCTGTAGCAATTTATGGCTTTAAAAATAATTGAAATTAAATCTGAACACATGATGAAAGCAAATTGATAAATTATTTTTGTTTAGAATTTACATAAAAAAATATTAAATATATATATTTTTCAGATTGTTTATTTGAAAGAATAATTTAATTTTTTTATTACTTTCTAAAAGCTATACTAATACCATCAAAACAAACACAATATTTATCATTTACCAATTTACAAAGAAGAAAAATGTAAAAATAATTTTTCCATCAAATTATAACTCTTCACTAAATTATTAAAATGTGAACCAACTATAAGGAAATTGTTTATTATTTTATAAAGTTTGAATCAATTGGCAATTTGATGATGATTAGACTAAGATTGATCAGTGAGTGTGTGTATACATATATATATATATATATGATGACTCAGATACATATATAGTGACTAGACAATGATAGTGACGAGACTAAGATATATTGATAAAAATATAGACATATTTTTCTTGAGTTTGAGTTTTGTTTAATGGCATATCAACCTCTGTAGGTTATTCAATGCCAAAAAAGATGTGAAAGCTGAAAAAACTAATGTGATTTGGTTGCATACACTATTGTTTTCACATGTCAGTTGAAGCTGTGGATCAAATTGATTCTGAAAATAAGAAAATATTTTCTTACTTATCTAAAAATTGTTACAAATTTTGTGGTAAAAAATTATTCAATAACTATACTTAAAACTAGGAACATTAAACTTCATAACATTTTTTACAGATTATTTCTTTTATTAAAAATGCAAAGAAAGCTGTGAATTTTTTAAAATGCACACAGACTTTATGGACATGCTTTATATATATATATATATATATATTATAGCTCAGAGGTAGACTTCGCCGACTGACGCCAATTCGGTCGGGCTTCAATTCTGGATAAAAAGCAATCAGATGTCTAACTGTACTGACCAAGCTGTGATACAGTGAAACAGATCTGTCTGCAGATGACTATATATATGTATATAGATATACATATATAGTTGCGAAAATATTTAATGCCATGATTGTTAGGTTTTTTTCAATAGCTTTTTTAACTGAGCCAGTTCATGCTGGTTTTGAAGTTTTGTGAAGAAACTGTTATGATGTCACTCATCAGGGCTAAGTTTCTGGATCTACTTTTATGTCCCAGTTTTGTTTTTTTTTGTATTCATATGGAGCTTGGTGTAATTTCATATTTTGTTGTGTAATTTAATATTTAATACAAAGCAATAAAGCAGACATCCATTCAAGCATACATGAAAAAGAAATCAAATAAAAAAAAATCTTCCTTAAATTTTATCATAAGTAATCAGGCCAGTAGATATAAATATATAATATTGTTTAATTTAAAAACAGAATATCTACTTAAATACAAGTATCGATAAAAACAAACAATTCATTTCAAATATACACACACACACATATATATGTGTGTCATTTAGCAGGATTCGAACCTGCAACCCCTATCCACATAGGGGAAGCTACCATGTGATCTGGCACACCTTCGACCCCTCGACCATGAATGATCATTAGTCTATATATATATATCTTAGTGGGCTAAATAAAGGTTTCAGTTTGAAATTCTACAAACTATCACATGAAGAAGACCAGTGTGTACAAAGGTCAAAATATCATGAATATGGCATTAAAGATGAAGACAACAGTTCATACAAGGTAAAGAGTGTAAATAGTTCAAGTACACTATAGCAAATAACAACAAAATCATGCAGGAAACAAAGTTACAGAGTGTGGAGAATTAATTTCAAGAGTTTAAAGTTCTTAAAATGTTTTTAGGGGAATTTGATCATAATTTATAGGCTTTATAAAAACTTCCTTTTCTAGAAGGTGTGTTCATAGAAAATATATTGAGAATTTTTTTTTAATAAATGCTATATACAAAATATCTTACTTATCATGTAGATTTGTAACCAGGGTTGAAGTGAAGTGGAGGATCTGCAATATAATTGATTTTATCTTTGGCAGCCCGACTTCAGTCACTTTCTCACCAATGTGATGTGGTTTTTCTCTGTCTTTTCTACAAGTATTTTCATAGCAACTACTCTCATGAGCCTTTTCTCCGGTTTTCTGACCAAATGTATTCATGCACTCAACTAGATGGTCATGAATGTCCCACCATTTTAACATCAAAATTGTTAAATGTAACCACCTCTTCTACTCTAACATTTTCTTTTCTTGCACTTCCTGTTTGTGGAACTCCTTTTTGTTTGCTTGCTTACTTTCCTGATAACTAGAATATCCAAAAGTTTAAAGTGCAATGTCAATTGCCATCTTTTATCTCCTTGATTCCTATCCATTTGATTCCCATCCATCTTTTTTTTCAACATCCCCTGTACTTTTGTTTTTTCTCCTAGTTTAACAGCCTCCCCTGCACACCAGTGGCGGTTCTACCTTGCTAAGGGTAAACTGATTATAAAATTTAAAATTTACCATTAGCTTCATTTCCTGTTTTTTAATCCTTTTGAATCAGATTTGACATATCCACGATAATCAAACCAGTTGAGGGAATGTCCCTTTTGTACATAAATATGTGCTGCTTTTATCCACATTACAAAGAAAACTTACATGTATTCATGGGTTTGCCATATGGTCAAAATATCTAAATATTTCCCAGTCATACTGTTTTTTAGTGATTGTAATGTGAATACATTAGGGTTGTAGGACCATCTTATAGCCTGCAACTGTAACAACAATGGTCAGTTTTAGGATATATAGCCTCACAAAACCCAACTATCTCCAAGCTGGTTTGAATTTAGTTTTCTTTCTCCTAGCTTGGTTGGCAATCAAGGCCACAGTGCCCAGTTTGTTTTGATTTTTATCCACAGGTGAGACAAGAGATGAATTCATACCTTTTCCATGGTTATTTGTGTGCAAATAAATGTAATGAACACTGCTAGAATTTGAACTCGACTCTCTGATTTCTCATTATGTGCCACTGTTGGTGCTGAAACCTGTATAATAACCAACGCTTTGAATGCTGATTTACATGAAGAGCTCTCTTCACTTGGAAGATTTATAGGTCAGAATCTTTCTAATCATTGCAAATTGACTTTGTACCAGACTAATATAAGCTGAGTATGTGCATTGTGATGCAATGGATATCGGCTCAGAATGAGAAATCGGGGTGCAGAGTTCAAATTCCAGTTGAATTCATTACATTCACTTACACGCAAATACCCTTGGGAAAGGTATTAATCCATCACTTCCTTTTAGTTATGGGTTAAATAACAGGACAGATTGGGTTCTATAGCCTTGGCTGGCAACCAGTCTACCACAGAAAGCAATGGCAACCTACTGTGGGAAAATCTTCTGCCCAGTCAGTCATGTCTCTTTCAAGCTTGTTTCACGTATGACACTTATCTGACTGAATATCTTCATGTTCATTAAATAAAAAGAATGATATTAAAGTAGAATTTGAGTTGTAGTCGATTTACTCAAAATATTCTATTCTACATATGAGTATTTAGTAAATGTCATCTTTGTTTTCCTTACCTTGGTTTCTGTTTCTTCAGTATTCTAACTACTGCCTTCCTTATTCTCAGCTGTTTTGAACAAAAACAACAAAATGGATAAAGACAGACATAAACACCTTTAAAGAGATGAACAGGTGTAGAGGTGACATATTATATATAAACAAAGATAAATGGGTGCAGTTGAAACATACCATATATATATATATATTAACGAATTTTAACAAAACTTGGTTATAAGCAACCGACAATTTGTAATGAATTATTTTGAACATTATTTTTACCGATACTCGTATTTAAGTAGATATTCTGTTTTTAATTAAACAGTATTTTATATTTATATTTTTAATTAAAAACAGAATATCTACTTAAATACGAGTATCGGTAAAAATAATGTTCAAAATAATTCATTACAAATTGTCGGTTGCTTATAACCAAGTTTCGCTAAAATTCGTTAATTTCCGTAACATGTTTACATTTGTTGACATTTACAATACATTACAGAGCAGATATGGTTTGTTTGCGATAGATCGAAAATTGTGTTATATAAGCATGATAAAAACCTCGTCTGATCAAGAGGCTATTCATGGTTGAGTGGTTAAGACAGTACCAGATCAAATGGTAGCTTCCCCTATGTAAATAGGGGTCACAGGTTCGAATCCTGCTGGATAGCACACATTTTTGCAATAAAAATTTATCGTGAAATAATCAGGCTGGTAGATATAAATATAAAATACTGTTTAATTAAAAACAGAATATCTACTTAAATACGAGTATCGGTAAAAATAATGTTCAAAATAATATATATATATATATATTTATATATATACTATCAATGTATATTAAATGAGATAGAGAGATATGAATAAACTTATATCTAAACAAATATATATTTCCTGTAAGTATAAATGTATGTACAGACTGAGATAAATAGGAAGTGACAAATAGGTACCTTTCTATATTTTGTATACGGATATTTTCCACATTAATTGCATATAAGCAAATAAAATACATGTTCTGCTTTTACACAAACTTCAAAAGATATGATCAGTCTCAGAAATAAACTTACTTTTTCATTTAAGTAAATATACCGGGGAGGGCAATGGATGAATTGTCATTGAAATTATGCTAAAATGAAAATAATACTGATATCCCATGTTTTAATATTCATTAAAATTGCAAAAAAGTAACTTGAAATACTAAAGAGTAAATTTATTCAATAAAATTGCTATTAGCTTCAGCAACAACCTGCAGACGACTTTGGAATCTCTTGGAATTCTTCTAGATGGTCTGGATTTTTGGATATATCATTGAACTGTTTCTCAATTCTCTGTACTGTCCTCAGATTGACAACTAAACACTCTGAAATAATTGTATTGGAGATTCTGGTGCAAATTCCATTCAGTAAAACAAGCCATTTCCAAATTTCTAACATCATAGTGCTTTTCTTTTAACAGATGGTGCCGAACTGACCCTTCTATACTGTGCAATTGACAAAAACAGGACAGTGCTCATGCGCAAAATTAGAAATATAAAATGGGGACAATTTACTCATCACAACCTGTGTATGTATTCCTCCTTTATGAATTTAAATGCAGTACTAGATTAGACACAAGGTCTCATTAGATCACAGTTGGTTAAACCGTAGATTCTATGCTAATAATTTCTTCTCTTGCTCTTAAAATTTGTGCGATTCCTGCTCCATGCTTTGTAGCCGAGTTTGATCTTCAAAAATTCAAAATTGAATTTTAATTCAATATTTTTTTGTCTTCTTGATGACTCTTCTTTTATTGTTCCCACTCTTTAATAATGTTTCTCCCTATTTTTTCACACTCGGTAAACCCTTGTCTTAGTATATTTACTAACTTGCCTGAGGTGAAAGGATTTAAAAAATAACATGAATAGATTATTTTTTCATGTATATTTTATATAAGTATATATGTATTCCTCCCTTTAAACAGAGTGAGACATATGATTAGACTAAGATATGATCAGAGATATATTTTCATGTATATTTCATATAAGTATATATCTATTCCTCATTTTAAGTAGAGTGAGAGATATAAGTAGATTAAGATATGATCAGATATATATTTTTATGTATATTGCAGATAAGTAAATATATATATACATAGCTATTTTTGTGCAGACAGCTTATTTTTTCATGCATACCTATGTTGCAGATTTTAATCAACTCACAACAAAGAAAAAGACAAAAAAGTTTTTAAATATAAAATATTTTTATTTTCATTATTTTACAATGTGATTTTTTTTCAGTGTGTATGAGTTTTTGTAAAAGTGCTTATGTTAATGTTCCTTGTTTGCAGTTGTTTGTTAAGATGAAAAGAACTCTGATTTCTTTGCCTCTCTTTTTCCCACATACATGCAAGGGAGAAAGTGAAAAGGAAAGTGTAAGTGTTATGTAGCTTGCTGGGGAAGACACTGAATGAGTAAGAGAATCTTTTTGAAGCCATGAGCATCATATGTTGCCATTCCTTATAGGCTTGTCTCTAAACACTGCCTTATATACCCTTCTTCAAAGGGATCACGAAGCATGTTTTTTATTTTAGGGAGGAAATGCAGCCTGTTGGTTAAAAATATTTTTCAAATGATTAATTTATTAAACGGAAGGATGTGTGAATCCTTACTTTAAAAAAAAATCGTCTTTTTGTCATTTGATGTGTGGCTGTCTTGTTCATATCTGCCTTCATACCACACTTAAATAACCAATTCTTATGCTTAGATTTAAAAACGAATATATCATATATCTAACTAGCATTTACGATAAAATTTTAACCACTTATTTAGACATATATTTCTGTCAATTCATCTATTCCTAATTTAAGCTTATTTTAATCTGCATTCCTGGTTTCTTTATCCATTAATCACTTAAGCTGATTAACTATATTCCTCAGTCTAAAACTAGCCATCTTAGAAAATATTTGTGTAGGATTTTTATTCTCTTTCAGTTCAGTTAAGTGCCATACGTGATACACGTTAGGGTGATCATGTCTCGAAAGAGACATGATTGACTGTACTGAAGATTATCCAGCAGTAGGTTGCCATTGCTTTCTGCGGTAGACTGGTTGCCAACCAATGGCTGTAGAACCCACTCTGTCCTGTTATTTAACCTGTAACTGGAGGGAAGCAACTGATTAATATCTTTTCCAAGGATATTTGTGTGTAAGTGAATGCAAGGAATCCAACTGGAATTCGAACTCGGCACTCCGATCTCTCGTTTCGAATTGATATCCACTGCACCACAACACACAAATTTGCCTTTATTCTCTTCATGTTTGAAAAAATAAATTTATATGTGTGTAAAATTTAACAAGTACAGGCTGACCAAATATAGTTAGAAATAATTCTTTCATGTGACAGGTCCTGGGCATGACAGTAAACTATATCCAGCAGCAGGCCTCTTTTTGGGAGGTTGTGAGGAGCATGAAACAACCTCTTAATTGCTGTTGTTCCCAGGTCCACCCTGACCCTGAGTGGTAGCACCTGTTAGGGTCCCAGCTATGGGCAAATAGTTAACCCCCCCACCACCCAACAAACTGGGGTCAAAACACTATAAAATATAAAAATACACTTTGATTGAAATATATCCATAAAAATAGACTTTAATAGAAAACTATACATTCTTGAAGGAAAAATATTACTAATAATACATTTTTGAAGAAAATATTATTACCATAACATATTTTTGAAGGAAAGAATTATTCTCAGCAGAAGATTTTTGAATACAAAACTAGAAGACATTTTCAGTTTTCTAAAATAAAAAGAATAAAAAAAGAATTTTCATTAAAATCTGACTAAATCAACTTTCTCACTATAATCGAACATTAAAACAATACTTTAAAATCTCACCTTTTTGGCATTAAATAACCCACAGAGGTTAATTTGCCATTAAACAATACTCAAAAACTTTTTTTAAGTGACTTGTCACTTCATTATGTTGGCAGTTACGGATCTCTACAGCATTTTTTGTTATTTATAAACTGTATTGCGAGGATTATTCTGGAGAAAGAGAGTGATATTTTTATTACCTCTTCCCAAATTTTGAAATCTGAGTTGTAGTCTTCATTTCCTAAATCAAGGCAAGATAATCCAGTCTACCCTGCTATTTAACCCATAACCAGTGAGAGGAGAATAGATAAATTTATACTTTTCTTAAGCATATCAGTATGAAGATGAAAATGTAGTAGCTTAGTGGGTTAAAATGTTGGTTCTTAAATTTGTTGAAATAGTAATTGTAAGTTTAGTCCCTTGTTTGGTAGTATATCCTTGAACTCAGTGTAAGTGGGTGAGGTAATGACTGACTGGTACAAAGAAAAGAATAGCAATAGATGAGCTATACCAAGACATGGGCAATAGAATGAGAACAGTCTGCTCCTGTAGATTAAATGAAGGATTCAGTTCAGAATTCCCTTCAGGTTACCCAGATCAATATATCCATGGTGAAGGCCAGACAGCACAACAACCAAAACATTCAGGTAACAACAACGGTTATGAGGACGATAATCTGAATATAAATAGCAGAAATGATTTCATGCCAGAATCCAAACTTAACTCACTTATTTTATTATTTATAATCTTCACCACTACTACAGAACGATACTAAGAATACCACAGACTGAACATGTGAGCAATGACAAAGTTCTAAAGATGGAAACAAAAAGGACACTTAATATCATGTGCATTGTGGTGCAGTGGATATCGGCTTGGAACGAGAAATCTGAGAGCCGAGTTCAAATTCCAGTTGTATTCCTTGCATTCACTGACACGCAAATACGTCGCTTCCTTTCAGTTATGGGTTAAATAATTGGACAGATTAGGTTCTATAGCTTTGGCTGACAACCAGTCTACCCCAGAAAGCAATGGCAACCTACTGCAGGATAATCTTCTGCCCAGTCAGTCATGTTTCTTTCAAGACATGATCACCCAAAGTGTGTATCATGTATGGCACTTAACTGAATGACTGAAGATCAGAAAATTTAATACACATAGGACTTAGTGAAGGCAAGACGAATAGAAGATAACAATAGATTACTTATCAAATGAGTTTGTGTAAATGAATGGCAGAAATGGGTTTAAGAAAAATGACGTATACTTAACACCAGAAAGAGATAATTGAAATTTCTAGGGTACTTAATGGTAAAAGATGGCATGGAGAATTTTATATTTACAGGATAGGTTGAGAGGCAGAGGAAAAAAAACAAACAAATAGCCTACTCAGTAAAAATGGTTTGTGGAACAAGGAGAGGGAACAAAAAGACAAAATTAATTACAAGCTACAAGGAAAAACAAATTGTGAAAACCAATGATCCCTAATGTCTGGAAAAGACACTGTACAGAGAAGAAAAAATGCTAATCCACCTGCATCTCTATAATTAATTTAACTGAGAGAATAATAGACTTTTCACTCCAGCATCAAGCCTCTCTTTGTCTTTATAATCTTTTTGCCTTGTTCTCTGTTAAATTATTTCATTTTATGCATGCAACTTCCTCTCGTTGGCTCATTTTCTCTCCAACTCTCCATTGTAATGATCTTTGCTAGAGATATTTTATCTCTCTACTCTTAATCCTTTCCAAACTTAATTTACTTTTAGATTTTTCCTGTTTTAATATAACTGAAGTTTAAATTAATTTTGGGAAACCTACTGTACATATTAATCCTGCTATGTATCTATTGTGGTAAAGGTATTTTTTATACTTATGAGTAACTAGTTTTGGTCATTTTCATAGAAACTCCCTGACCAATATAAAGGCAGAAAGTGAAAAAAAGAATATAAAGAAAAACAAGATAAAAAAAAGTAAAATAAAGATACAAGAAAAAGTACAATTTTTTTTATGCTTCTCTGTGGAAACAGCTTTTTTTCTTCTGTTTTCTTTTTTGTTTTTTTCTTCCTTTTTTCCTTTTTTCCTTTGTTCTTCTTTAATTGTTGCTTTTTTCTTTTTTCTTTAATTTTTTATTCTTTCATTTTTTCTTGTTTTCATTTTTTCTTTCTTTCGTTTGTTTCTTTCTTTCGTTTGTTTCTTTCTTTCGTTTGTTTCTTTCTTTCGTTTGTTTCTTTCTTTCGTTTGCTTCTTTCTTTCGTTTGAATACTGCTGTCACATCTGGTCAGGTGCCTTTATTGTTCATCTCGAGGTTTTTGACAAAATCCAACAAACATTCTGCAATGTAGTCAATCCCATCCTGGCAGCTCAACTCCAGCCACTTTCTCACCAATGTAATATGGTTTTCCTCTGTCACTTCTACGAATACTTTCACGGCTTCTGCTTCAATGAACTTAGCTCCCTGATGATTCCTCTGCATGAATTTACTCAAGCTACCAGACTATCAACGAGGTATCAACATTTTACAATGAGACCAATCAAATGTAACTGCAATTTCTACTCTAGTACCTTGTTTTCTCACACTTCCTGCTCATGGATTTCTGTTCTGTATACTTGCTTTCCTGACAGTCTCTAAGAATTTTAATGTTCTGTCAATTGCCATCTCTTATCTCCCCATCCCATATCCTTTCCCTGGTAACCTGTGTATTATGGTCTTCTCCTTTTCCACTCTACTCTCATGCAGCTCTCTTCACATCAGTGTTCTCATCCTTCTCCTATCCATTCTCTGACCCCCATCCCCATAACTTGTTACTCTTTCTCATCACTCTCATCTTAAGTAACATCCTGTGCACCAGCTGCAGTACAGCCTGGCTTGGGGTGAAATGATTATAAATTTTTCTCGTTTTCTTTCTTTTCTTTTTCCTTTTTCTTTTTCCTTTTCTTCTTTCTACATGACTTCATATAAAAGATTAGAAAGTATAAATTTCAGCCAACAGTATTACAAGTTGCTCAGTCAGTGAATGTTAAATGTTTCCTTATAAGAAAACAGCTAATATTACCATTAGTATTATTTTCTTTCTTTCTTTTTCTTCTTTCTTTTTTAATCTTTTTCTTTCTTTGTTTTTCTTTCTGTTTCTTTTAACAATGGGGCTCACCCTCGACAAAGCTCAAGAGTCATTTAGGTAGAGGGTTTCAGAGTAAGGGATACTGTTTTTGAAAATATGGGGGAAGATAACAGTTAACTGTAGACTTATTTTAAGATTATAATAATTGTGGAAGCATTCTCTTTGGAGTTGTTTTCACAAAGTAGATGTATGTTTGAAGAAGCTGCTTATGTAGAATGTACATCTCATGAAGAGAATGAGGCTGGTTTGCTATAATGGGTGTGCCATGATGAACTTTAGCTGTAAAGGTCAGAACTAATGGAACTAAGGAATGGAGTTTCTTGGAAGACGTTTCATAGAAATAGTGATAGAGTGGTAATAGGCTTGAAATTTTTTATTTTTAAGAAGTGGTATATAAAGTGAAAAATACTCCATGAAAGATTGCTTGTTCATCTTTTCTGAACAGCTTGCTGACGGTAAGTCTTTGACATTGAAAACCAAACTGTTGCTGAGATGCATATCCCAATTTGTGATAACATCTGTAAGAATATGCCCTCGGAACAAATCAAGTAAAAGGAATTAAAATAATACAAAAGTAAGCAAGTGGATAGAATGAAAAGAGAGTGAGTGATTAATGTTTATTGTAAATTTAATATTACACTTAATTGAATAAAAAATAGAAAACATAAAAAAAATATTTTTTCTTTGGAATATTAACACTTCAGAAAGAAATTGGATTTCACTGCTTTTAAAATCTGACTTCTTTAGATCCAAATATTGGATCTTTGATTAATCTTTTAATGAGAAAAAAGGAAGAGAAAAATTACCATTTGTGTGTGCCTTAAAAGCTCTCAAGAATATAAAAGATAAAGGAAATTCTGAAAAAAACATGCCGTTATGGGATTAGCTTTGACCTTTGTCTTATTGCTTTTGCACCATTACTTCCTTGGTCCAATATTCACAACTGTTTGAGTAGGATAAAGTAAGAAAAAGAATCAGCTTTCAATAAGACTTGGATTCATGCCGCAAATTCTGAGGTTTCATTTCAGCAACAATGCTTTAAGTGATTTCAGAATAGAATAGAAATTTACAGTGTTACTGCCATATTTCTACACTAAAACTTCTTAAAAATTTTTTTTGCTCCCAAATTGTTCTACACGACTTCATATAAAAGATTCAGTCAGTTAAGTGCCATACGTGAAACATGGTTGGGCAATCATGTCTCGAAAAAGACATGACTGACTGGGTAGAAGATTATCCTGCAGTAGGTTGCCATTGCTTTCTTTAGTAGACTGACTGCCAGCCAAGGCTATAGAACCCAATCTGTTCTGTTATTTAACCCATAACTGGAAGGAAGAGACAGATTAATACCTTTCCCAAGGGTATATGTGTGTAAGTGAATACAATAAATTCAACAAGGAATTTGAACTCGACTCCAATTTCTCATTCCGAGCTGATATCCACTATGCCACAATGTGCATTCTATATAAAAGATTAGAAAGTATAAATTTCAGCCAACAGTATTACAAGTTGCTCAGTCAGTGAATGTTGAATGTTTTCCTTATAAGAAAACAGCTAATATTACCATTAGTATTATAAATGAGAAGAACAGATATTACACTTTGATCCTTGCCCACTGACCAAGAAGGAAAGAAAAACATCATTCAATGAACACTTGCTACTTGATCAATGATTGTTAAATTTTTTTTATAAGGAAACAGCTTATACTACTGTTGTCTAATATTTATTCTTGCAGATGAAGCATTTTAATTTTTCATTTTGACTAGTCTTTTGTTTATTTTATTATAAATTTTTAAGTTGAATAACTTTGAGGGTTAAAAGTTACATTTAAATGTGAAATAAAAATAAGTAATTTTGTTGTTCATTTTATTTGAACTATTTACAATAGCTTATTTGGTAGTGAGAACATTTATAATACAACTTGAGGCTTGTTCAACAATTTTTTTAATCATTTCATCCCATGTAAGGCGGTAACACCACAGATACGCAGGAGAATACATAAGAGTAAAAGATTAAATAGGAGGAGAGTAAAGAGAAAGACGAAACCAATTACAAGGGATTGTCAGAGAAAAGAGCAAGAGAAGGATGGGAATACAGGTGTGATGACAGTTGCAAAGGTAGAGGGAAAAGAAAATATATACAGGGTGATGTAGAAAGAACTAGAGTCAAGTGGTTAAGAGATGGGTATTGACATTGCATTTAAATTCCTGGCAGTTGTAGCCCTTAGGAAAGCAAGAATAAATGTATCATAGTGTAGCTTTTGATATTTGTTTAAAAATTTAATTGATTAAAAGACAGCTTTATGCAAAAAAAAATGCCAAAAAGAATCTGAATGACATCATAGTTGTGAGTGTTAAAAAATTGGAAATGGTAAAAAAAAATAGCAAAAAGGATATCATAAAATGATTAATAATCAAATAGCTTGACAAATAAAAATATTTAAATACTGTTAAGAACATGACATAAACAGGGAAAAGCAATGCAGAATATTAATGCATAGTAACTGACTAGGATTAACTGTTACTGACAAAATTCTCCAACAAACAGTTGACAAAATATTCAATAAACAAAGAAAGGTAGAAAAAGAACAAGAGAAAATAGTACTAAACAAAGAATACAAAAACAAGTTAAAACTAGGCAAAGAAATAAGGCAAAAATTTCACAGAAATTATTATACTCAGATGCAAAAGGGATACAGTGAAGTGGTGACTTCAAGACAAGAAATGAAAAAATATATGGGGAGCTCAGACCATTGTCTAATTTTTAATGGCTAGAAAAAAATTCTATCATACAACTGCAGGATGTGTCTATAAATTTAAGGAAGGAATGTTTTTAGCAGAAATTCTGATCAGGCTACAGAACCCAATCTGTCTTGTTATTGACTTACAGCTGAAGGGAAGAGATGAATAAATACCTTTCCCAAGGGTATTTGTGCAAAAGTGAATGCAATGAATTTGAACTCGGCTCTTTGATTTCTCATTCCAAGTGGATATCCACTGCACCACAACACACTTTTAAGTAATACTTTCACAGCTTCTGCTCCAATGAACTTAGCTCACTGGTGCCCTTTATATATGAATTTATTCGAGCCACAAGATTAGCAACTAGGTCCCATCATTTTACTGTGAAACCAGTAAAATGTAAACGCAAATTCTACTCCATCAGCTTTTTTTCTCACACTTCCTGTCTGTGGAATTCCTTTCTGTTTACTTGCTTCCCCGACAGCTACAATCTCCAAACATTCTAATGTAAAGTCAATAGTCATCTCCCATCTTACTAACCCGAATCTTCTCTCTTACGCTCCTTTCTCCATCCACTCCACTTTCATCAGTCTTCTCATTCTTCTCTTACCCACTTCTGACACCCTCTATAACCTGTCACTTTTTCCCATAACTTTCCTCCTATGTAACCCCCTGCAAAACAGTGGCAGTAAAATGCCTTGCTTGGGGTGATAAGATTAAAAAAAAAAGCATCACAAAGAAGATACTTTTTCAAAAGGAATTTTAGTGATGAATGTAAAACAGTTTTGAACAAACCCGAAGACTTCGCAAGAATTATGCCAATAAACACAACTTAGAAGAAAACAAGAGTTTTTGGTTCATAGATCCATTCCCAGTTGATAAATGCAAAGATGTTTTTGGGCAAGACATTTTTCAGAGATTTAGGTCATGAACAAAAGAATTTAAGCTGAAGAATATTTATATAAAACAATGCTGCTTCACATTCTGCATTGCTCACTACTGCAGAATTTGCCAAAAAATTTCAAAAGATACCAAATTAATAGCTTCAAACCTTGCCAGATATTAATGTAATAGAAAATTTGTGATCCATTATTAAATAAGATGCATAATAAAATGGTAAAAAATACTCCAGCAAATAAAATTTCTGGTAAGCAATAAAACTACAGTCATAATGCTAAAATCAAAATAATAGAAAAGTGAAAAAAAATCAGTGACTGAAATACTAATAAATATTATGGAAATCTATATGAACATCTGAAACAATAAAATAATATATTTACGCATGTAAGATTGTGTATTATTGAAATATATGTTACGCTGCCCTTGATCTTCATTTCTCAATGAAATAATTTTGTTTGGATAATAAAACCTAGCACTCCTGGCAATTTATCAGCATTGTTATTTTTTTTATTTTTTATCGTATCACCCCAAGCAAGGCGGTAACCCCACCGATGTGCAGGGGGCTATATATGATTGAAAAGATTAGATAGGAGGAGAGTAAAGAGAAAGATGAACCAGTTAGAAAAGAGCAAGAGAATGACAGTAACACAGGTGTGATGACAGTTGCAAAGGTGGAGAGAAAGGAAAGGATATACAGAGTGGTGTAAAAAGAACTAGTCAAGTGTGTTAAATATTCCTTACACAGACAACTTGGGTGGAGTTAAAGACAATTTTATTAGTCCACATGCGTATCACTCATGCTCATTATTCAAAAGTCCCCTGGTCAAGGTTTCCAGTGAAAAACTGTTTTTTTCAGTGAAGAGTGTCTAAGGGAGATAACTTGGTGAAGTTAACAAAGTGGTTAAGAGATGAGTATTGACATTGCATTTAAATTCCTTGAGGTTGTGGTTGTCAGGAAAGCAAGAATATGGAAGCAAGTTCCACAGGCGGGAAGTGTGAGAAAAGAAACTGCATGAGTAGAATTGTCACCTGCATTTGGTTGATTTAACTGTGAATGGGTGAGACCCAGTTGCCAGTCTGGTTACATGAGTAAACACCTGTTGCAGAGGTACCAGTGACTTAAGTTCATTGGAGCAGAAGCCATGAAAGTATTTATAGAACAGACAGTGGGAAGCCACATCCTGACCATGGGAAAGTGGCTGGAGTTGAGCCGTCAAGTTATTATTGATTCTCCTTTGGAGCCTGTCAAGAACACTGAGATGAACAGCAGGGGTGCCTGACAGCAGTACTTCATGCACGGACAAAAGGTTGATTTGTATATATGCAGGATGGATTCAGGCAGTAAAAACATCCTGGCCTGACACAGTGACCCAACCTTCCTAGCAGTGGATTTAGCTATTGACTCAATGTAGTGGTTCCACTTGAGATCGGAAGAGAGGGTAAGGCTGAGGAGGTGCAGTGTGTTGCTCTCAGGGAAACTTGCTTGATCCATGCTTATGGGAGGCAGGAGAGGTTGCCTGTGATGATTGACAGATAGCAGCTTGGTCTTAGACACATTGAATGCATGATCATCAGTAAAACTAGGAGCCTAAAATGCCAACTAAAGGCAAGGGATACTAATATCAAGCAGGGACAGAAATTTAAATACCTGGAAAGTGTTCTAACAGAGGAAGGGAAGTGCAACACTGAGATCTGAAGGCATATTTGCATGGCTAAGGATGTATTCCGAAAGCTGAGTAGAGTATTGAGAGAGAGGAAAATTTTGTTGGAAGCAGAGAAGAGAGTATTGGATTTTTATGTGATGTGCGTCCTTCAATATGGCAGCGGATGCTGGAAAATCTCATCAAAGATGAAAGAAAGACTTGAAGCAACTGAAATGTTTCTGTTAAATGATTCTGAGGATACGATGGACCAAACATGTGGACAGCTACAAGGTTTTGGAGTGAATGTAAAGAAAACTTACACTCAATATGAGGAAAACATAGCTGAAGTTTCTGAGACATGTAATAAGGAAGGAGGGTTTGGAGAATCTGATACTCCCAAGACAGGAAAAGAGAGACAAGAGGAAACAATGCAAAGAATACTTGATAGGCTTGAGCAAGTGGATGGCAGTGTAGGGTTTGGGAGTGACACAGATAGTTATATAAAACCTCTGAAGCATGAATGGACAGGTATGCCCATGAAACTCCTGTGTAGGGATGTTAAAGGTAACATCAATCAGTTAAGTGACAAACATTTACTTATATTAATTCTATTAATGCTCTATCTTTGATATTGAGCACTTTACTGCAAAGACTGCTTGCTTTCAATGCTTTGCCTCGCAGTATTTTATTGACTGAAAGCATTTTTAGTTTCATACTATCTCCTACATGGAAAGTCTTTTATAATAAGTTTTTATTCATTGAAGAACATTATCGAGGCAAGTGTGAACATTTTACTTGCTAATCAATATTTATAAAGAGAATTAATATGGAGAACATTCTAAAATATTATGAAATCTTGTAATCAATTTAAGAAATGTTTCATGTAAGGGATGCTAACTGATATCATTCTTTGGTCCATTAAACAAAAGAGGGATAATGTTATATATATATATATATATATATATAAGCCAGTTATTAGTCAAAATCTAGTTAAACCACCAGTTAACAGTTGTATCACTAAAGTGCTCAGTCCATATGTTTAAAGAAAAAATAACAATTTAACATGTACAGCTTTAAATATTCCAATTTATTAATTGTCCTTAAGAAATGTGTCCCCAAACTCTCCCTCTTATTCTCTCCAAACTTTGGAACTATTCTTCTTGTTAGAAGACTTCCTCTGTAGTTCCTGTCTTTAAAAACTCTGGAGAGCTCTCCAACCCTTCTATCAATCTGTCAGTTTCTTACCAATTTTTGGCAAAGTGTTCAATGTTGAAATGATTCAGCATCTCACATTCAACAAGTTATTTTCTGACAGTATGGCTTATGCTTCAATAGGTCTGCTGCTGATGTGCTCACATCCATCACCAAGTATATATATATATATATATATATATATATATATATAAGGCCCTTGATAATAACAGCAAAGCTAAGGACTGTTGTCATAGATATCTTCAAAGCATTTGATAGGGTTTCGCAAGCGAGGTTTCTGTGAAAGCTTCAGAGCTATGGTATAACTAGACAATTGTTTGATTTAATTCAATCATTCCTGTCAAATCATAAAATGATAGTTGTTCTGAATGGGCATATTTACAAACTCTTTCATGTGAATGCAAGTGTCCATCGTGGTTCTATTTTAGGTCCTATGCTTTTCCTGATATTTATCAATGATTTTTCTGATATAGTCAGTATCCAAGTTGCCATCTATGCAAATGACACCACCATCTACTCTC
>JBBBDQ010000363.1:4907500-5115000 GCA_037127315.1 Ascarosepion bandense | reverse complement strand
AAAGCATGTATCACATATGGTACTGAGAACCTCAAGATGAATAATTCCTTGATTTAATTTATTTTTAATATTTAATCATCATCAATTAACTATTTTCTTTTACTTTTTGAACCAGGAAGTTTTCTCCCAAACCTCTTTCTTCCCCTTGGTTCTCTCCTGCCTATTCAGCTGCCATTGCTCACAGGAACCACTACTTCCGACTATTTTGGAGACATTCATCTGGCCACAATAGGCGCCTCGTAATGAATGCAAGAGAATCCTGAATGATGCCAAGTGGTTGTTAGCTGAGAAAATGAGACAGCACATAGCTGACCACCAAGTTCGGCTCCAAGGACTATTGGCAGTTATGCAAACGGGTGCTGAACAATAGCAAAACCTCTATCCCTCCTTTAATCAATGAATTTGAGGTTCTCACAGCATCAGCGAACAAGACCAAGTGCTTTGCTCACAGATTCTCATTCAACTCCACATTTGACTCATATGGAGTACCCTCACCTGACTTCCCTTTTAAAAATGAGGCTAGACTTAATGATGTATACATTACTCCGACAGTAGTATCTCGAGTAATATCAAAACTTGACCCCCATAAGGCAAGCGGTGGTGATGGAATCCTGGTGATTGTCCTTAAGGAATGTGCCCCTGAACTCTCCTTTGTCCCCTCTAAACTCTATAACTACTGCCTTTTTGCTTCCTGTTTTCCTGCATGCTGGAAGTTCTCTTCTCTTGTTCCTGTATTTAAGATCTCTGGTGAACCCTCAAACCCATTTAACTGTTGCCCTATCAGCCTTCTACCAAATTTTGGGAAAGTGTTTGAGGCCATTATTAATGCTGAAATAATTCAACAATCTTAGTGCCCATAAACTATACTCTGGCAGGCAGAATGGCATCCCCTTTGCCAGGTCCATGGCTGAAATGCTAACAACCATTATGGAGTACATGTTCTAGGCCCTTGAGGAGTCTGGCGAGGCTTGTGCTGTTGCTCTGGGATTTGACAGGGTTAGCATGCTAGCCTTCCATGTAAGCTATGGGTTTACAGTATTACCAGATGCTTGCTTGATCTGATCTAGTCTTTTCTAAATAACTGTCTTGAATGGGCATGCCTCCACATGCTACTGTACAAAAGCTGGTGTCCATCAGGGCTTTATCCTAGGCCTGATGCACTTTCCTTATTTTCATAAACAATCTCCCAGACAAGATCAAGTGCCAAGTAGGCATCTACGTTGATGACACCACAATTTACTCTCACATCAGTAAGAATTCCAGCGTGGTGGACGAACATAATCTTGCTGCTGATCTTGAGAGGGATCTACATTCGGTGGTGGATTGGGGTAAGAAGTGGCTTGTAAATTTCAATGTATTTAAGACTAAGCCACCCATAAGCATGGACCAAGCGAGTCTCCCTGAGAGCAATACACTGCATTTCCTCGGCCTTACCCTCTCTTCTGATATCAACTGGAACCACTACATTGAGTCAATAGCTAAATCCACTGCTAGGAAGGTTGGGTCACTGTGTCGGGCCAAGATGTTTTTTTCACCTGAAACCAACCTGCATATATACAAATCAACCATTCGTACATGCATGGATTACTGTTGTCATATATAATTAGGTGCCCCTGCTGTTCATCTCAGTGTTCTTGACAGGCTCCAAAGGAGAATCAGTAATGTTATAGGTACCAACTTGGAGGCTAGACTCCAGCCACTTCCTCACTGACTGAATGTGGCTTTCCTTTGTCTGTTCTATAAATACTTGCATGGCTTCTGCTCCAACAAACTTAAGTCACTGATGCCTCTGCAACAGGTGTTTACTCGTTTAACCAGACTGGCAACTGGGTCTCACCCATTCACAGTTAAATCAATCAAATGCAGGCAACAATTCTTCTCCTGCAACTTCTTTTCTTGCACTTCCCGCCTGTGGAACTTGCTTCCACATTCTTGCTTTCCTTACGGCCACAACCTACAGCAATTTAAATGCAATGTCAATACTCATCTCTTAACCACTTGACTCTAGTTCTTTCTACACCACCCTGTATATCCTTTCCTTTCTCTAGCCCCCTAATCTTTTTATTCTTATGTAGCCCCCTGCACATCAGTGGCATTACCGCCTTGAGAATGGTACATTTCTTTTAAGAAGAGGAATATTTTAACAAATCCTTGGTGTAAGTTACCATTTTGCTAAGAATCAATATTTGCTCTTCGATGAAATTTTTGTCAAAGTAAGTTATTTTCTTAATAAATGCAACTATACTCCATGTGAAAGTGTCTGTTCAACTGTGTGCAGTAGAATCAGACTGATTACAAAGTGACATCAGGAATTTTTGTCCTTGACATATTCAAAATATTTGGAGATATTCCAGATAGACCTTTCCATGATATAAAATACATTTAGAAAGTTTCATCCAGAGGCACATTTTCAGAATGCTTAATATCAGATATTTAGATTACTGCTCCAAGATAAATAAATGCTGTAGATATTGTAGATTTCATAAGGACTCAAATGAACTAGCAACTTGATAGACAGAATGCATGCAAAGAGCAAAATTTGCTCTCTTCAAAAATATGCTTTAAGAATTCTGAATTTGGCTCGAGTAATGATGTGCATTGCGGTGCAGTGGATATCAGCTTGAAATGAGAAATCAGGGAGCCGAGTTTGAATTCAAGTTGAATTCCCTCATGCACAAATACTCTTAGGAAAGGTATTAATCCATCTCTTCCCTTCAGTTATGGGTTAAATAACAGAACAGATTGGGTTCTATAGCCCTGGCTGGTAACCAGTTTATCACAGAAAGCAATGGCAACCTACTGCAGGATAATCTTCTACTCAGTCAATCATGTCTCATATATGGCACTTAACTGACTGAATGATGAAAGGTTCTAAAGAAAGGGAATAATTACCTCTATTACCAAACTGGATCTCAATTATTATTTAGCAACTGAGAAAAGAGAGTTAAGAAGACATTTGTACAATATTATCAGTTCTGACCTGGCATCTCAACTTGTCACTTTGGCATTGCCATAAATTAGTTTCCCTGTACATGTTCTACATATATTTTGATGACAATTGTTCTTATGAGTCAGGTAAAATTTTAATGTGACACTGAGTTTTTTCCTAAGAGTTTCTTCTCTCACACTTGTTGGTCCTGGGTATGAGGGTAAACTGTATCCGGCAGTAAGGCTTCTGATTTGGAAGTTGTGAGGAGCATGGAACCATCTCTTAATTGCATTTGTTTCCAGGTCCACCCTGACCCTGAGTGGTACCTATCACCTGTTAGGGTCCCAGCTATGGGCAAATAGTTAACCCTTAAACTGGGCTAAAACATTATGAAAGTATAAAAATACACTTTTATAGAAAAATATACATTTTTAAGGAAAAATATTACTACCATGGCACATTTTTGAAGGAAAAAAATTATTACCAGCAATACACTTTTGAATATAAAACTAGAAGAAATCTTCAGTTTTCTAAAATAAAAAAACTTTCCTCAAAATTTGACTAAGTCAACCTTCTTACTATAACCTAATATTAAAAGAAATAACTTAAAACCTCACCATCTTGGCATAATATAACCCACAGAGGTTGATATGCCATTAAAAAAAACTCAAACTCACACTTGTGGCTTATGGAACTCTCTTCCAGCTCCTTGCTTTCCTTTCAACTCTAATCTGAAAGAATACAAATGCAATGTAATCGACTTGATTCCTTTTCTTTTATTGCCCTTTGACCTCAGCAACATTTTCTCAGTTTCCTTCACACTGTTGTCCTTTGCATCTTATTGTCTTTATTGCCTTACTTGAGTTAAAATGATTAAAAAGTACAAAGAGATATCTCTGTGCAGATGTCAGGATTTTTATAGGACTGGGTTGGTAAAATATTTGGGATTTGGTTGACTTTGGCTCAAAACCTAATTAAATAAATATTGGTGTGTGCGAAAAGTACTATCCTTTTCTCATCAACCTGAGACCATCCTCACAATTTTACAATTATTACAAGGAGACACAAAGTTATGATAACAACAGATGTCTCTATTGTTCTCGTACAACCAGAAAAAGTGTTTTTTGTGAACTGTAGAGGTTAAACTGGCTGGTGAAAACTATAGAAGTGATTGTGGTTTAATCTGGTATTTCTGAGATGGTACAAAAGCATCAATGCTGACTTTAACCGCAGTGGTAGAATTATCAATAGGATGGTTAAGAATATCAATCGAATTTGTGTCTTGAAGAAAATCACAACATGAATTCCAATCAGTATGCTGGTAAGAGAAAGAAGTTTGTAAATGGAAGGTTCCTGTCTCATAGAAAACTCAAAAGAAATATCAATAGATACTATAACATGATATTAATTGCCAAGAGAGCAGTTGCAATGCTGTATGCAATCTAGGAGAGGAGGTTAGGACCAAACCAAGTGAAGAAGCAAAAGTTGAATAAAAAAAAAAAAACTGAAGTGATAGAAATTTGGTTCTACAGAAAGATGCTGAGAATACCATGGGCAGAACATTTGAGAAATGATGAAAATTTAGAGAAAATGAAAATAAAAAGTACACTTATACCCAACTTCAGAGGGATAGAAATTTCCATAGCATGTAATGATAATAAAGGGTTTGGAAAATTTAACTCACAGGTCATATTCAAGGCAAGACAAACACAGGAAATTGGTGCAAAACGTACCTCATGATCTTGTGTAAATGGATGGTGAAATAAGCCTGAGGATATATAACAAAAAGAGAATTTACTGAGAGCTACAAAAGACAAGAGATTCGTGATTGCCAATGTTCTGAACGGACATGGCCTATGAAGCTCTTACATTTTTTTTATGAAACAAGTTCTTTTGAAAGATCTTGTGTGTTAGTGATTGGCTTCTTCTCTGCCATGCATTTCAACACATTGTAATTAACAGGTAATCATCATCCCCTTCTGGATTTTATTGAAAGAGACAATTCAGCATCTTTGGACAGTATAGTTAAATATTGTTTGATTTACTTCTGTATTCTCCAAGCAGTATCAGTGTCATTAAAGCCAAATTGCAAATACCACTTCAAAATTGCCAGCATTCTCATAATTATATCTGCCATGATTGTAGATAGAGGGAGATGGTTAATATTTATGAATTAGGCCTTGTGTCAGATATAACCGAACTCCCTACAGCTTACAAGTCATATCCAGAATTATCATCAGAATTATCAGAAGGTTTTCATCAGAAGGTAGGTTGGAAGCAGGTTGGAATGTGTGGATTAGTGGAAGAATAAAATATCCATTTTTCATGTTAAAATAGAAATTTATTGTATCAGTTAATGTCCATGAGAAACAAGTAACGAGTTAAAGGGTCAAGAATTTGAAGAAATGTTTGTAGTTTATGCGTACGTACTTATGAGCACTTGTTTGGTAGGAATATCTTTGGATGGAGAAGTAAAAGGAATCAGCACACGAGAAAGAAGAAGAAAGAGAACCACGTGTGACACAACCTTGTGCAGGTAGTGGTTGAAGTTTCTCCTGTTATATTTTTGTGTGTCATCTCACTGCTCCCATCTGACTGACACTGATCAAGCCTTTCATAGTCATTTTAGATTTTTTCACACTGGATCGCTAACTCTATTTTACTTTTGAAAATTGCTTCCATTGGTCAGAAAACCAATTTAACATCTACTTGCAAAATCCGGTTTCAGCTTTTTCCGTAAGCCCAAGGTTAGCCAGGATTTCACACATCATTGTGAATTTTTGGAAAAGTGAAGAAAAAAGTTGATTTTCATTCTTAATTTCCTATCTCTAATTATCACATCTAAAAGTAAAGCTAAATTCTTTTTGTTTATACTAATTTTCACTTTTATATTTAAGAGCTACTTTTTGAAGAGGGTGACTGAAGAACGTTGTGTGAACAGAAAAAAAATAAGAGATAAGAGGTGCAGCTGATGAAGATATGTGTAAAAGATAATGGTTAATCCTTGACTTGATCATGTTAATATTGTAAGAGTTTGGGAAAAATTCTCATGAGAGTCACTTCCACAAGGTGGCATTTTATAGTAAGAAGCTGTTCAAGTAGAACTTTATTCTTGCAAAAGAAATACAAAGGAGATGAGAATGGTTCACTACAGTAGTTGCTGCTAGCTGTGATGGTTAAAACTAGTGGAATGTAGCTGTTATGAACATTTTTCAATAGAAACAACGGTAAAAATTACAAAAGACGTGTTAGGTTTCATCTTAGTGAAAGGGCTTGTAGAGTGGGAAATAATCCCTTGCAAGGATGTAGAGATGCTTTTGACCTCAAACAAGAGTGAAAAGAAAAAATCCAGCCAAGATATACAGCAGTATTCCATTTTCAACCAGATTTGGTTTTTGTAACAATAAAGGGTGGCAGGTGTCAGTATTTAATGAAATGGTACATGGAACCAACTATTTCTCCAGAAACTTTACTTATGTATTATATATGTAAGGTTCACTTGAAGTCTGGGATTGTGGGATAGGAAATTAAGAATTAAAATTAATCCTCTTCACTTTTACAAAAATTCACAATGACATGTGAAATCCTGGTTTTTTCCAAGTAAAAAAAGGATTAACCATATATTTAAAGAAAAAGTCGAAACCGGATTTTGCAAGTAGATGTTAAATTTATTTTCTGACCAATGAAAGCAATTTGCAAGATTAAAAAAGACTGAGTGATCAAGTGCAAAAAATCTGAGTTACTATAAAAGTCTTTGGTTAGCATCAGTCACACAGTCATATGGAAGCAGCAGAAACAAGAAGCTAAAATGCAACAAGCTTCAAGTGACTCATACCTTTTTCTCTTTCCCATTCTTTCTCATCTGCTGATTCCTTTTACTTCTTCTCTATCCAAAGATGCTTGTACTGAACAAACGCTAATACATACATACATACACACACATAAATTCTTTAAAAAAGATTACACCTATGAACATTTTAATGACTTTGTACCAACCAAAAGACATTACTTTTATTTGTAAAAACTTTGATTTATATATCTAAGCTTATATAATAAATGGAACTTTGTCTGTGTGTGTGTGTGTCTGTGTGTCTGTTACCTATAGACTCCGAAATGGCTGAACTGATTTTCTTGAAAATTTACACAGTTTTACTATAACTGTCTGCGGCAGATACCTAAAGAAATTATGCTTTGTAGTGCAGTGGATATCAGCTTGGAATGAGAAATCAGGGAACCGAGTTCAAATTCCAGTTCAATTAGTTGCATTCACTTACATGCATATATCCTCCTGCTTTCCTGCCTGTTGGAAGGCTTCTTCTGTGGTTCCAATATTCAAGAACACTGGTGAACAATCGGATCCCGCAAATTACTGCCCCATCAGCCTTCTTCCGATCTTCGGCAAAGTGTTCGAAGCCATTATCCATGCCGAGGTCGTTCAGCATCTCACAGCCCATGGGCTCCTCTCGGACAAACAGTATGGCTTCCGCTTCACCAGGTCCATTGCTGGCATGCTAACGACCATCACCGAGTATATATACCAGTCTCTAGACAAGAATGGTGAAGCCCGAACCGTCGCCTTGGATATCTCTAAAGCATTCGACAGAGTATAGCATGCCGGCCTTCTACGGAAAACTGCAAAGCCATGGCATAACTGGACTTTTGTTGGACTTAATCCGGTCATTCCTCTCTAACCGCACACTGAAGGTGGTATAAAACTGACATGCCTCCCAGAACTACCCTACAAACGTGGGTGTACCCCAAGGCTCTATCCTAGGTCCTACGCTCTTTGTAATCTATATCAATGATCTCCCCGATGCCATAAGATCACAAGTAGGCATGTACGCCGATGATACCACAGTTTACTCTCGCCTCGATCAAAAATCTGGTGTAGGTGACAAGGCGACCCTTGCTGCTGAGCTTGAGAAGGGCCTCCAATCCGTGGTGGATTGGGGTAAGAAATGGCTTGTTAAATTCAATTCTTCCAAAATGAAGCTGCTGTCAATTAACCACCACAGACAACCGCACCTCCCTCCCATTAGCATGGAACAGGCTTGCCTCCCAGAGTAAATCACTATGCCTGCTTGGCCTGACACTCTCAGCGGACCTCCAGTAGAATGACTACGTCAAATCCATTGCTAAATCCGCAGCTATGAAAGTCAGCTCTCTGTGCAGTGCCTGGAAATTCTTTCCGCCTGAATCTATCCTGCAATTATATAAATCCACCATCTGCCCGTGTATTGAGTACTGCTGCCACATCTGGCCGGGTGCCTCTTCTATTCTCCTGGGGTTCTTGACAAAATACAGCAAAAAATCTGTAATATGATTGATACCGACTTGGCTGACCGCCTGCAGTATCTCTCTCACCGGCATGACGTGGCTTCCCTGTGCCTCTTCTATAAATATTTTCATGGCTTCTGCTCTGAAGAACTTAAATCACTGGTGCCCCCCAGATGTGAATTTGCACGAGATACTAGATTGGCAACTAGGTCCCACCCTTTTACAGTGAAACTGATGAAATGTAACCATAATTTCTACTCCAACAGCTTCTTTCCTCACACTTCCCGCCTGTGGAATTCCCTACCGCATGCTTGCTTCCCCGATGGCTACAACCTCCAGGAGTTTAAATGTAAGGTCAATAGACACCTCCTAACACACTAACTCACATCCACTCTCTCCAACTCTCTCCCTATGTACATCCTAACTTGTCTATCACCCTCCTTCTGACATTTCCTATACCCAATCTCTCTATGTAACCCCCTGCACTATAGTGGCAGTGGAATGCCTTGCTTGGGGTGACAAGATTAAAAAAAAATATTAATGGGAAAGGTATCCATTTGTAGTAGATAAGAAATTAATTAAAATCAACCTTCTTCTTCACTTTTACAAAAATTCAAGATGAAGTGAAATCCTGGGTTTTCCCAAAAACAAAAAGGACTGACCATTTGCTTAAAGAAAAAGTCAAACTAGATTTCGCAAGTAGGTGTTAAATTAATTTTTGACAAATCAGAGCAACTTTCAAGACCAAAAAGACTTTATGAGTAAGTGCGAAAAATTTAGATTACAATAAAAGGACTTCATCAAGAGTCAGATGGGAGTCGCGAGATGAAACATTTAAAATGTAACTTCAATCTCAAGCAACTCAAACATTGTCCTCTTTCTCCTTATCTCTTTCAACAATTACTACTATGATTGAACATTAATTTCTATGAATTTGTCATTCTTTTCTTTGAATAAATTTCTATTTTAAAATACAAAATGTATATTTTATTCTTCTTACACTATTCTACACAATTCCATATATTCCAACCTGCCGACAACCAATCTTCTGATGAAAACCTTCTGTTGATAATTCTGTATAAAACTTGTAAGCTGTAGGGAGTTCAGTTATGTCTAACACAAGGCAGAATCAAAACAAAATAAACCATCCCACTACGCTACAAATTCAGTGCTTCTCCCTCCATTTATGGGCTAAATAGCAGAAGAGATAGAATTCTATAGCTTTGGTTGGTAACCTAATGAGAGAAAATCTACTGCCAAGTCACTCATGTCTCTTCTTTTGAGACCTGATCATCCAAGCATGTATCATGTATGGCATTTAACTGACTGTCCTGAAGAAACTCAAATAGTACAAAAACTGAAACATTTAGAGTGTAATAACCAAAATGAGCAAGCTGGTGTGAATAACAAAGTAGAATGAGGTCCAAGAGAAGTAAAAGAAACTTTGTTCTTTTAGAGAGGACTCTGCTATCATTCTGTTAGATAAATTTAATGATTTTCAATGAAGTATTAAAAATATCTATGAGCTTCCTTTCCAGCATATATACAGTTTGCACATTTTCCCCAAAACACCAATTAGAAAAATTTACAAGTTCTTTTGACTATTTTCAATTTTATTTTTACATATAATTCTTTGTTTTATATTCAGAATAACTGACAAATTTAATCTAAACAGAACCGACATTGCCTCCGTACACTGAAGACTCAGAGACTCTCACAAGTGTCCTCTTGAAAACAGTAGAATTAGAAAGTAGACAGTTTTGTTGAATTTATTTATTTTTAATTATTTTGAGTTAATGTAAATTAGACTTTACAGAAATTTTTTAAAGAATGACAATTAAAGTAGTACCAATGAAACAAAAGTAAATTTCATTTTAAATTGAGCAATACATTCACACTAAATTGCAACTATTTAACTTTATCAAGTCATTTCTCAAAGTAAATCATGAGTAAAATGATGTGCGTTGTGGTACGTGGATATCGGCTAGGAACGAGAAATCGAGGGAGCCAAGTTCAAATTCCAGTTGAATTCATTGCATTCACTTACGCACAAATACCCTTGGGAAAGGTATTAATCTGTCTCTTCCTTTCAGTTATGGGTTAAATAACAGGACAGATTGGCAACCAATCTACTGCAGAAAGCAATGGCAACCTACTGTGGGATAATCTTCTGCCTAGTCAGTCATGTCTCTTTCGAGACATGATCACCCAAGCGTTTACCACGTATGGCACTTAACTGACTGACTGATTAATTGCATAGCAAATGACTCATGTCTGGTTCTAGATTTTCAGTGGCAGGAAGATGGTATTTTTTTTGCAGACTTTTTCTGTGTGCTAACTTTCTTCAGAAAGTGGGCAACCCTGGTTCTATTTGACTTATAATTTTTACATTTTACTGACGTCTTTTTACTACTTTCTGACTCTCTGTTCTGCCATCCATTTATTTAAGTTGGTTTGGCCGCTTATTTACTGTTTCCTCCTTACCTTCAATATGTCTTGTGTCAATTCACATCAAATCAAAAGCACTATTAAAAACATTCACATTTTATACCTTCAAGATAAATATACCTTTTTAACAAGGTTCAAACTCAAAGAAACCCTTTTATTGTACCTTCTTTTTAAAGAGTTTCATTTTTTTGTACACACTAGCATTTTTCTCATATTTGATATTATTTGATTGATATTGGTGTAAGTTTGATATTTTTTTTTCACCCTCACAACTAACACTGAGGCTTATTTTAGAAGGAATTTATTGCTTCTTTTTACAGAGACACAAACTACCAAAATAATAAAATTTTATTTTAATAAAATTGTTTTTAATAAAATATTTAATTGTCTTCATTATTTTTATGGTTTACTTTGTTGGCACTTGATCCTCATTCTCCTTTATCTTTTTTCAACAACCCACAAAATCATACATTAATAGTTTTCTCTATTTATTTTATTGTTTCTCAGAGATTAATTGTAAAAAAACGGTTACAAATAAATTTATTGTCCAATCCTTAATCCAAAATTAGAAAAAAAAACTTTACAAATTTGTAACAATAGCACCTCTTAGACATTTCCAACAGAAGCAACAAAAATGGATAGCACATGTAACTAGAAAAGAAAAATAATTATATAATCAAAGTGTTAGCCGTGCACATGACCAAAAGCAAAAAGATTGCAAGGAAACACCTATCAGCATTAAAAAGATCTATAACATTTAATAGACTGAAATCTAATTTCCTGAAAAACAGCTTGAACTAAAACAGTTGAGCTGTTCCTTGAATATCTATCTGAGTCTCTTCATATCTATCATATTAAGTTTCTGACTGGATTTCTGAAATGAGAAGTCATCATTAATTACACTTCTTCCATCTGCCATATATTTTCAGGATATTGGTGATCATCACTCCACAGATTTCTGTCCTTTGTAGCTCTTAATAATTTGTTTGTTATCTCTTCTAAACCCTGTTCTACCATTTTTTTACAAGCTCATTAGATAGGTTGCATGTTTTCCTATGTCCATCTTGTTTTCAAAGTCTTGTGAGTATCACATTTTCTAAGCCCTCTTTCCTTATGTGCCCTATAAATTTTAAATATTTCTGATGTTAAACATAATTGTCTTTTTTTTTCTATTTTCTCTAAAAAAATTGTTGCTCATATTTTAATCAAGTATTCCTGTCATCCTTTTGTAGAACCACATTTCAATCACCTCTACTTTGTCTGTCTGTCTGTCTGTCCTTTTAATGTGTGTAGATATGATTTTAATAGTTGCTGACTGAATTTTTGGGATAAGTAGTTATTAGTATTTGCTTTTTGGACTAATGAAGAAGGTATTAGACCAACTGTAAATAATGTAGATATGAACAGAACTGCAATAAACATGGTTTTCTCTGCTGAAAATAACAACCAGGAAGTGATAATTCATAAATGTTTGAGTTATTGTTTTTTTTGCATTAAATAGAAACTTCCAGAACTACAATTTTAGTAAGATGCAACTTCTTGGTGCTAGTATTTGACATTTTGAGTTCCGACAGTTTTGCCAAAAGTAAAAGAAGTTCTATTTGTCTGGAGAGATTTTCTCAGAATAACTTGTGATGACATTGAGACCAATTCCCGAAAGATCTATTTTTTTTTTCCAGGACAAATTACATGTCATCATATCCATCATGAAATAAGGTAATTTGGGGAGAGATGGATAAATTGTCACCATTTTGTATATTAAATTCTTACTTTTTATTCATGCATATGCATTGTTTGTTTTATGATTTTATCAGCTACACAGTATAGTAGAGTCAGCTGGGCACTGTCTGTGAGAAAAAGAACACCATGACACTATTCACTTTGACAATAAGTTGGAAACAGCATGCAGTACTGCTTTGCATTTGTGCCAGAAGCTCTCATACAAATTTTTCAGTGTGGGTATGGGTGCCACTCTGAGGACAGTGCAGGGGATTCAGAAAGAGTTGGATGAGTCTAATGATGATTGTGAATGTATGGCAGATCAGATAACTCTCAAATCATTCTAGTAAAGAACTCCTGAATGCATTGTTAAGATCCAGCTCATGATTGAAAACCTCTCTCCAAGTCAGTCAGGTCAATAGCCAGGTAGATATAGCTGCCCTGGGTCAAGAGGGTGGCTGCTGAAAGACCCTATGTCTAGCAACAGGATTCTGCCACAAGCAGAAGAACCCATGGCTGTCAGACAATTTTTTTTACCACATCTTTCTTTACATCTGACCACCTAATTCCCTAGATTGCAACCCTTTCGGTTGTTATGTGTGGAGGACAGTTGAGAAAGTGATCAACTAAACTACTTGAAATACCAAAGATGAACTGAAGACAAGGAATATGGCAACATTCACCAACTTAAGCGAGGAGATCATTCAAAAAGTTGCAGGAGATTCCAAAGTTGTCTGGAGGCCATAGTTGAAGCCAATTGCAATTTTATTGAATAAATTTACTCTTTAGTATTTTAATATATTTTTGTATAATTTTGCTAAATATTTGTTAACATGAAATGTCAATTTTATTTTCATTTTTGGATAATTTAGATGACAATTTATCCATCTCACCGTGTAGTGTCCACTTATATTCATGTTTTTTGAAATATAAATTCATATTATTTAAGCATGTGTATATATATATATATCTATATCTATATATATCTATCTATCTATCTATCTATATATATATATATATATTTTTGGTTACTTAACAAACTATTTTCTATCTGACCACTTTGACAGAAAAATATTACAAAATGAAAATAAATATTTACAAGAAATTTTTTTTTTCTGTCCTGTTAACTACCTAAATATCTGGAAACGGCCATTTTTTATTGATCATTATTGTACACTCAATGAGCTGAAATATCAAAACTAAAAGAAACAAAGATTTGACTGAAAAACAAATGAATCCTAATTCTGAAAAATTATCGTAGAAAAAGCTGGAATAAAAGAATTTTGAATCCTGAGTGTTTTCTTTCAATGATTCAGAGTTGTATGATTCAACTGAAAGTAGTGAATTAAATTACGTTTGAATGCTCAGTGCTATTAAATTTTGAATTTGCTTTCTTCTCGTGAGTAGCAAAAGTTAAAAGTCAACCAAAAAGTTGCAAGTTCTGAAATGCAAAAGTTAATAGGGCTAGCCTTTCAGAAATAGCAAATAGTCAACACTTTGGGTCAAGTCACTGGATCTCAACAACATATTTATCCAATGGGCCATTTCCTTGAGGATACATGGTTTAGTGTTGGTTAGATTTGTGAGTTCAATACTTAGCTACAGCAGAGGTGAATGAGAAACTTAGTTCAGTTAAAGGGAAGTAACTAAGACATCTGGAAGTGACATGACTCATGGAACAAGAACAACCTATCCTACTGATCAAAATAAAGGGTTCAGTTTGAAATTTCAGTGACCTGGAGAAGGTCAAAGTGTGCAATGGCTGAAACAATGTAAACATGGCAATAAAGATGAAGACATAATGTAAATAATTACAATACATTCTCTGAGAAATATAGACAATATATTGCATGTTTGTCATCTTTTTCTTTCTATGATATGTTACATCATGATTGTTTTTTTCTCTCCAGTCAACATGCTAAATAAAGCAAGTATTCTCAACTTGAGAACAATTAGTTGTGATGCATTTTTATCTTAAATACCAAGAGATCACTGGACATTTGATGACTAGAAACTCTCTTATTCTTATGAATTCTATAACCATCAGAACATGTTTTATGACGTCATTATCAACCTTGGCAGTGACTAGTTTATAGGGAAACATTTAGTGGTCTTGTGATAGAGAAAACCTTCTTTGAAATAATGTGTAAACATTTTCATAGATAAGTCTGGTGAAAGGCCAGATTAATAAACCACTACACTACACTAGGATGTGCACTGTGGTGTAGTGGATATCAACTTAGGACAACAATTCGTGGAGCCTAGTTCAAATTCCTGTTGAATTCTTTGCATTCACTTGAGCACAAATACCCTTGGGAAAGGTACTAATCCATCTCTACCCTCCAGTTATGGGTTAAATAGCAGGACAGATTGGGTTCTATAGCCTTGGCTGGCAACCAGTCTACTGCAGAAAGCAATGGCAACCTACTGCGAAATAAACTTCTGCCCAGTCAATCATGTCACTTTCAAGACATGATCACCCAAGTATGTATCAAGTATAGCACTTAACTGACTGACACTAGTTTACCACATTATGGTGAAAAGGTGCAAACTGTATATATTAGTAAGGAAACACAAAAATTTTCAATGCTTCATTAAAAATAATTATTTCAGTCAAATTTATAGTCATGGTGAACTCCATGATATTTTTCATGACTGCATATTATGTGCCTTACCAGGGTTATATAGTTTTGAATTTAGAATTGTCTTTTTCCTGGCAATTCCCTGTTATTTAATCCACATCTGGGGGTATAAGAGATTGATTGATAACTTTCTCAAGGGTATTTGTGTGAAAGCAAATGGGAAAACACAACTGGTAGTCCAACTTGACATGCCAAATTCTTATTGTGAGGAAAAACACATAACAATACATCCACATCAAATCACCTGTCAGTCAGTCAGTTAAGTGCCATACGTGATACACGCTTTGGGCAAACATGTCTCGAAAGAGACATGACTGACTGGGCAGAAGATTATCCCATGGTAGGTTGCCATTGCTTTCTGAAATAGACTGGTTGCCAGCCAATGCTATAGAACCCAATCTGTCCTATTATTTAACCCATCACTAGAGGGAAGAGACAAATTAATACCTTTCCCACGGGTATTTGTGCATAAGTGAATGCAAGGAATTCGACTGGAATTCGAACTCAGCTCCTCAATTTGTCATTCCACGTCGATATCCACTGCACCACAACACACAATGACCTTAATTGTTAGCTCTAAGACAAGCAGCCATATAATGTTTTTGGGATATTTTCTGAACACTCGCTGATTAAAAATCTTTTTTATATAGCTTATCTATTCCTGATATTGAGGAACCATCTGATTAACAATCAGTAAATATTGTGCTGATCTGATTATAAAAAAAAAAACCAGATGGGAAAGATAAAAAAAAGATCTTTCCAGAACCATTGCCATACTGATTGTTTGTTCAACAACCAACTCGGTAATTTCTCTTGAATTTTATTTTTCAATTACTTGAATATATGTTCACAATTATGTGTCATTATGTTATATATGAATCAAGTGTTGCTGCTGACATTGGAGTTTTAACATGGATTGTCAGAGAACAAACATAGTTGATCTCGATCTCTCTTTATTTCTTTTTTTTTTTTTAGAATCATAATCATATCACCCCAAGCAAGGCATTTTACCTCCTTTATTTTGCAGGGGGTACATCGGAGGAAAGTTATGAGAAAGACAGGTTACAGGCGGTGTCAGGAAGAGAAGGATGAGAATACTGATGATAGTGGAGTGGATGGAAAAATGAGCATGAAAGAGGATGCAAATTAATGAGATAGGAGATGACTATTGACTTTACATTTAAATTCTTGTAGATTGTGACTGTCTGGGAAGCAAGTAAATGGAAGGGAATTCCACAGGCAAGAAGTGTGAGAAAAGAAGCTGCTGGAGTAGAATTTGCAATTACATTTTATTGGTTTCACAGTAAAACAATGGAACCTAGTTGCTAATCTTGTGGCTTGAGTAAATTCATATATGGGGTCACCAGTGAGCTAAGTTTATCGAAGCAGAAGCCGTGAAAGTATTTGTAGAGGAGACACTGGGAAGCTACATTGCATCAGTGAGAAAGTAACTGTATCTGAGCTGCCAAGTTAGGATCTATCATATTACAGATTCTTTGTTGGATTTTGTCAAGGACACCTAGGTGGATAGCAGGAGCACTCGACCAGATATGGCAGCAGTATTCAATGCATGGGTGGATGGATAGATTTATATATGTGCAGGATTGTTTCAGGAGGGAAGAAACTTCCTGGCCCTACACTGAGAACCGACTTTCTTAGCAGCAGATTTAGCTATGGATTCTATATAGTCATTTCACTTGAAGTCTGTTGTGAGAGTTAACCCGAGGAGGTGCAGTGTTTTGTTTTCAAAGAAACTAGCCTGATCTTTGCTAATGGTGGGGTAGGAGCGATTGTCTGTGATCTGATGTAATCATGCTGATGGGATCATGTGACATTATAAAATATAATATATATATATATATATATATATATATGGGTACATAATAAGCATTCATGTCAGGAAAAAAAATATGTCTGGCAGTATTCTTCAAAGACGTTATATTTAATACATGTTACTTTACAAAACATGACCAAAAGATTTTAATAATTTTTATCATTTTCTTTCTCTTTTCAGGTAAGTCAATTATTTCTTGGATTTTTCTTCACCTGAGTCACCTGAATCATCTTCAAGTAGTCATTTACAACTGAAAGGTACCAAATTTTCCTTTACATATCTTCAATTATCAAATCTGTTTATAAAATCTATTGAATTTTAACACTCCTCTTTACAATGCTAACATCATGGAGTCATTCTTTAATTTGATAGCCAATGCTACTGGTTCTTGACATTCTTTATTCCCCTGATTTTTTTTTTTTGGCTTTCATATGGATGGTCTGCTTGATGGTGGTCACAGAACAGAACCATTGCAGTCTATATATGAATTTAAAAACAATAAAGCATAGGCCCACTGGTAATTTAATCACTGCTTACTTTTGGAATAATGCCGTAGGAAAATGGTCATTAAGTTGAGTAATGCTGTTGTAGTCTGTTTGTAGAAAAAAATTTTCCCCGTATTTCTTTTGTGATTTTTATCAACAGCAGACTACACTTTCTAGGCATTTGTATTAGTATATTATAGCAAACATATATGCACATACATACACACACACACACACACACATATATATATATATATATATATATATATATATAAGCAAAACTAATTCTATTAATTTCTATTAGTATATTATTGCATGCATATATATATATATATAAGCAAAACTAATTCTATCAATTTGTATCAGTATATTATTGCATGCATATATATATAAGCAAAACTAATTCTATTAATTTGTATTAGTATATTATTGCATGCATATATATATATATATATAAGCAAAACTAATTCTATTAATTTGTATTAGTATATTATTGCATGCATATATATATATATATATATATATATATATAAGCAAAACTAATTCTATTAATTTGTATTAGTATATTATTGCATGCATATATATATATATATATATATAAGCAAAACTAATTCTATTAATTTGTATTAGTATATTATAGAAAGCATATATATATATATATATAATTAAGCAAAACAAATTCTATTAGTTTGTATTAGTATATTATAGCAAGTATATATATATATATATAATTAAGCAAAACTAATTCTATTAGTCTGTATTAGTATATTATAGCAAGTATATATATATATATATATAATTAAGCAAAACGAATTCTATTAGTTTGTATTAGTATATTATAGCAAGTATATATATATATAAGCAAAACTAATTCTATTAATTTGTATTAGTATATTATTGCATGCATATATATATAAGCAAATCTAATTCTATTAATTTGTATTAGTATATTGTTGCAAGCATATATATATATATATATATATACATATAAGCAAATCTAATTCTATTAATTTGTATTAGTATATTGTTGCAAGCATATATATATATATATATATATATATAAGCAAAACTAATTCTATTAATTTGTATTAGTATATTATAGCAAGTATATATATATATAATTAAGCAAAACTAATTCTATTAGTTTGTATTAGTATATTATAGCAAGTATATATATATATAATTAAGCAAAACTAATTCTATTAGTTTGTATTAGTATATTATAGCAAGTATATATATATATAAGCAAAACTAATTCTATTAATTTGTATTAGTATATTATTGCATGCATATATATATATAAAAGCAAATCTAATTCTATTAATTTGTATTAGTATATTATTGCATGCATATATATATATATATATATATATATATATATATATATATACAGGGTGTAAACGATAAATCGGCAGTAATTTCAATCCACAATTTAGGTTTTTTAAAGCGGCATTATCGATCTGAAATGTTAGTTGCTGTACTCTTTAGAGTCTGAAGTCCAGATTAGCTACCTAAAAATACTAACAAAATGAGTGCCAGTGTAGAATTTAACCATAGAATGGTTATTGCTGAATTGTTCCGTGCCGGGCATAAGACGTCTGACATTATCAGAGACCCTGGCTATGCTCCTAGGACTGTTTATCGTGTTGTAACAAACTTAAGGGAAGGTAAAGACATGCAAAGGAAGGCTCACATTCCGAGAAGTGATAAAATCCACACCAGAAGGTTTCTCAGTGGCTTGAAATGATCCATTACAGCAAATCCATCACAGTAACTGGTTGACCTGGCAAAAAAGCGGAATGTGACCAAAATGACCATTTCTATTACAGTACGGAAAGATCTTGGGATGAAGTCATACTGCAGACGACGTCGTAACATTCTTAAAACGAAATCTAAGACCATTCGTAAAGAGAGAAGCCCCTTGCTACTCAATCACCTGAAACACCATGGTGGAACCGTTCGCATTTTTGTGGACGAGAAAAAGTTTGTGGTAGACGAAGTCACCAACCGTAGAAACTCGAGAGTTATCGCCATTGACCCTTCTTGTGTTCCTCCAGTCATGCAGAGTAAACACCCTGCCTCTGTCATGGTGTTTGGAGCTGTTGCCAGCGATGGGAAAGTCATGCCCCATCACTTCATTGAAGTGGGCCTAAAGATCAATACGGTGGAATATCTGAAGATTCTGGAGGAAGTTCTCTTACCCTGGATTAAGAAGAACTATGATCCCAACAAAGTGATATTCCTCCAGGACTCTGCACCTGCTCATGGATCAAAAACAGTGCAGACCTTCTTGAAGAGAGAGTTGCCGTTTTTTGTGCCCTCAAATATCTGGCCCTCTAGTTCGCCAGATTTGAACCCCTGCGAGTATTGGTTATGGGGCGATGTTGAGAAAGTCTCTAATGCTCGCCCCCATAACAGTGTGGCCTCACTGAAGACCTCCATAAGGCGAGCATTCCACGATATCAAGAAAGAGTCAGCTGTCAAGGCCTGTCGTGCTTTTAGGGATCGCATTCAGCAAGTTGTGGACGCAGAAGGTGGACGTATAGAATAAAATGTTTGTATTTAATAAAACAGTTAAATAAACATACACAAATCTTAAATGTCTTTAAATGTCCCTTCTTTATCAAGGTTTAAAGTCTGAGATCTCAAACTGCCAATTTATCGTTTACACCCTGTATATATATATATATATATATAAGCAAATCTAATTCTATTAATTTGTATTAGTACATTATTGCAAGCATATATGCATATATATATATATATATATATATAAGCAAAACTAATTCTATTAATTTGTATTAGTATATTATTGCATGCATATATATATATAAGCAAAACTAATTCTATTAATTATTGATGTAAATGCATTTATTTTATCTAACAAAGTTATTTTTAAACATAATCTTCTCCTCTATTAATACACTTAATTTATTAGTAATTATTAATCATGTATATTAAACATTACATAGTAAGCATATTAGATTAAAATTCAATCTCGCTAGACACTTAAGTCAGTATCCAGTGAGATTGCTGCATATCCATTTCAATTTCTCATCTAAGGGCCACCAATTCAGTTCTTTTTTCTGCAATACACAACATTGGTTTCTCATTGTAAACAATGTTATCACAATTTAATAAAGCTATGAAAAAGAAGTTTTTTCTTTGCTGAATTGTGTATGTATATATAAATACATGTAGATATAGAAAAATCCAAAGGAGTATCCTGTACATAAAGTGGTAGAATAACTCTCTAGGAAAGCTCTAAATATATAGGTATATAAATACATATAGAGCAAATACATGTAAAAATATTCCATGATTAAGCGGAGATATAAGTCTATTTCAGGCAAACCATCATCAGCTTCCATCTTTATTGTTCAGAAGATTTTATATGAATTCTGTCTGCAGATGACTATATATATAAGATGTTCAGAAATTAAAAGTTTTCTATTATTACCATGGAAACAATTAATAAAGAGAGCACAAAAACACTACTGGATTGAGCAAGTTTGGATAGTAATTAAGTCACACATCTGTTTGGTATATTTTACATTATTTTAACAGAAAATTTCAATACTATCAGCAATAAGGCATAACAGAAAAATTATAGTTAATTTGTAAGAATGTATAGATATATCACCAAAATCTGCCTCAACTATTAAGAACAATCATATTTAAATCAGTCACTGCATTCAAAGCAAGCAATATATGTGTGATGGATAAATTGTCATCTATATCATGCAAAAATTAAGATAAAACTGATATTTCTTTTTGACATATATATCTACCAAAATTAAACAAAAATATCATGAAATTCTAAAGAGTAAATTTATTTGATAAAATCACCACTGACCTTAGCCTCAGCTTCCAGACGGATTTGGAATCTCATGCATCTCTTCTGGATGGTCTCCTTGTTTAAGTTGGTGAATGCTGCTATAATCCTTGCCTTCAGTTCATCTTTGCTATGACAATGAGTTTTGTTGGTCTCTTGGTCAACTACACCCTACACATAATAAGCAAGCGTGTTGCAGTCTGAAGAGTTAGGTGGCCAGATGTGTATGTATTGATGTGGTTGAAGTAATTGTCATGGTTCAGAGGCCTGTTGCCCGATATAATGCCTTCTGCCAGTGGCTCTCTTGACCCAGTGCAGCACTACCTCTCCAAGGCACTTGATGTAGGCCTCCATGATGAGTCTGGGATCCTCACCAACAGATTTGGGTGGTCCTGAGTATGACAGTGAACTGCATCTGGCAGCAAGGCCTCTAATTGGGAGGTTGTGAGGAGCATGGAACCACATCTTAATTGCTGTTGTTCCCAGGTCCACCCTGACCCGGAGTGGTAGCACCTGTTACGGTCCTAACTATGGGTAAATAGTTGACCTCTAAATCGGTGTCAAAATGCTATGAAAGTATTTATCAACAAAACGTTTGTGAATGAAAAATCTTACCAACAAAACTTTTGTGAATGAAAAATCTTACCAACAAAACTTTTGTGAATGAAAAGCATTACCAACAAAACTTAATTGAATGAAAAGTGTTACCAACAAAACTTTATTGAATGAAAAGCGTTGCCAACAAAACTTTATTGAATTTAAAAATGTTACCAACAAAACTTTATTGAATGAAAAGCATTACCAACAAAACTTAATTGAATGAAAAGTGTTACCAACAAAACTTTATTGAATGAAAAGCGTTGCCAACAAAACTTTATTGAATTTAAAAATCTTACCAACAAAACTTTTGTGAATGAAAAGCATTACCAACAAAACTTAATTGAATGAAAAGTGTTACCAACAAAACTTTATTGAATGAAAAGCGTTGCCAATAAAACTTTATTGAATTTAAAAATGTTACCAACAAAACTTTTGTGAATGAAAAGCATTACCAACAAAACTTAATTGAATGAAAAGCGTTGCCAACAAAACTTTATTGAATTTAAAAATGTTACCAACAAAACTTTATTGAATGAAAAGCATTACCAACAAAACTTAATTGAATGAAAAGTGTTACCAACAAAACTTTATTGAATGAAAAGCGTTGCCAACAAAACTTTATTGAATTTAAAAATGTTACCAACAAAACTTTATTGAATGAGAAATGTTAACAACAATAAACAAAGAAAAACAATAAAACAAATAAACTAAATAAAACAAATCAAAACGATTTTCTGCACTAAATGACCTAATGAAGGTTGATATGCTGGTTATTGGGAGTTCTTTTCTTATCAGAAAGATCAGAGTGAATTTTCCAAACTGCCATAACTTCATAATCACCATTAGACTTTTCTAACTCTTTCTGAATCTTCTGCACTGTTCTCAGATTGACATCCAAATATTCTGAAATGTTCATATTAGAACTTCCGACAAGAATGCAAACCAATACAATAAGCTGTCTTTAAATTTCTAGCACAGTGAATTGGTATTTTTTTTTTCACTGTCAGCACCCAACTGTCCCTGCTATACTGTGCAGTTGACAAAATTTAACACAGCATGCATGCATGGAATTAAAAATAAAAAATGGTGATAATTTACCCATTATCATTTCTGGTCTTTTTGTATTTTGCAGATTTGATATAATTCTTGTACAAATTATTGTGGTATCTATGTGAATGTTCATGATTATATATATATATATATATATATTGCTGCATTCAGGTTATAAAGAATTTCTTTTCATGTACATGTATATCTATGTAAATATAGCATATTTGTTCCTCTATGCATGTGTCAGCTGGAATGTAGTATCAGGTTGCTGTTTGTGCTATATTATATTATACTTGGGGTATTTGAGGTACTCTTGAATTCATTTCTTGGTTTTCTGCATATTCTTTTCATGGAGATTGCTTAATCACGTCTCTTGTTTGCATGGAGTTAATCTTTTTTTAGCCGTTTGGTGTGTTGATTGAATCTTTGACAGCTGACACAAACATCCACATGCTTAGTCAGTAAAGAGGGACCCACTGAAGAGATTATGCTCATGCTCACTGTATTTTTATATTTTCTTAACACCTACACATTTCTGATTTGATTTTGCAGGAGCTTACTCATTGGTTGGTTTTCACATGGCATCAGTTGACCACATAAACTATGTCCAGGTCAATATCTAGGTTACCAGAAATGTGGAAGACTAGAAAGAGGGAAAGACTGTATGTGTTGAGAGAATTTCTCAGTCACTCTATTAGTAAAGAGAAAGGGTATATTTCAATATGCTTTATTACTACCTATTTACTCACCAGAAGTATGTTATATACTTACTTGTCAGCATCAAATTAACATAATATCTCCAACAGGTATCCAGATCATTTTAAAAGCAAGAAGATGCTTTTAGTCAGCCTGATATGAGATTTAAAAGCTTATTCAAGAATAAGATATTTTTTTATAATCCTAAAATTGTAAACAATAGTTGCATGAATTCTTAATAATTCATAACACTTACTCAATTGTTCTAACCCAGGAAGCTGGAGCCAGACACCCAATCTTGCAAGCAATAAGATAAGTGGATACTCAGAAGTAATTTAGACATTAAGAATGAATTGATGTCTACATATGAATTAGATAGACGAGGTAAATGTCTTCAGGGCTTCATTCAGACCAGTGATTATCTTATTTCCTTAATATATTATCAATAGTTTGAGATGCATATCTATCTAGAGAGGAAGTCATATTCCAGTATTTTCTCTTCTATTCATCAATATTTATAAATTTTTATAGACATGAAGTAATTCTGAAAATCATTTTTACAGGAAATCATTATTTGATAAACATGACTGATTTTGAACTAAATTTAAAACTGGTAAGTACAATAACAGTTACTGGGTTTGAGATACTTATCTTTCTTAGAAATTGTTTTAAAAGAAAGATTTTATAAATTTCAACTTATTACTGCCTGTTTGATCAATTAATGCCAAGTGTTTCTTTATTAGAAAACAGCTAATATTACTATTATATATATGACATTTGAAGGCCACCAAAGGTGGTATTTAATTGAATGATCAATGGTAAAAAATGGCTCTGAGCAAGTGAAACTTGAGGGTTTTGGCAATGACCATACTTCTTTGAACCATGTAGACTGGCACTACAAACCCCCAAAGTACTGTACCAAATAATGAAAACCACATCACTTGAGAACTACCAGCAGCAGCAACAACAGCTGAAATGGTAGCACATGTAATTCAAACAGAAAATAATGACATAATCAGGTTGTTGATATTACACACTACTTTAAAGAAAAGGTTAGAAAGGAAGCTGCCATCAATGGTAGAAAGATCAATAACATTTACAACTTGGGAAAACTATTTTCCTGAAAAAATTGTTTTAAGAGAAAGACTTTATAAATTTCAGCTCAATGGAGTACTAGCTGCTTAATAAATATGAAAAGTTTCCTTATAAGTAAACAGTTAATATTACTATTATATTTATAACATTTAACAGCCACCAAAGGCAGCAGTTAAGTGAGTGATCTTTAAAAAAATATGATTCTATTTGCTCATATTTGTTTCACACCTGCAATATTGAAACATGGTAAGAAAAAACATGAGTGAAGTTTTGCAAGCCACACCTGTGATGATCTTGCAAATTGATTAAACCCTGTCAAAGTTCATCATGTCTTAACTAAGCAGATAAGAAAGTTAGAAATAAGTAGGTGTTTAAATACTAAGATACATTTTTATTAATAATCTTAGTGGCAGCCCCATTACAAAACCATTTTTTTTCTAAATATATGATTGAAAAATGAGCATGAGAAATCCCAGACAGTGTATGTGTGTGTGTGTGTGTGTGTGTATATATATATATATATATATATAGTACTGTGCAAAAGTATTACGACAAGAACTCTTTTATCTTTTATGGGGCATATTGACAGAAAATAAACAATTGAATGAAAGTAATTTTATTTGATTTACTCAACAAATGCTTTAACAAGAAAAAAATAATTGTTACAAAATAAATTTAATATTTAGTATAATAGCCCTTTGCTTTGATCACAGCTTTCATTCTGTCAGGCATTGACATCACAAGCTTCTTCAATGTATCTAATGGTATCTCCTGCCAAGCAGCTTGAATTTGTTCCCAAAGTGTGTCTTGCAAAGTGATATTAGATTTATCAATTCGAGAGGGGGGAATAAGAAAAAAGTCAGTCATATCCTAGGATAATAGTATAATGAGTAGTTTCAAAATACCTTGTTTAATAGAAAATAAGAAAAATTAAATATAACTTCTTTTTAAAACATTTCTTTTACACCTAATTTTAAATAATCAATATTTATGAGCAATTTCCTTAGCTTTTCACCCTGTATTTGAATTTCAGTGATGTTTTTAGGAAAATCACCCCTGTCCTAATACTTTTGCACACTACCTGTAGTGTGGAAGAGTGTTAGAACAAGGGTGATTTGTAACTTTGTTTTGATGCCTCATAAAAGATAAAATAGTTCTTGTTTTAAGACTTTTGCACAGTACTATATATATATATATATATATATATGTGTGTGATAATCTGAAAACAACACACATGGTATGTTTGAAATGATGAAGAAATCATTCATGAAGCTTCTTCATTTTTGTTTTTATCATTATCTGACTTTCTAGGATTAGGAATTATCATTATTCACATTTTAACTACTGTTCTTATCTGTATTTCTATTTAATGATGTTTCAACCCATATTCTCACCCACCTACCTTCTTCAGATGTTTGTTGATTAAGATAGGTATCAGAGAATTTCAAACTGAATCCATTATTTAATCTATGGGAGAATATTGTTCCCACAATATTTTATATAACTTGTTTCTTCTAAGTCTGCTTTACTGAGCACAGGGAGTGAACTCAGAATTAATCTATTACCAAATTCAAATAACAGTGCTTTAATCCACTAGGTCATTCTATAGGACAATCCTGAATCTAGAACTTAGTGGTCTCCTATCATGCATGCTGCTGACCTTGTTGCTATCATGCCTAATTGCCTTCACCTTGGCTTCTCTTTTCCTATCGCTGAAGCTCTGCTGTCATTTTTCTTTCTTTATTTAGTGTTCTAATATTATATTATATTTTTATACTGTTTCTTTTATCCTCATTAAAATGCCAGATCAATTCTTGTCCTAGTCTATTAGACTCCCTTCACACTAATACTCTTGAGATAGACATAATTTTATTTCTTTTTTCCCCAAGGTGCAGATTAAATAGCAGCGTAGACTGAGTTGTATTGTCTTGTTTAGTTACCACTTTAATAGAAGTATAATTGTTTTTAGTGATCATTGACTCGGAACAACAAATCTGGGTGCTTAGTTTTAATTCCAGTTGAATTCCTTGCATTCACTTGCCTGCAAATACCCTTGGGAAAGGTATTAATCTGTCTTTTCCCTCCAGTTATGGATAAAATAATAGAACAGATTGGGTTCTATAGCCTTATTCGGCAACCAGTCTACCATAGAAAGCAATGGCAACCTACTGTGGGATAATTTTCTGCCTAGTCAGTCATGTCTCTTTCAAGACATGATTGCCCAAGGGTGTATCATGTATGGCACTTAACTGACTGACTCCTTAAAAGTTATTTTTTCTCATATTCTCTAACACTCCATAGTTCCTTGCATATTATTGACTTTATTACCTTACTTTGGAAGTGAGTGGAAAATGATAAAATGTGTAATCCAAAACCATAAACAAGCCAATGAAAGAACACACCATTTTTCTCCCAAGAAGTCATGGCAATTTAGAGATAATGAAGAAAATGAATCTGTGAATTGCCATGATCGCCTACATTCTGAAGGGAGAAAGACAAATCCCAAACTGTGGTTAAGGCAGTGGGAAACCACTCCACTAACTTTCCCAAGAAGCCACAGCAATTCACAGATAATAAAATAAAAAGAATCTGTGAATAGCTATGATTGCCTGTGTTCTGAATGGACAGGGTAGTTTAAAAGAGATGGAAAAGAAGTCGATAAATTTTTAAATTCTTGAAAAATAAAAAAATATTTTTCATTTTTCTTTCATTTTTTTATTTAAATAAAGAATACTTAAAGAATTCATCAAAAACAGTGAATGAATTTAAAAATGAAATTACAAAATCCCTTTTTCATTTATTTCTTGACAAATAGCTTTGTGATGAATGGCTAAAAAATCTCATTTTAGTTTTCCCAACAGAATGTTATGAGTAGCTGTGTAATTTTTTTTTCTTCTTTAATACTGATTGTTTGAATTGGAAAATTATTTAATTAATTTAAGTGATGGCTGAGGAGTAGTTACATGTGTTTCTCAAATATTTATCTCTACAAGTAATTTTATTCATTTCTTTTTTCCGGTAATGTAATTTTTAAAATGTTTACTTTGACATGCAGAAAACATCCAAATGTTATCCTTTTGTGAAAAATTATTTTTCTCTCAATTTTCAATAACAACCGAAAGCTTTACATTTATTGTAATAATTTGTAGCAAGTGATTTTCTATAGAAATGTGATTCAAATGTCGTTCTTTCATAATCAACTGCTGCAAGTTTATTGCACATATGCATTGCAGATAATTTAACTGTGAAATTCATAGTAAACAATTTTCTGAGAGAAATTTCTTCATATTCAAAAGCATTCGTATTCTTTCTTTTGGTTGCATTTTTTCTTCTTTCTTTTTCTTCTCTCCAATTCATATTTTAAAAAAATTAGTGCTAAAGATCAAAACTGAAGTTAACTGCAAATACGACTTTTTTTTATTGTAAAATTCACTTGAGCAAGTTATTTTTTATAACTTAGCAGAAATCTGTCTATATTTCTGAGATGAGGTAGTATTTACATTATTTGGACTATTGTATGCTCCGGCCTTCTTCAGGTGCTAGGAATTGTGAACCAGAGCCTTTATTGCAATCACAGGGGTATATCATCCTTCATTCCTTGCCTGGTAGCCTGATATTGAACTCACAATGCTTGGGTCAAGTCACAGGAACTAACCAACATCTATATCCACTGGGCCATGTATCCTTGAAGACAAGAACAATTGAATTTTTGGGATTTATGAACCTAATGTCCAGCACCCTTTTTTTTACCAGAGTTTATATTGCAATTTTTTGATGTTAATAGTTTCTCTAGTATTTCTTGATTTTTGCAAAATATGAAGGAAATCATAGAAGTGTCTTAAATATTTATTGTCTGTGCATGGATACACTCAGAATTATTTGCACAAAGTGATTATTTTGTGCTGAGTATGAAATATTGGAAAACACGAAAATATTTTTAATATGAAACATAAAACTAGCATGATCAGTGTTTACCTGTGGACTCGAGTTTGAATATGGCCAGCATTTACCTGTAGATTCGAGTATGAAAATGGCCAGTGTTTACTTGTAGACTCTGAAAGAGAGAGTTGATATTTTTCAGAAAGAGGGATGGGAAGAATTTGACACTCATAAAACAAATTGAAGGTCAGAAGTGCAAAGAAAAACATAACATACCTAATAATACTGGTGCCCCCTATATATAGATTTACTCAAGCCACAAGATTAGCAACTAGGTCCCACCCTTTTACTGTGAAACCAATAAATTATAAACACAAATTCTACTCTATCAGCTTCTTTTCTTGCATTTTCCACCTGTGGAATTCCCTTCCATTTACTTGCTTCCTCGACAGCTACAATCTCCAAGAATTAAAGTGTAAATTCAATAGTCTTCTCCTATCTCACTAACCTGCATCCTCTCTCTCATGCTCCCTTCTCTGTTCACTCCACTCTCATCAGTATTCTCATCTTTCTCTTACCCACTTCCTGATATCTCCTATAACCTGTCACTCTTTCTCATGACTTTCCTCCTATGTAACCCCCTGCACAACAGTGGCAGTAAAATGTCTTGCTTAGGGTAATATGGTTATAAAAAAAAAAAATAAGTACTGTAAATAGATGAAAAATCATGAACAGGGATAGATAATAAGGGAACAAATATTGCTTTGTGCTGCAAATGAATTGGAAGTTGTGCAGAATCATAATTTTTAATGTTCTGAAAAGACATGGAATATACAAGAAGACGAAAATAGGTATACACAATCACAAAATTAGAGTTTTGTTATTACTTTTTTGCATCTGCAAACTTTTTCCAAATATTCATTTAAGGATTCTAGTTAAAGAACATAATATGCAAAAAACTATGGAGTGTTAGAGAATATGAGAAAAAATAACTTTTCAGTTAAGTGTCATACATGATACACACTTGGGCAATCATGTCTCGAAAGAGACATGACTGACTGGGCAGAAAATTATCTTCCAGTAAGTTGCCATTGCTTTCTGCCATAGATTGGTTGCCAGCCAAGGCAAGGAATTCAACTGGAATTAAAACTAAGCACCCAGATTTGTTGTTCTGAGTCAATGACCACTAAAAACAATTATACTTCTATTAAAGTGGTTACTAAACAAGACAATACAACTCAGTCTACCCTGCTATTTAATCTGCACCTTGGGGAAAAAAAGAAATAGAATTATTATTACTTTTTACGTCTGCAAACTTTTTCCAAATATTCATTTAAGTATTCTAGCTAAGGAACATAATATGCAAGAAACTATGGAGTGTTAGAGAATATGAGAAAAAATAACTTTTAAGGAGTCAGTCAGTTAAGTGTCATACATGATACACCCTTGGGCAATCATGTCTTGAAAGAGACATGACTGACTGGGCAGGAAATTATCTTAAAGTAAGTTGCTATTGCTTTCTGTGGTAGATTGGTTGCCAGCCAAGGCTATAGAACCTAATCTGTTCTATTATTTTATCCATAACTGGAAGGAAGAGACAGATTAATACCTTTCCCACGGGTATTTGCAGGCAAGTGAATGCAAGGAATTCAACTGGAATTAAAACTAAGCACCCTGATTTGTTGTTCCGAGTCAATGATCACTAAAACAATTATACTTCTATTAAAGTGGTTACTCAACAGGACAATACAACTCAGTCTACGCTGCTATTTTATCTGCACCTTGGGAAAAAAGAAATAGTTTTATTATTACTTTTTTGTATCTGCAAACTTTTTCCAAATATTCATTTAAGTATTCTAGTTAAAGAACATTAGCCAAATGGTGGTATAGAGCATTATTTTCTATGTTTCCAAATATTATTTTGTAGATGCTCGTGTTTGAGCTGATGTCCTGTTTTTTATAAAGAGTGTAAATTACATCTACTTGCCTGCACATTTGAGAGACTTAGTAATGAACATATGCACTGTGAAATGCGGTTCTACAGCAGAATACTGAGATTACTATGGCTCAAATGTGGGCAATGAAAAAGTTTTAGAGGAAATGGAAACTGAAAGGTCACTTATACCTGATATTATAAAGAGACTGGAAAAATTTAGGGCACATAATGAGGAATGAAAGTTTGAGAAATTTGATACTCACAGGACACACTGAAAGCAAGAGGAATAAAGGAAAACAACACGTAACCTACCTAACGTGTGTGAGTAAATGGATAGAAGAGCATGCTTTACGAGAGACAAGAAAGACAAAATTTATAGAAACCTAAAAAGAACAGGAAATTGTGGAGAGCCGTGATTGCCAATATCCTGAAATGACAAGGCGCAGAAGAACATTCTCAAAGTTAGTCAGTTAAGTGCCATATGTGATACACACTTGGGCGATCATGTCTCATAAGAGACATGACTGACTGGGCAGAAGATTATTCCGCAGTAGGTTGCCATTGCTTTCTACGGTAGACTGGTTGCCAGCCAAGGTTATAGAACCCAGTTTGTTTTATTAATTAACCCATAACTGGAGAGAAGAGACAGATTAATACCTTTCCCAAAGGTATTTGTGCATAAGTGAATGCAAGGAATTTAACTGGAATTCGAACTCGGTTCCCCGATTTGTCGTTCCGAGTTGATATCCACTGCACCACAATGTACGTGTATTAAGCCAATCTAGTAATTAGTTTCATAGCATTATGATTTGTTTTGTTTTTTTTATACATCCCAATATATATATTATATTACAGTGATGAATTATGTTTTAAATTTTTTTATGCATCTCGTTGGTCTAGAAAAACTAATATTACTTTCAGATCAATCATATCAGAATTGATAAGGTAATATAAAATAAGTGAAACTAAAAAGGACTTTCATAAAATTTTGTTACTGCATATAAACAACTCGCTGAGCAGACATTTGTTTTTGTATATCTGCATACTCTAGCCAGTTTTGCAGAGTGCAGATTACATAAAGTCATTCAGGTTAGATTTCTGCAAAATAATTCCACTGAAATATTTTATTGGCCTTCAAATTAATAAGGAGAGATTCCAGAATTCAACATTAAAGCTCAAACAAAACCATAAATAAGGGTGTCAAGGTGAACTAACGAACGGACCACCAATCAAAAGGTGTTTTTTTTTTCCTATGGTCCTTCCACCTTAACAAGCAAGTCTGTTTAATGAAAAGAAACATAACTCTTAATGATATTCAATATTAGCTTTAGATCCAGAATAGAATAAATTTCCCACCAAATTTTTATGAGGCTCAAAATTAATGAGAAAGCATATTAGAATCTAAACATAAAGGAAGCAAATGAATAAGCAAGTAAAAGAATTAAGCTAACAAGTGATGCAGCCCACCCACTGCTCCTATAAAAATAGAGGGTTCGAGGTTAATATATAGCACCAGAGCTGGATCAAAAGTATTTTTCAGTAAGATTCGTGAGTTTTAGATTTGCAAATTTATCAACAATCTACAAAAAGTGAGCCATAGAGAGAAATGAAGATGTGAGAGGGAATAATTTGAAAAAAAAAAAAAGAAGAAAATTGAGGAGAGGAAAAAGAGATGGAAAAAACAAGGATGGAAGTTGAGAGGAGAGGAGAGAAAAGAAGAGATGGGGAATCAGTAATTTGCATGAATTGTAAAGGAGAGCAGGGATAGTTCTTGTAAAGAGAAGAAAGAAGAGATGAGGGAAGAGCAATTAGCAAGAAAAATAAAGGAGAGCAGGGATGGCTGTTGTGGGAAGAGCAGGGATAGCTGATGAGGGATAAACAATTTTCAAGGAAAATAAAGAAGAGCAAAGGTGTCTGTTGTGGGAAGAGAGGGAGGGAACAAAAGATGAGGTAAGATAATTGTCAATAAAAATAAAGGAGAGCAGAAAATGCTGTTGAAGGAAGAGGAGTGTAAAAAAGAGATGTGAGAAGAGCAATGATAAAACAGAAGAATGAAGAGCAGGGATGGCAATAGCAAGATGAAAAGCAAAGAGGACATTGATAGGTGGAGAGGAAAGAATTACTTAATGTAATGAAAAGAGAAGAGAGAGATAGTTGTAGATAAAAGAGGTGTGGAAATATGAAATCAGTGGAAAGTAGTGTGAATGCAAAAGTAAAGATGGTTGTGGTCGAATGGATCGAAAAAAAATATAAAATTCCTAACATTCACATAAGAATCCAGTTGATTTGCAAACCCCCTCACCAATAAAAATCTGCAGCATTTATTAAATCAATATCTGTAATATAGTTTCTAAATTTTCTTTTTCTTTTTGTTTTATTTATATAGCTTCTTTTTTTTTCATTGATTTATTTATTTTTAAGTGAAGGGTGGAGGGATGTTATCTGTCCTGCTCATCTCCACTGTGCTCCATGACAATGCTCACTTTGCAAGAAAGAATGACTATGATTTTTATCGTTGATTAGACACTTTGAAATGGTGAAGAAATAAAATACAATTTGTGCAAATTTGATTACCAAAACTGATTAGGAATTATCCTATATTCTTTTCTAATGCAATTGTCTGGAACTCATTTCAGCAATAGAGAGAATATTGAGAAAAATCCATAAATCTATTTTTAACAAAGTGCTAATGTGGACTTCAGAGAAATTTGTCTTAGATAAATTCTCAGACTCTTTAGGATACTTAAAGCATGTACATAGATATACATATATATATATATATATATATATATATATATGAGTAAATCATGTACATATATATGAGTAAAACTATTAAAAAAACATTGTATGTATGTTTGGCAGGTGAAAGATGGTGTATTCGCATTTGACGGATGAATAACAGTCTGCTGGGTGAATATCTTTGTATATTAGTTGGATAAATAAATGCATTATGCTTTATCATTTGATGAGTTTGATGAAATAAAACTAAACAACTGATTATAAAGCAAAAAATTGATATCAAATTCAGTGTATTACTGGATCACATACATAATAGCATATGCAGTTTGGTAAACACGATACTAAGCAGTTAAATTATAGATATTATTTAATTTTATTATACTTGTATGAAAGAGACTTGATGGAAGTAGGTGGTGAGGATGGAGAGAAATGTTATTGTTTGGTGGGGGGCAACCCCTTCTATAGAAAAATAACAGGTAACTGTCTTTCTGGGGTTTGTTCTTATTCTTTTATACCACTTGACTCTGCATGACACTGCCATATTTGACCCATGGTATTGCTGGCTTATGTATTTATTGGCAGTATTAGCAATGCTCGGGTGCAATGAAAGCTTTAAAACTAATCCATGGTCCTACAACTAAGACTCAGCCTAAAGAATATTTGTGTGAAGTTTGGTGAGAATCAGATAAAAATTGTAGATTTGTATAAAGAATATACAGACAGATAAACAGACACACGCACAAACATCTTGCTGTTTATATATATATATATATATATATATATAATCGATTTTCTGCACTATTGTAAGAACTGAAACCTTGAAACTTCTGAATATCATTTCTTATGTCTTTGTCTATGAGTGTATCAAATTTGATTAAAATTGGACCACTCATTCTATAACCTGGTTTTTTTCGATTATTGATTTTCGATATTTGTCAGGAGTACCTCGACACAAAACCTAACTAAGAACACTCACAGACACTTATAGTACAACTATGTAAATTTTCAAGAAAATCGGTTCAGCCGTTTTGGAGTCTATAGGTAACGAACACACACACAGACAAAGTTCCATTTATAAATAAGTTTACATAGATTTAGATTAGATTAGATTAATAAATCCTAAATAACATCATGATCGAGACAATTTAAAAGTTAGTAAATATCAATTAATGTGAGAAAATCTATTATGTCATTGCCCACGATTTCAGTCAAATCTATACATACACTGAACACCTAAGAGAATAGAAATCCCTACAAAAGAAAATTAGATTAAGGGGTTTTAAAAAGAAAAACAAAGTTCTAATATGCAATGCTATATTCTATGTACAGATGCATTTAGGTGATACAAATTCACCTTTTTGATATGTTTTCTAAATGAACAATGTTTTCAAATTTGTGCAGTGCATTTAAGCCTATTCTCTGCTCCAATACATGCTAACAAAATGAAAGCTGATTGTAGTAGCAATGACATTGGTTACATTCGATGCATTCATTTAGGGATGAGTTAAGAAGCTATGCTGATGTGAAAAGAGGCCACCCTTTGATCTGCCCATAAATTAACTAGTGTTTCACTTGCAAGGACAGAGGAAATAACATGTTTTATGCTTTATAATCTCTTGCTTTGAAGCAATAGAGCTTGCTGAGGCATCATGGGAGAGAAAATTGAAAAATTGCATGCTTACCTTCTACTTAGGAAAGATACAGGTTGAACTGTTGGGAATAGTAACAATGAATTGAAACTCGAGTATTTGCTTTTATCAAACCTTAGCATAAGGCAGAAATAGAGGAGTATTGAAGGAGGGTTCTTTAACTAGTTACATTTGAAGTATAATTGATTAACATAATTCTGGGGATTCAAACAAAACCACGGATCTTTCATTTGACTCTATTGTGAAAGCCAATTGCATAGTAAAGCATATAAAAACATCTTACTAGTATGATCAATATTTAAAAAAATAGAGTGAATAACAGCACTTGAGTAAATCATTATTCTATAAATATCTATGTAGTTTGTTTTATATGTGCTTTCTGTTTAGGATATCAGTGTTCATGACTCTTCACAATTTCCATGCTTATGTTGCTGTTAGAAACTTTTGATTCTTTTCCAGGCTATATTTTCTCTGTATACAACTTTTAGGATGTATAAATTTCAACTATCTATTTTTGTTTCATTTTTTATAATACTTCCTTGAAAGAGCCCTATCATCTTTGACAACCACACTCTGAAATTAAATTGAAGTTCTTTGCCTGACTACCTCTCAAAATTTGACTAAATCCCCAAACATCAAAACTGTCACTTTTTGTTCTGGCTAAAAGTTTATCACTACATACTTGTGTGTGTATATATATATGATTATTTTTAGATGTATATATGTGGAAAATCTTTTTATATGTATATATTGTTCATAATTTTTACACATTTCATATGTACATTTTATGCTCACATGCTTGTAAACAGACAAGGGTTTCTATACATACACACATTTTTTATTACATTTAAAAATAATCACCAATAGCTTTAATACACATGACATATCTGTCCAATAAAAAATCAGCCTTAAAAATGTTCCAGTATACTGTCTTTTTCTAAAGAGTTTTCATTTTCATTTGATCTCTGAAAATTTTTTTCATCTTCAACTTGATCTCTGAATAATCCTTAATAAAATAATAAAGTAAAATATGCTAGATTGGGACATGTTTTTTATATATATATATATATATATATATATATATATAGTGTATTGAGGCAGCAAATCGTTTTCTAAACATATACTGTTAAATATAAGAGACAATGAATGTCTATTATGTTTAATCATGAGCCATTCTAAACGTTGTATTTTGGCTTTAATTTCAGTTGAAAATAAAGACAAAAATTCTCCAACATTTGGATAATTTTTTATTAATTTGGTTCAAGCTTTCGGCTCACATGAGCCATCTTCAGAGAGGTTATTTAGACGGTAATACAATAACATCCACTATCACCAATGATTTTATTTTGTGTTGACATAAAACTCCGCTAGGCAATGGCAATTGTTACCAAAAATAACAAACGCAGTTCTCAATTTTGCAATGCGATTCTATGACGTCACACCGCATGATAGCGCGAAATGACAACAAAACCATGTATTCAAATGCAATATAACATGTTATGGCTGGATTTAAAGGTGATTTTATGAAGTGTTGGTTGTTTAGATTTGATGTACATGGCCTCCAATATCTGAAGGTTCATTGAGGTGAACATCCAGTGGCAACAATCTTTATTAAATGAGTGTATAAAAAGCATTATGGCATGATAATTGCATTTAAGCATAAAAGAAACTGTCAAGTATGTTGATCTCAGTATCCACTTATATAGATTCCTATGCTCTATCCTTGATATCAAGCACTTAAACTCATAATTATACTATGCCTTGAAACTATATTTTTATTATATATCCCACAACGTTGCCAAATGATTATCCTCAGTTTTTTAATTCAGAGTTGTCCTGTGCATCATTTATTTATTCATTCTGTCAGTTAAGTGCCATACGTGATACATGATCACTGTGGGCGATCGTGTCTCAAAAGAGACATGACTGACTGGGCAGAAGATCATCCCACAGGAGATTGCCATTGCTTTCTGCGGTAGACTGGTTGCCAACCAAGGCAACCCAATCTGTTCTATTATTTAACACATAACTGGAGGAAAGAGATGGATTAATACATTTCCCAAGGGTATTTGTGCATAAGTGAATGCAAGGAATTCAACTGGAATTCAAACTCAGCTCCCCAATTTGTCATTCTGAGTTGATATCCACTCCACTACAACACATATCTATCATTTATCTATTAGTAATTCTAAAATAAAATCACCTAGATTTACATAAGTCTTCACTACAATAATCAAATCATTTGCGCGGGTGCTATGGTGGTTTACTTCAAAACTGAATTTTGGTCCACACACATGGCAATCAGTGTGTGAATCCACTACATAGACAGGTAGGTACCCAGTATTCACTTTCCAGTCTTGATATTATCCAAAAGCATGTCCATGTGGGTGATGAGTTATTTTCTACCCTACACCCCCTTTCCCATAGATGAAACATTTGAAGCTTCTCACTGCTTTATTACTATTTCTATGGAAAGTGTTCAGATGAACTACATTCCTTAGTTCACCTAGTTCTAACCTTTGCAGATAAGACCTGTCATGTAGTGAATCATCCTCATTTCCTTTGTATTCCATTGGTGTTCCACTTGAGCCGTCTCTTCCAACCACTGCTTTGTGGAACCAATTTCTAAGAAAATGCTTCCTTGATTACTACACTCTTAACCTGTTCAGGTCTATGATCAGTCATTATCTTCTCCACATATCTCCATAAACTCTGCCTCTTACTCTTTAGCTTTCTACCTCACGTGGCTCTTGAGCCTTGTAAAGTTTTAATAATTTAAAACCATGTTAATGTCATATTTATTGAAAATTAAATTAAATTAATTAAAAGTCCTTTTAAAATCCTGTCAATTAAAGTCATGTTAAAATAGTATTAATTGAAAATGAATAATTGAAATTCAAATTGCTTAATTAAAATCATGTTAATTAAAAATGAAGTTTTGAAAATTGTGCTCATTAAAATCATTTTGTTACTAACTTCTAGATACATGATGATTCATGCACACTAGTTGGAATATTTTTTAAGTACAGTAAGCATCTTTTCTATAAAATGACAACTGCATTCCTTGTATTGATAGATGATTATTTTGAAAAAGATGCTAACTGCCACCTAAATGCTTAAAACCTAACAAGAGTAACCAACATATAGTTACCTACATAAGAACTAAGTAAATGCTTACAGGCTCAAATATAAATAACTAGTATTTATCTATTTCCAAACCAAGTAACTGCTTCTAGGCTCAAATGTATGATGTAGAAGAACTTTATTTTACAAATTCTATTCATTCCTGAAGGCTGTTCATGACCTGAAATGTTCATGAACTGAAACTATTTTCGCCATGAAAATCAATGTAAAAGAGATTAATCTGTTCCTAGATGCCAGATGATTGCTTATTTAAACTTTTATAAATTTTCAATCTTTGTGCAGATGTTCCTTCACAAAACCAGTGAAAATCATTAAATCTAGCACAAAAAAGGCAAATACAATTCTAAACAGTTAAAATATAGACCAAATTTAATTTAATTTTATCATACTTCTACAAAAGAGAATCAGTGGAAGTAGAAGGTGGTAAGAATGAAGAGAAATGTTATTGTTTGATGTGGGGAACCCCTTCCATCAAAAAATAACAGGTAATTGTCTTTCTGGGGTTTGTTCTCATTTTCTTTTTGGTCTTTTAGCACCACTTGACCTTGCATGATCTAATCTATCTAATCTAAATCTAAATCTATCTAAGCTTATTTATAAATGGAACTTTGTCTGTGTGTGTGTCTGTGTGTGTCTCTGTGTGTGTGTATCCGTTACCTATAGAATCCAAAACGGCTGAACCGATTTTCTTGAAAATTTACACAGTTGTACTATAAGCGTCTGCGAGTGTTCTTAGCTAGGTTTTGTGTCCAGGTACCCCTGATAAATATGGAAAATCGATTACTGAAAAAATCGTGTTATAGAAGGAGTGGTCCGATTTTAATCAAATTTGATACACCCATAGACAAAGGCATAAGAAATGATATTCAGAAGTTTCAAGGTTACAGTTCTTAAAATAGTGCAGAAAATCAATTATATATATATATATATATTGATACCAGGAAATCAAAATTTGACTTACCTCCATTTTTCTTTCAGTCTATGGTTTCGCTTTAACTGGAAACTTTTTAGTCTTTCATGCCAACGTCCAAAGAGTCTGAGCTCTAGAACCATGGATTAGTTTTAAAGCTTTCATTACACCTGATCAATGCCAGGCTATACTGCTAGTACTCTCATATTTGACCCATGGTATTGCTGGCTTATGTATTCATATTTTGAGGAAATATTCATCACTTGAGATGTTTCTTTGGGAGAAAAAGTGTTTGTGAACTGAAGTTCTTCTATATTTAACTTCCCTTAAACCAAGTAAATACTTACAATCCCAAATGTAAACAACTGATATTTATCTCTCTTTGAACAAAGTAAAGACTTAGTTACAGTTGTAAACTTGTATTTTTATACATCCTATTTACTCCTTTAAGAATCTGCATGATTTCAACAAAAGTTCTTTTATAAATGATTGTGTAACTATTTTGTGAATTATTTCTTCAAAGAAATGTAATCTTTGTGAACCCAAGTTTTGACTTCATTGCAGATTCACTTTCTCATCCAAAGTTTTTTTTTTTAATCTTCTTAGAGAACTCTTTTTTTAGTAGATATATCAGGAGCTGAAAATGACTGGTCAAAAGCTTTTATAGCTCTTTAATGTTAACCAGTTTTATTTACAAACCATTCATGACTTAATTCTGGATGATTACCCTAAAAGATTTATAGTTTGATTCTTTTGATCACTTTTTATGCAGAATTTCATTATTTTATCTGCAGGCTTAATATCAAAAGCATGTAATGATAAGTATTTGCTGGCAAAGGCTAACTCTAGCATTGGGAAACTGGTAAAAATATAATCTATAGATATATATAATAAAACTATGAGTAAAAGTTTAATAATCATGCAGAATTCAAATTATTTCTTAAAATTTCTATATGTTTTTGATATAAATCATTTTTTAAAAGAATGTCAACAGTCTATCACTTAGTAGATTCATTAAAAAATCAATTTCAATGACTTTTGTCGATGTGTGCCCGATCACCACTCTCCCACTTTGTGTAAACAATCCCGGATATGCCAGTCAGCAGAAAACAGTCACAACCCTGGTGTGCTAAAAATAGTAACAATTTCTTTTCAAACAAACAAAAAACAAACAAAAAAACTTAATTTTCGCCACAAAACAAAAGACATTTAATTTTGAACCAAAATTAATCTAAATATAGTCAACAAACACCGAATACACTTTTGACTGTAATTAATACGGCCTGAAATTAACTATAGTCATTTAGTTGTTTAGCGAGCTCGCTGCTGTTGTATGAATGCGTTTGTCTGAATGTCAGCTATTTCACAGCAAAGGACCTCTCGACTAGGGGGACAAGGAGCCTCACTGCATCACGACTTTGACGTGCCCAGTCAAGTCAACTGAGCCCAGTGGCATTCAAGCACACTCCTGCAGTTTCCAGTGGCACTGAGGTCACTCCTGCAGTTTCCAGCAGCACTGAGGTCACTCCTGCAGTTTCCAGCAGCACTGAGGTCACTCCTGCAGTTTCCAGCAGCACTGAGGTCACTCCTGCAGTTTTCAGTGGCACTGAACTCACTCCTGCAGTTTCCAGCGGCACTGAACTCACTCCTGCAGTTTCCAGCTTCTTCCAGCTCACTCCTAGCTCACTCCTGCAGTTTCCAGCGGCATCCAGCTCAATCTTGCAGTTTCCAGCGGCATCCAGCTCACTCTTGCAGTTTCCAGCGGCATCCAGCTCACTCTTGCAGTTTCCAGCAGACCATAGCTAATTCCTGCAGGTTCCATTGATTCCAGCAGCCACTAGCTATCTACTGCAGTGTTCCACTGATGTTCGACAACCTGTTCTAGTCTTCATTGACGTCTAGTGACCAGTTCCAGCACCCACTGACGTCCAGACACTGCTTCTGATACATGACCTCCATCACAATACCATCCACCGATCGTTTAAAAAAAGAAAAATAAAGACACGATTTTTATTGTCTCCAACTGACCATCTGCATTTGTCATCCTTCTTTGCTATGGCTGTCTTCTTTTCTTGCTTTTGTGTCCACTTTCTTAGTTGCACAGTCGATTGACACTCACACCTCTTGGCCTACAATGCAACACTTTCCTAGCAAAAACAGACAGAAAAAGCAGTGATTTAGAGTAGATTATTCAGAGTAAATGATTAAATGTGTGTGGGCTTTGATTAAATTCATATGATAATTGCTTTAATTTTAGAAACCCTGGTTTGCTGTGAAGATAAATAATTCCTGAAATGAAACTAAATTTTGCACATTCATCACTCCCCAAAAAACAAAAAAATTCACATATTTCTGGTAAATACAAGATCAGTTGTGTCAGAAGCTGATATTTGGTGCCCAGCATATGGTGCCAAAAGCAGGTGATGACCAATTTTACATACAAAAAGAATGGTGTACATTTTAGATATATTCCCAAGAATAGTTACATTGTTTTCATATTTGTAAATTTACAATTAGATACAAAAATGCCAGCAAAATATGATATCAATTTGACCAAACTTAATGTTTTAGTTCCCCCAAATCTAACTGATATGTCACTTTTGAAAAATAGGGTCAGTTTCATTTGCTTAAAAACATTAAATTCAACATGATTCTAACAATTTTCTAGACAAAAAAATAAAAGAGAATGAAGAAATAACAAATATCTAGAAGTGATTATGTAAAAATAAAGGATTAAATATGTCCAAGTTATTTTTATCTTCATGCAATCATAATTGACAAATTTAAACAAAGTTAACCCAAATCTGAAATCATGACTGACTTTGCTTTCTAACAAGATATAGCACACATCGTTTGAAAAATATTCTGTAAATGTAAAGTATCTGCTTGCAAATTTATTGTCTATGATTTGGACCATTATTTTCTCCTTGTTTGTTAATTCACACCATTTTGTCCACTATGCTCTTTGGCCTTTTTTAGGCATCCATCTTCATACTTGGTAAGCTTCTTAGAATTTTGAATCAAACCCTTTATTCAATTCATAAGACTAGATTGTTCTCATTCTATTTTTTATGCTGAATCAAGATACTTTGATGATTCCAACAGTTTATAGACAGGAGTTAAATCTTTAAAATTTCACTATTGGCTTATCCAAGAGACAAACAGCCTGGTAAAATAATGGTGATAGTAATATTAGCTATTTTCCTACAAGGAAACATTTGACTTTCAATTACCATGCAGCCAGTATTGTTTTCAGTTGAAATGTATATAATTTAAAAAATGTTGAGACATTCTAGGGACCAAAAACTTATTTTAATGTCTAAAATGCACCTGATTTTAGTGCAAAGAAAATAAGTGAAACTTGTGGAAATGAAGATGATTCCACCAGTTGAGTACAGATAGTTTTAAGTCTCTAAGAACTGGCCACTGAATTATCCAAGAGACACATGGACCAGTAAATTAAAGCATTGATTAAAATATATCTGGCTACTGTGAGATCAATTCCTAGCTTTGGTATTGCCAAAAATTCATATGCACTGGCTCAGTGGAAGAAATGAATATGTAGCACAAATATGAATGACTGGTGAGTTATGAACTGATATAAAAGAAGATGACAAGTTTTGATAATGAATAAGAACTGCATAGTTACTTTCCTCTCTATATAGTAAAGGAGTCACTTGAAGAAACTCCTATTACAAAACCGTTACCATTTATAATTGAAAAAAATAATGTACTCTCAAATTACTCTTATATCTGTTTAAAAAATTAAACAAAACAATTATTATTCAAGTAGAATAAATGTATGCAGAAAAAACCTCAAACAGCCATCCTTTAATAACTTAAAAATCAAAATCTAGCCACCTCAAAGTCTAAACACATCTAGAGGTGCAATCAGAAGTCCAGACCTGGCTGCTTTTTCCCTAGAAGAAATCAGTTAGTATAAAAAAAAAAAATTTAATAGATGTAACCAGAAAAATAATAATTGAAAGAAATAGTCAAACCATAAACACTAATGCATATACATTAAAATTAAACACACCCAAACTATCAAATGAAATAAAAATAGGTTATATCATCACAAAAGTGGAAACTTAAATTGCCAGACCCTTACGATATCATAACTGCCAAAGATTTGGTCTTCAAAAAGACAGATGTACTAGAATGGTATGTCTAAAATGCAGCAGTACAGATCATCAAAAAACTGAGTGCAAAGTTACATTAAAATGCACGTATTGTAATGAAAGCCACCCTGCATCTTCACATATATGTAAATCCTGGCAAAAAGAAAATAAATAATTGAGATCAATTATATGAGAAAATAACTTTTCCTGAAGTCAGGAAAATTGCTGAAAACACTAGAAAAAATATTACAATAAATTATGCAAGTGCAACCAAATCTCAACAACACAGTGGTAAGAAATACGATTTCTGCAAATTAACAGCATAAATCTAAGAGCTCAAGAAATTAATTGAAATAATGAAAACTGATATCATCAGGGAAAAGCGACAATTTACACTGCATCCCATAAAAAAAACTGATATAACTAATCAAAACATAGAAAATTCTAACTGGTTAAAATTAGAAATTAGAAGATGAAAAGGAATCATGTCAATCTAGAGATTCCTCACCTATGACTCAAAGGAGAAGCAAAAACAAGCAAATACAAAAAGCAAGAAGAGGCAAACGAGTTAAAAAGAAAACACTGAAAGGAAGAAATCACCAAAAATCAAGCTGAAAAACAAGAAAACACACAACTCAGTTAAAAAGGAATCCACGCAAGAAAAAAAATCACCTAAAAACAATTCAGAAATAAACGAACCCTTAAGTATGCCATAAAACAAAATAAACTAAACCCATCAAATTCTTTCTTAACATTTGATCCTGTCTAAATGTCTAGAATTAACCAAAACGTTCATTTGGTTTCAGTAGAAATAAAATATTTTTTTTTATTGAACATCATATTTACAATTTTTCTTCTCTATATTAGATGAAAAAAATAACAAAATCTGTTCCATTATCTTCTAGTAAAGATATGTGAATAGGGTTAGTGTTTTTTGTACAATCTAGAATCAGCAAACTGTCTTCAAATTCAAATCTGGGCAGTTATATTCACTATCACAAAAATGTCTATGGAAAATATATGAATCCAATTCTACTTTCATCTATGGGTTAAATTGTAGACAGAGATCTACTTGACAATTTAAAGTAGATCCCTGTCTACTTTTTTCTTTGAGTGACAACCAGTTTAAAAGATGAAAAACAGTGAATTCCAGATGGTAACATGAAACCATTCCACTGTTTTTCTCCAAAAATGTTATGGCAATTCACAGATAATGAAGCAAAATGAATCTGTAGAAAACCATGATCACCAATATGTGAATGAAACATGATGTAGAAAACTAAGTCTACTTTCAGACAAGTTCATAAATTTGTTTTCCTAAAACTTTAATTTTCCCAGCAAAGCATTTCTCAAGGGGCTCTTTTACTGTTATTCAGGGAAATTTACTTTAATTAATATAATTCTTCAAAGACCAAAATAAATGATAATCCAAAAGTGTGGTATCTGTTAAATATGGTAAATGAATGAAAACTTTCAAATCAATTTTTGATTGGTTGCCAAAGAAACATGAAGTCTTGGGTTATCCTGATGGAATATGATGCCTTTCTTTGAACATTTTATTGATTGCTGTCTTAAGTTGGTCTAACTGGGAACATGACTCACTTGAATCAATAAGGAGCTCATCATAAAAGATTCCTTTTCTATCCCACCATATATGCAATATCATCTTTGAATAAAGATCAGCTTTTGGCGCACTCAGTGGTGGGCACAAATCTTAATAGCATAAGATATAGAGATGAAACAGTGTTGATGGTTGCCAGAGAGAGAGAAAAAAAAACTAAGATGCAAGTTTCAAAATCAAATACATACAGAAATTTAATCATTTCACCCCAAGCAAGGTGGCAATGCTATTAGTATGCATAGAGTTACTGGGAGTGAAAGTAAAAGAGAAGATTGAGGAAAGATGAACAAGAATCAAAAAAACAGAAGAGGAAGATTGATGTTGAATTGAAATTTTTTAAGATTGTAATTATCAGTGAATCAAATAAATGGAAGGGTATTCCACAGGTGGGAAGTACAAATAAAGAAACCATAGGAACAGAAGTGCATTTAGGTATTTCAAGAATAAAAAAGTGGGATTTAGATGCCAGTCTAGTAGCAAGTTTAAATTCATGTATTTGGGGAGGGGTCCTGGTTGTGATGGTAAACTGCATCTGGCAGCAAGGCCTCTGATTGGGAGGTTGTGAGAAGCATGGAACCACCTCTTAATTGCTGTTGCTGTCAGGTCCACACTGACCTGGTGGTAGCACTTGTTAGGGTCCCAGCTATGGACAAATAGTAAACCCCCAAACTGGAGTCAAAACACAATGAAAGTATAAAAATACACTTTTATAGAAATATATACATAAAAATACACTTTTGTAGAAATATGTACATTTTTGAAGAAAAAAATTCTCAGCAAAACATTTTTGAATACGAAGACATTTTTAGTTTTCTAAAAAAAAAGAATAAAAACAAAAAATTTTTATGAAAATATAACTAAATCAGCCTTCTCACTATAATCGAATATTAAAAAAATACATATAAATACCATTTTTTCAACATTATATAACCTACAGAGGTTGATATGCCATTAAACAAAACTCAAAAACTTTATGTATTTGGGGCACTAGTGGAACAAGCTTGTCAGAGCAGGTTATGTTCATCCTTCACAAGCAAAGAAGACCATGACTTCTGGTCTCTAAAGGTTTGGGTGGGTGCAGACGTGGCTGATAAGGTCAATCTTCTTACGCATGTTGCAGCAGGGGTAGGGGATAGCCCTAAGCTGGTGGGTGGAGCTTTTGTGCTTCTTTCTTTTCTGGAACCTCTCTTTGAGGGCCCTGATGCAACCTTCTTCAAATTTTGCAACTCCAGATTTCACTTGGGATCTCCAGGCAGCTCTATCTTTAGCAGTGGATTCTCAGTAGGCATATGGGATGTTACAGCAATTAAGAGCCTCTTTTAAGTTGCTTTTTGGCCGACCAAGCAAATGTTTCCCTGTGGAAAGTCCGCTATAGAAGATCCTCTTCAGTAGTCGGTTGTCTTCCACGTGGTGTGTATGACCAGCTCACTGAAGTTGAGAGTGCATAAGTCAGAGCAGATACCATGAAAATATTTGTAGGAAAGACAGGTTAGCCAAGCAAATGAAATCTAGATGCCTGTTTAAATCTTTGGTTTTTGTCAAGAATCTTGAGATGTATAACAAAAACACCAAACCAGATATGGCAACATTATTCAATGCACGGTTGAATGGTAGATTTGTAAATGTGCAATTTGGATTCTGACTTTAAAGATTTGACCCAATTTGCAGTAGATGCAACTGTTGATTTGATGTGCTTGCTCTATTTCAAGTCAGTGGAAAACATGAGGCCAAGAAGATGATGTCTGTTGCTTTACTGGAGTCTAGCATCAACCATGCTGATTGCAAGCAGAAAAGCTTCTCTATTTGTTTTGGCTGTGTTAAAATTTAAAAGCTGTTATTTTTTTCCCAATGAGCTATTGATTAACGGTCCTCAGGAAAGTGCTATAACAGATCCTGAAAAGGGTACAGAAAAGTGAAGACATTGAAACAGCAAAAGATTCCTTTTAAAAGTTAAAGAAATTATTAGGAAACATCAAAATTTGTGAGGAAGTCAGCATTCTTTTTTTCCTTTCTATGTAATATCAATCTTCCACTATAACAGTACTGAACAATTTCCTCGCAAATGAAGAAGTGACTTGTGGCAACAGAAATGTGGTTCTACTAAAGAGTACTGAAATATAATAGAGGAAACATGTAAACAACAACTTTATGAAAAATGGGAACAAAAAGTACAATTGTACTTAGAAATCGAAAGAAAGTTGAAATTTCTTGGACACAATGAAAAAAAGAAAACTCAGATAATAGGACACTCATAAAATACTGAAAACATGAGCTTGCATAAATTGATGTCTGAAAAGGGACTCTAAGGGTTAGTAAGGTGTGAAGAATTGCTTAGATTTAAAAAAAGAAATTGTGGAGAGCCAGATTGTCTAAAGCACAAATAAAAAGAAAGTGTTTCATTTTATTCTCTTATGCACCACACTGTTGTAAACTATCTACTTTGCATATTTTTATTTGTTTATTAAAATCTCCTTCTTATTAAGAGTTATTGAAGACAGAAAATTGTGGTGACTAATGAACACTCATGTCTACAAAAGATATGTCACACACAAAGAAGAGTAGCCACTCATTAAAGTGAATATGATAACAAAGCTTGTATTAATTTCAACACTTAATTTAGATATTTTGAGGGTATTAGGGATTTTCCTACAGTATTGATAATTGCTTCAGTTACATCTGGTTTGCTTAACTAAAGATCATTGTGAATCATTTTTTCTTCTGCATTTAACTTACATTTTTACCTTTCTTAAAATAAAAAATAGGAGTGAGTCATGTAGTATTAACATAGAAAGTGGAATTAGTATGCACTGTTTAAATTTTGACCACGTTTGTTGCATTCATTTTTATCCAAATAGGAAAGGTATGAATCCATGACATGTTTTCTAATCGGTGTGTTAAAAAGCAGAAAAAAACTGGGCTGGAAACTCAGAATTGAAAATAACTTGGTTGGAAACTCAGAATTGAAAACCAGTTGATATGGGGCTGGTAACTCTACCCTACTCTGCTTGCTACAGTACCCAAAGCAGCAACACCTGGCTTGGTAAGGTGGTGGCCATATTCTCTGTAGAAATGTCTAATAGCAGTAAAGAAGAGGAAGAGGTGAAAATAAAATATTTTCATATAAAGATTTTTATGTATTTTCATCTGTTTTTACTTTCAGAAGGAATAAGCCAAAAAAAAAGTGCCCATACTTTTTCTAATTTTCTTTCATGATTTTTTTCTGACATTTTTTTTATTCATTTAATTTATTATTAACCCAGCAGCCATGAGACCAAAATGGGTAAACAAACTGAAGATAAAACATATATAACATGCAAAAAGCCGTAATAGTTGAAACATTGAATTAGAAAAGCATTTAAAACATTGGAAGAGACACAATGCATGCAAGTACAGTTACCATCTGGCAATATAATCAAAATGTAATTTAGTCTCTTCTTGTAAGATATCTAAAGATTTTACTTTGACATCCAACACAGGGAGAATATTCCACTCATTCAATACCCTAATTGAATTCTTTGTTGATGTCTTCTGGTAGATTTTTAGTAAAATATTTCTCAAAACCTATGTTATACATTAAATTTACTAGTCAAAATACTTTATATTAAATCAAGTCAAAGATGTTCAAATTCAAGTGATAAAAGATCAAGTGTTTTAAGTTTATCAATGTCAGGCATATTCTTAATTTCAGAAATAATTTTGGCAAAAAGAGTGTAGGGATACAGCAGTCAATTATCTCTCTTTCATGGAGATAAATCACATGGTAATATATCTTTTTCTCATATAGAAAGAAACTCTGGCTAGTAGACCTCAATTTAGGAAAATCAAGACTTGTCATTTCATCTTCATGGGATAAGTTCTTGCCAAGGATATAGTAGACTAGCAGTATAGCCCAACGTTGCTTGGGTGTAATAAAAGCTTTAAAACTAATCCATGGTCCTGGAGCTCAGACTCAGCCTAATAAAAATTGTGGATTTGTATAAAGGACATACAGACAGATAAACAGACCGAAAACAAAAACATCTTGCCTTTTATATATAATCGATTTTCTGCACTTTTGTAAGAACTGCGACCTTGAAACTTCTGAATATCGTTTCTTATGTTTTTGTCTGTAAGTGTATTAAATTTGATTAAAATCGGACCACTCCTTCTATCACCTGATTTTTTCGATTATTGATTTTTGATATTTATTGGGGGTACCTTGATACAAAACCTAGCTAAGAACATTCGCAGACACTTATAGTACAACTGTGTAAATTTTCAAGAAAATCAGTCAAGCCGTTTCAGAGTCTATAGGTAATGGACACACACACAGACACAAAGTTCCATTTATAAATAAGTTTAGATGAATCCCGACCATTTCAATCTGGAGACCTAAACATGGTTGCTCTAGAAACAAGAACCTCCATCCTTTTTGGTTTTTCTTTACACTCTGCTTGATCTGTAGATATATGTTGATAAATACATGGTTCAACAGTGCCAGCAACAAATGTTTAAAAGCCGCTAGAAAGAGACTTGAGTATTTATTAGAGAATAGGCTAGTCCATTGCCCAGGGTGGGGCAATCCATTTGCTGGCCTGTCATTGGCAAGATGTTTGATAAAAGAGGTTATCCGGGTCTCTTTTAACAATATGAGGAGGCCAGGACACCCACCATTGTGAGGAGGCTATGATAGTTTACAAGGCATGATGTTCCCCGTAAGTTACCTTGACTTCTATATATGTGATTTATTATTTTCTGTGAGGGTCATGTATATATATGTGTATATATAGTTTAGTGTATATCTTGGTGGCATAAAAGTTACTCTGAGTACAAAGCAGGTTTGTCATTCCACTTTCTTTCAGCCATTCCATTCCATCTATGAAATATGATGTTATCATGGTTATAATAATGCTCATCATGGGGGAAATTATTGGGAGAATAAAACATTTTTTCATAGGTGCATGGTTACATCTATAGAAAAATTTTGCTTTAATTTTATTATACATCAATTAAGTTTGGCATGACAAGTGTCCTTATCTTGGTTGTTGTCATCAAATTTCACCCATTCTACCCATCAGTTTTATTCAGGTATCTCTTCTATCCATCCGTTTTATTCAGGTATCTCTTCTGAGTTGCAAATTTAATTACAAAACTTTCCTATTTTTCTTGGTCCTGGCTATGACCATAAACTGCATCTGGCAGCAAGGCCTCTGATTGAGATGTTGTGAGGAGCATGGAACCACCTCTTAATTGCTGTTGTTCCCTGGTCCACCATGACCCAGAGTGGTAGCACCTGTTAGGGTCCCAGCTATGGGTAAGAAGTTAACCCCCAAACTGAGTTTAAAATGCTATGAAAGTATTAACCAACAAAACTTTTTTCCATGAAAAATATTACCAACAAAACATTTGGAAGGAAAAATGTTACCAACAAAAATACATGAAGGAAAAAAAAATATAACCAGCAATACATCTGACTCTCAACAAAACCCGCTTTACAAAGAAAGTATATTCTATTCATACAAATCTATTGTAAAAATCTCGTCAGCATTAAATGACTCCTTGAGGTTGATTTGCCGTAAAACAAACCAAACCAAACCTATTTTTCTATAGCTATCTCTCATCATAGGAGTTTTAAAAACTTTTTTAGCTGAGTGTGACATGGCTACACACAGTAAATATAAATTAAAAGAGGATGAATTAGCAATAAGTAAAGCTTCAGAAATGTTTCTTTACACTGTATGGAAAATATTTTTTGTATTACAGTTAGTATGTGGTCACTTTTATATTGAATTTATTGTCTTGAATACATGACATCAGAGTTCACAATTAAGCCAAAGTCTTTTTCTTTGATCTTGTTATGACATAACCATTAAGAGTGAGTTGATGTTAGTAACCTTCTGAAGATGTTGATTTGGTTGGTTGTTTTGTTTTTATGGTAAATCAACCTCGGCAGGTCATTTATTGCCAAATAAATTTTTTATTCATTTATTGCTGGTAATACCTTTTTCTTTCAACAATTTATTGTTGTTTTTATATAAGTTTTGTGTCTAGTAATACTTTTTCTTTTTGAGTATCAAGATTCATTAGGGTATTTTTTTTCAAGGGCAAGGTCCCCAAGTCCTACCCTTGTTATTTAACCCATAACTGGAGGGAAGGGATGGATTAATACCTTTCCCAAGGATACCAGTGCTTAAGTGAATACAGGGTATTCAATTGGAATTCAAACTCGGCTCACAGATTTCTCTTTCCGAGCCGATATCCACTGCACCACAACACACATCCGTCACTAAATGCTTACAGCACTTGGTATTCCCAAGCGGTCACCCATCTAAGTACTGACCAGGCTCAACGTTGCTTAACTTTGGTGATCGAGTGAGAACCGGTGTATTCAACATGATAGGCTGTAAGGGTGTTGAACTGAACCCTTTGATGGTACGACAACAATCTATTGAATAGTTTTATCTGAAATTCGGAGAAATTTGCAACTTAGAAGAGATACCTGAATAAAAATGATGGGTAGAATGGCTGAAATTTGACGACAATCACCAAGATAAGGGCACTTGCCAAACTAAATTGATGTATCATAAAATTAAACAAAAATTAAATTTTTAGAAAATTATATCCTAATATGATAATCAGTAATGTGCAGAAGGGAAACGGAGCTTTCAAAAGCTGTGGGATCAATATCAGGAAGGAGTTCAATCAAAGAATAAAATACAAATTTAACTTCTATTTAATTTGAATAAAGTGTTTATTTCATGTTTCATCTGTTTTCACATATTTAAAATGTCTTTTTCTCAGATTTCTTAGTACTAGGCTTTATAGTCGCCCCCTCTAGTGGATTCTTAGGGGCGTACAATCAAAGAGTTGGCCCTAAACATCACTAAATGTTTGCACATTGCTGACGATAATAATCAGAATATTTCCATAGTTAAATATCATTAAAATAGTTAAATGTGATCACCTCTTCTATTCTAATAGTTTCTTTACTCGCACTTTCTGATTGTATAACTTCCTTCTGTTTGCTTGCTTCCCTACTAACTACAATCTCCAAAAATTTAAATGCAGTATTGTCATCTTATATTTCCTTGATTCCCATCCATTGTTTATCCTTTTTGCAACAGCCCTTGTACCTTAGTTTTTCTTTCACTGTAATCCCCTGCACACCAGTAGTAGTCCTACCTTGCTTGGGGTGAAATGATTATAAAAAAAAAATAAGCAAAAAGGATCTTTGAAAATAAGGTCAGTTAAAAACAACATTCTCCTAATGACATCTAAAAGTAAAAACGAAAATTTTGGGATAACCCAATGATTTTTGTTACATTATACAATTACTTACCAAATTAGTTTTATTGTAGCTTATTATTACTGATAATATCACAATTTGTAAAAGTTTTAGCTTATTTTACTAATAGTTAATTCAAGAAACAGAGAAATGCAAAGGTTGGTGTAGGTGTAAAAAGAACACCTGCTCCTGATATGAGAAAACATTGTATTGTTGAGCAAAATTTCTAACCACATTCAGTGATAACTGAACAGTAGCTTAGAAATATATAATGATAAAAAAAATCGTTTATCCAGCCATATTTTAGAACCACAGATGCAGAAAAATTGGTGGTAAACTCCAATTACCATATTTTCCTGCTTATAAAATGCATTTTTCCCCACAAAAAAGTATCAAAGTATTAACCTGCATGTTAAGTACCTGTATTATAGAGGGGAGAGGGAAGACCAAAGGCACAGATTTCACCAAAGATAAAGAAAGAAATATGTAAAAAAAAAACAAAAAAAAAAACTGTTTTTAAAAAAAAAACTGTTTTTAAAAAAAAAACTAGAAAGGATTTCTCAAATGGGAATGCATCTCAATGGGTGCTAATGATAGTTTATGCAGTTTCAGAACACATTGCAGTTTTATTTAATATGAATAAAAAATAACTATTTAAACACACATGTGAACATTAATATATACAATATACAACTATTATATTTAGTGAAACATTGCGGACATTGAAATCTACACTGTATGTTGACCCTCAGTTTGGCAACTTAAGTAGGCATCAGACTAATAAAGATTTATATCTCCAAACTGATAATGTCTAAAAACACCGTCTCTTTGCATATTTTTCTATAAATGTAGCAAATTTTGAATAATTATATATCTTACTTGTTACTTGTTAAAGCTTACTTTTTTTCTTTTGGATACCCATATTTAAATAAACACTTTTATATATTAAGCAAGCAGGCAGTATATTCATTTATTTTCATTTACCAGTTTGAATATTGACAAATTAGAGAAATATTGTGCTCCCTGACAGAATTCCGACATGCATTGCTGGAAGTTCTAATACAAACATTTCAGAGTGTTTGGATGTCAGCTTGAGAATGGTTCAGAGGATTCAAAAAGAGTTGGAGGAGTCTAATGGTGATTACAAAGGCGTTTAAAGTGATAATTAGTGTTAGCAACATCATGCCTATATTAATCTTTCCACAAGGCCTCTGACTCAAAATAGAGACTTGCATGAAATGCTTTGAGGACATAGTGCTTCCTTGGGTCAATAGGGTGGCTGTTGAGAGACCCTATGTCAGGCAACAGGACTATGCACCAGACCACACAAGCAGGAGAAACCAGTCATGGCTGTCAGACAGTTTCTGTGATCACATCCCCCCTTACATCTGGCCACCTAATTCCCCAGACTGCAAACTTTTTGATTTATTATGTGTGGGGTGCAACTAAACAAGAGATCAATAAATTTCATAACACTAAAAATGAACTGAAGGCAAGGATTATGTCAACATTCACAAACTTAAACAAGGAGACCAGCCAGAAGAGATGCAAGAGATTCTGAATTTGTCTACAGGCCGTGGTTAAAGCCAATGGTGATTTTATTGAATAAATTTACTCTTCAATATTTTAAGATACTTTTGCATAATTTTGGTAAATATACCTGTTAAAATGGGATATCAGTGTTGCTTTCATTTCTGTGGAATGTAGATGACAATTTATCCATCTCATTCTGTATCTTCTACAAATATTTTTATGGTTTCTTCTCCGATGAACTTTGCTCCCTGGTGACCCCTATATGGATTTACTCAAGCCTCAAGATTAGTAAGTAGTTCTCACCCCTTAACTGTGAAACCAATAAAATGTAAATGCAAATTCTACTTCAGCAGCTTCTTTTCTTGCACTTCTCACCTGTGGAATTCATTTCCGTTTACTTGATTCCTCAACAGCTATGATCTCCATGAATAGTCATCTCCTATCTCACTAACTTGCATTCTCTCTCTCATGCTTCTTTCTCCATCCATTCCACTCTCATCAGTAGTCTCAACCTTCTCTTACCCACTTCTTGACACCCCTATAACCTGTTACTCTTTCTCATAACTTCCTTCCTATGTAACCCCCTGCACACCAGTGGCAGTAAACTACCTTGCTTGGGGCGATATGATCATTGATGTGGATCCTATAGTGGGGCCAAGAAAGAATATAACTGAGGCAAAGTATAATTGGTTTAACATATTGTATGTAACAAGGAAAAATATAACTACAAGTGTGGCAGTAAGCCACGCCTACCTGGCAGCGGCTCCTGGGACAACTGCCCTTAGAGCATAAACCTTATGATTTAACTAATGACTGGAAGAGTTCATAAGTGTCAGTGGGTATGCACCCACAACAATTTTAAAAAAGATATATAGAGTAAGGGACAGACACAGACAGACAAAGTTAAAATATTTGGGACCAGTTTTTTGTTTAAAGTGATTTGGTTGAAAGCCAGCAAAAGAAAATTGTTTCAGAATTTTTATTTCATTTTTTCTATCAAAATTTAAACATCAGTTGTCCAACAACTTCTGTGACTTTTCAGCTTTTAAAAACTACTAGCAGGATAGCCCGACATTGCTTGAGTGTAATGAAAGCTTTTATATATATATTATCAATTTTCTGCACTGTAGTAAGAACTGCAACCTTGAAACTTCTGAATATCATTTCTTATGTCTTTGTCTATGACTGTATCAAATTTGATTAAAATTGTACCACTCCTTCTATAACCCGGTTTTTTTCAATTATTGATTTTTTATATTTATCAGGGATACCTTGACACAAAACCTAGCTAAGAACACTCATAAACACTTGTAATACCACTGTGTAAATTTTCAAGAAAATTGGTTTAGCCATTTCGGAGTCTATAGGTAACGCACACGCACGCACACAAAGTTCCATTTATAAATAAGTTTAGATTTAGATTATGAAAGAGTTTCATTTGTCAGTTCATGGATATATGTATGCACTATTTTTGAGTATCACATCTTCGGGCATTGTTGGCGAGGGGTCATGCCAGTTTTTCAAAAAAATTGTCTTTTTTTTAGTGTGAAATAAGTATTTTCCTAAACACTATGAAATTTTATTGACACTTTTTTCTTTTAGTACTTCTATTTATTTTAGGTTTTGTACATTATTTTCAAGCTATTGATTATGATTTAGCTGATTAAATGTCAAGTTAAATGTAGTGTTAACATATCAATTGTGTAACAAATGTATGCATTGTTTGAATTGATATAATAAAAATACATTATTCAAGTGGTCAAGCAAATTCATAGCTGATATGGATTTGTTGAAATTTGATCAATAAATTGCATATATCGTTGGTGGTGATCATGTTAGAGAGCTCTAGTTATAGTAAGTGATTACTTTAAATTTTTGGATTTTTTTTTTGTTGTTGTTGATAAGTTTTATACCCAGTCTGTAGTTATTGTGTGGTTTCTCTAGAAGCTAAATAATGTCTTTTATGTTATTAATTGTATTATTATCTGCTTTGTTTGTTTTAGGTTTGTATGATTTGTTTATCTATTATTTGGATAAAGAAATTACTGTTAATGTTAGATTTAAGGTCATTATAGAACAATTGTACATGAAGTATATTAAGTGTCAACACTATTTACATTGTTCAGACTGTTGTCTTCATGTTTCCCAATGTTTCAGTGATTGTACTCTTTGGTGATTCAAGGATGTGTGTTGTGGTGCAGTGTACATCAGCTCAGAATGAGAAATCGGGGAGCCGAGTTTGAATTCCATTTGAATCCATTGCATTCACTTACACACAAATACCCTTGGGAAAGATATTAATCCGTCTGTTCCCTCCAGTTATGGGTTAAATAGCAGAACAGATTGGGTTCTATATGCTTGGTTGGCAACCAGTCCACCACAGAAAGCAATGGCAACCTACTGCAGGATAATCTTCTGCCAAGTCAGTCATGTCTTGAAAGAGACATGATCGCCCAAGCGTGTTTCACATATGGCACTTAACTGACTCTCTGGTCATTAGAAACGTAACTGTACCCTTTATTTCAATCACCGAATTTTATTGTTCTCATTCCATGAGCCATACCACTTCTGGATGTGTTCTAACCCTAAAAGGTTACTGTGTGTGTAATCACCTAAACAGAGGCTGGAAATAATAGTATATCAACAAGTACAAGACTTGCATACTGCAGGAATTAGATACACTACTATTGAACTGCTAATCAGTATAATCATTCTTCTCTAGGTATTTAACACCTTCCCACCAAAGTGGGTGTGACATAAGGTCAATTAAATTAAGGATTCTGAGCTCTTAAACTCAGCCAAAAACACTGTGTAGACCCAGCTTAAGGCTGGGTCAGCTCTTGTTTTTTCACCCCAAACAAGATTCTACTCTTCAGCAGAGCCTTGTTTGGGTCCCTCCCTACTCAAATGTAGGGTGTCGACCAAGAGAGAGCATGAATCAAGTGTGATTGCTCTACTCTCTACTACCAATAGTGTCCACATATTCAAGAGGATAGGAACATTTAATTCTTGTATACAGGTTGGTATGCAAAAGGATGTTTTAATTAGCTCTCTTTAAATCAGTTCCCTAAATTATTTGTAGTCAGGTATTGAAGTCACAACACTTTGGGTGAAGTCACTGGAACTAACCAACACTTTTACCCACTAGTTCATGTGTTGTGAGTTCAATACCTGGCTACAGCAGTATCTTTTTGTATCTGTGTGTACATTTGTGGTTGTTGTTCAATAGACATAGGTCTGAGCTGGTAGTTTCTTTTTTTGGTAGTTGCAGGTTTTAAAGATGTGAATAGAGTTTTCAGTTTCTTTTAGTAATATTTATTTTTTTATGTTTAATGTTTTCAGTGATTTATATTCCTAAATTGATGTGCCTTCAATTTTTTTTATTATTTTATAACTTTATTACAAATAATCTGGTGGGAAACCATTTTCCCCTTCTTCCTTTTGTCTCCAGCAACTAATATATGAAGAGTACATAAAAAATTTAGAAACACATGATAATTGCTTAAGGCATGAAACTGACAGTTATTGTACAGTATTGATTTCTATGTGTGTACTCCAAAGTTTACTTCTCAGTGACACAAGTGCAAGAATGCTAGTGTTTTACTAGATTGGCAACTAGGTCTCACTATTTTACTCATGAACTAGCTAGATGCAACAGTTATTCTACTCTAATAGTTTCTTTTCTTGAACCTCCAATTTCTTGTTTCAATGCCTTGTACAATCCACAAAAATGCAATGCTATCTTCTGTCTTCCTGACAATTGTTCTTTTATTTTCATCTCTCCTCACTAAGCTCTTCTCAGTCACTTTCACCCTTGATAATTCTCTACATCCTAGTAGCATTATTGCCTAGCTTAGGGGCGATATGATTAAAAATTAAACAAAGACTTTTAACAGAAGTAAATGGGAAGAAAATGTACGCTTCATTGTGGTACAAGGTAGTTTGGGAATAATTTGCACAAGGCAAAACCTATTTTCGTAGTCACTCATGAAAAAAGATGTAGAATTTATGAAAACATTTACCTTTTTCTTTCTTTTTTTAGTCCTTTCACCCCAAACTAGACAGGACTGGTGGGCAGGGGGGTACAGTGAGAGAAAAAACAAGGTACAGGGGGGGATGTTGAAGAAAGGATAAAAGATGGATGGTATTCAAGAAGATAAAAGATAGCAATTCATGTTGCATTTAAACTTTTGGAGATTCAAAGAAGAAAGTGAAGAGAGGGGAGTTACACAGACAAGAAGTGTGAGAAAAGAAACTATTAGAGTAGAAGAGATGGTGACATTTAACTGGTAAAGAGTGGGACCTCGATGTCAATCTATTAGGACATATAAATTCATGTGGTCTGAGCACCAGGAAAAAAAAAACTAATCAGAGCAGTTGCCATAAAAATATTTGTAGAAAAGACAGAGGGAAGCCACGTCACATTGATGAGGAAGTGACTGAAGGTTAGCTGCCAGATCAGAATTGTTTACATTGCAGATTCTTTTTTGGATTTTGTCAAGAACCTTGAGGTGAATCTTTAGGGCACTATATTTCCATACAGTATATAATCCATGCCTTAATATTTTTTAATCAGAGCACATATTTACTGCAATTGACATGTGCCTCAAGGAAGCCAAGAAAAATGATATTGTCAAAGGTTAATCAGAAAAAAGAAAAAGAATTTAAAGACCATAAAAAAAAAATCAATGAAATCAGAACAAAAGACAGAAATTTAAAATAGAAACTGTAAAGATGGTGTTTTGAAGATGATTTATTTCTCATATGAAAATTCTGCTGTAATTTATTCCTTTAGGAAATTAGATGTCTTTTACATTAAAATGTCAGAAAAAGAGCCTTTCCTGATGTGTGCATTTTCGAGTAAGACCAGACACATTTTTTTCACTTTTAAAAGTATATGAAGTTCTACATGAACTTGAAACCATTCTTACTGTCTTCATACATTAAACAGGCTAATTGATATCTGAAGAAATATTGGTGAAGCAAATAGCAGTCAATGTTTTTTTTTAAAGCTGCCACATTCCCTCAACATGTAGGCAATTATGTCTCTCCACTGGGTCCTTTTATTTATCATCTATAAATTGTCATGACTTCCAGAGAAAGAATTATCTCGACATTGTCCTGAATTTTTTTGTTTCTTATTTTGTAAGTTTTTAAAATGCAGTATCTTTTAAGGATGTTGATGATCATGACTCTCCACTGATTCTGTCTTTATTAGGTATCAATTCCCATGACAACTTGGGTAAGATAGTTGGGTGGTGTTCTGTTGCTCTCTTCACAGTTTGTAATCCTGAGTAATCTTTCCCTGCGACTGACTGTCAGATAAAAGTAGAGATCCCAGTCTGCTCTGTCATTTAAGTCACAGTGGGGGAAAAAAAGAGATGAATTCATTCATGACTCAAAATGGATCCAACAAATTATGGTAGAATTTTTATTTTAAGAAAAAATATACAAATATCAGACTAATTCCAATAATGTTGGTATTATACATTAAAAATTGTTATATATATATATATATATATATATATATATATCTCCAAATGAATAAGAATAAAGAAAATAATTGCAATGTTCAAAGCATTAATTTAATACAGTGCTTAATATAAAAATAGAGAAATTAATATTTATTATTAATGATTACGTTAGAACATGTGCAAACTACAAACTACTACAAAAGTGTACATTTTGTTTCGACATTGAAAGAACAATGTCTCATCAGGTAGTTAATAATAACGGTAATAAACGTTTTATTTTAAAAACAACACTTCCCTTTATTTTTGTAATTTTTTTTTCATATGTGGTAAAAAGATATTAAAAAGATATTATTTTTAATATCTCTTAACCAAGTACAGGAAAAAAATTCTGAAATAAAGGGAAGTGTTGTTTTTAAAAATTTTTTAAATAAAACGTTTAACATCATTACAAACTACCTGATGAGACATTGTTTTTTCAATCTCAAAACAAAATGTACAGTTTTGTAGTAGATGGTAGTTTTCACATGTTCTAACATAATAATTAATAATATATATATATATATATATATATATATATAATTTCATTAATTAATGCATCATGGATGACTACATATAGTCATCCTCATACAGTCCTGTTTTGCTGTATTACAGCTCAATACAGCTAAATAGACAGTTGTGTTCAGCCGTGATTAAAACTCAACCAATTTGACATCAGTCAATGTTTCTGCCCCTAAGCTATCAACACACAGCAGAGAAAGGTGTGTATATATGCAATGTTTGTAAGAATGACAGACAAGATGCTGTGGTTAACTTTTTGATAATTCTTTGTGATCTTATAATTTTATCTTTTCAGAACGTAAATTATATAAAACATACTTTATTTATTCAAACACTTTCAGCTATACTTTTAGCCATTATCAAGGATGAATTTTATTTTACTTTTAACTGAATATATAGATCGTTTTATACATGTATGTAGAGTCATAGGAAGTATTTATTTTTCAAACATGGTCATCACATTTTGGCCATGTTCATAGTAATGTATATGTTATTTTTTTGTTTTCAAGAAAGCATACAGACAATGATATATGATACCAGTGTCAGGGTTTTTGGTGCATAAATACAAAGCAGCACCATTCCAATTTCAGTGGTTCTCTTTCACTTTACATACCCTGGGCAAGGGAATGAATACGTTTATTCTACACACCTTCATCTATAGGTTAAATAGCAGGTGAGGCATGTATTTCTAGCTTTGGGTTTTGCTGTCAGTCCAGCATAAGGACAACTGTGAATTCAAAACCTAGTTGATTGTAACAGGATTTTATTCCACTATATTTCTCAGAAAGTCCTAGCAATTCACAAATGATAAAGAAAGACTATCTGTGGAGAGTTATGATCACCTTTTTTCTGAAGTGGCATGGATAGTTTTTTGAATTAAATATGGACAATGTCGATCAATGGCTGATAGTTTCAGCTGCATTACCCAAATAAAATAACTTGGACACACCAGACACATAAACAACAACATGGAAACCCCATGCTACATAAACAGAGGTGACTGATGTGCATTGTGGTGCAGTGGATATCGGCTTGGAAAGAGAAATCGGTGAGCTGAGTTCGAATTCCAGTTGAATACCCTGCATTCACTTAAGCACTGGTACCCTTGGGAAAGATATTAATCCGTCCCTTCCCTCCAGTTATGGGTTAAATAACAGGATAGGACTTGGGGACCCTACCCTTAAAAACAAATCCCAATGAATCTTGATACTCGAAAAGAAAAATGTATTACTAGACACAAAACTTACATAAAAAAAAACAACAATAAATTGTTGAAAGAAAAAGGTGTTGCCAGCAATAAATAAATAAAAATTTAGTTGGCAATAAATGACCCGCCAAGAGTGATATGCCATGAAAACAAAACAACCAACCAACCTAAACAGAGTCAAATCATCTTTTGTATTTCATTATTAAGAAATAAGTTCCACAAAGACAGTTTCTTCTCAAGAACTGCTACTTAATGAAAAAAAGGATGACTCCCAAGAGCATGCTTTCCTAAGCACTACAATTTTAACCTCTTCAAGTTTATAAACTTTTTGCCTACATTTGTCTTGCAAATATTGTTTGTTGATATTATTTTTGTTCTATACTTTTCCTTCTCTTATTATTATTCATTGCAAACTTTGTTAATTCAGTTTGTTGGGCAGTTCTGCCAATTATATTTAATGATGGCCAATTACTCTACAGTGCATTTTTATACCAATTAACAACCACTGTGCTCAATACTGATTCCTGTCTTTCATAGAATAACATTTTTTCTCATCATTTCAAAATCTGATTACCTACAAGATTAATAATCAATGAATGTCTTCAACCAAACTGAATTGAACCATCTACCGTTAACATCCAGAAAGCTGTCAGCCATTGATATGAAGAAGAATAGCAAAATATGAAAAATGAAGATGAACTGAGTGTAGATCTTATGGAAAAAAAACCATTGATGATAAAATACTAGTAATTCATCAAGGCCAAATAATATTATTTCCATAGAACTTGTAAATGCTTGTAGAAAAGACAGATGTCAGTCACTTTCTCACTGATGGGATGTGGCTTCCCTCAGTCTTTTTTTCCAAGTATTTCAATGGAAACTACTTCGATGAGCTTTCTTTCCTGGTTCCCTGATTACTTGAATTTTTGCATGCTACTAGATAGGCATCAGCATTCTACTCTTTTAACATCAAAATAATTAAATGTAACCACTGCTTCTACTCTAACAGTTTCTTTTCTTGCACTTCTCATTTGTGAAACTCCCTTCTGTTTGCTTGCTCTTCTGATTGCTACAGTCTTTAAAGTTTAATTGTCCTGGGCATGATGGTAAACTGCATTCAGCAGCAAGGCCTCTGATTGGGAGGTTGTGAGGAGCATGGAACCACCTCTTAATTGCTGTTGTTCCCAGGTCCACTCTGACCCGGAGTGGTAGCACCTGTTAGAGTCCCAGCTATGGGCAAATATTTAACCCCCAAACTGGAGTAAAAACACAATGAAAGTATAAAAATACACTTTTATAGAAATATATGCATAAAAATAAACTTTTATAGAAAAATATACATTTTTGAAGAAAACATTGTTACCATGACACATTTTTGAAGGAAAACATTATTCTCAGCAAAACATTTTTGAATACAAAGCTAGAAGACATTTTCAGTTTTGTAAAATAAAAAGAATAAAAATAAAAAATTTCATTCCAATCTGACTAAATCAACCTTCTCATTAAAACCAAACATTTTTAAAAAAAACCTTAAAACCCTACCTTTTTTTTTTTTTTTTTTTTTTTTTTTACAGAGGTTAAAAGTTTAAATGCAATGTCAATTGCCATCTTCTGTCTCCTTAATTTTAATGCTTGGGGCAAAATGATTATAAAATAAACACATTTGAAACCTTGAGAGTCATGATGCATTTTGTCTCTCATGGCACAAAAGTAGTTAAATTATCAACAGAAATATAGATGATTACAATTACATATATACACAAAAAATACATTACAGCGAAATTTTATCACATCAAAAATAAACTGTAAAATTAGTATTATAACAAACTTTATGATAATGAAATTGATGTATATAGTTGATAAAATAAGGGTTAATTGAAATTGACAGAAAATATTCCTAATCAGGATATTAGTCTGAATGGAAGACATGGAAAAAACTATGTAACTCATTTTGAAGCTAAAAGGAATTTATTTAGACTATAATATATATATATATATATATATATATATATATATATATATATATATATGTACATTGAATATAAAATACAAATTCCATCTATTTTAAGTTTTTTTTTTTTTTTTAAATAATAAGCTGTAATCCCTGTATAATATATTGACTGCACCAGCATTATATTAACCAGATATTTTTATTAGAATTTAAATTATGTAATAGTCAGTCCTTAATTAGCACCTAAGGATTACAAGCAGCATAAAACTCTGAGTCATGCTACCAGTGAGGAACAATTTGTGTGTGTGTGTATATATATATATATATATATATATATATATATATAATATTTTTAGTGAATCCTAATATTTGACATCTCAATATTTTTAAAGTGTTTCACCTAGTTTTAAACAAATCCACAAAAATCATGGGAAGTTGTTGGATTAAAAGTAAAATCTATTCGGATAAAAATATTGTTTTACAGTATGCTATAATTCATGGATTAAAGTACAGAGATAGAGTGTATGTAAATATAAAAGGGGAGACTGAGGTCAACACCCAGCAGCAGCAGTCAGTTTCATGTTTAAGCACAGTTATCAGGATATATATATATATATATATATATATATATATATATAAATATTGTTGAGTTGTGATAATTTATGATGCCAATATTATTGCTTTTTCAATAGTTTTACTGATAAAAGGCTCTTTTCAAGCATGATTTTCACCACAAAGTGCTCAATATCAGGGTAGAGATCCAGCTTGATAATTTTAGTGCAAAGTATTTGTCTCTTTCACAGAGCAGGTTCATGCCAACTGAAGTTTCATGAGAACACCCTTATGTCTGTACTCATCTGGGCTGGGTTTTATGATATTGGGTTCTGGTCCCCTTTCCTATTTATAAGGAGCAATGGGTCTTCTTTTCCTTTATTTCTATTGAGCAGGTGCTTTATTATTTTATGCTTTATTTATTGCTTTTAATGTATGTGTGAGTAGGTGTCCGCATAATTGTTTTGTCTTAAATAGGTGACTGCTTAATTTAGTTTTTTGGTTCAGTTTCTTTTTTTAGGCCATATGAGGTTGGGTGTTTGTGTTTTTTTTTTTTAATCATTTCACCCCAAGCAAGGCATTCCACTGCCACTATTGCACTTGGGGCTACATAGGGGGAGTAAATAGGAAGAGTGGTTAGATATAGGAAATGTCAGAAGGGTTGGGGGTGATAGATAGTTGGGTGGGTGGGAAGAGTGTTCGAAAGAATGGAAGTTAGTTTGTTAGGAGGTGTCTATTGACCTTACATTTAAACTCCTGGAGATTGTAGCCATCGGGGAAGCAGTCATGTGGAAGAGAATTCCACAGTCGGGAAGTGCGAGAAAAGAAACTGTTGGAGTAGAAGTTGCGGTTACATTTTATCGGTTTCACTGTAAAAGGGTGGGATCTAGTTGCTAGATTTAGACGGAAAAAACTTCCGGGCCCTACACAGAGAACCGACTTTCATAGCAGTGGATTTAGCAATGGATTCGATATAGTCATTCCATTTGAGGTCCGCTGAAAGTGTGAGACCAAGGAGGCGTAGTGTTTTACTCTCTGGGAGGCAAGCCTGGTCCATGCTAATAGGAGGTAGGTGCAATTGTCTATGATGATTAATTGATAGTAGCTTCGTTTTAGAAGCATTAAAATTTACGAGCCATTTCTTACCCCAGTCCACTATGGATTGGAGGTCCTTTTCAAGCTCAGCTGCAAGGTTAGCTTTCTTGTGTATGTTTGCATTTGTGGACTTTGTGTGGTTTATTTATTTATTTATTATTTTTTTTTTTGTGGTTATATCATTTTCTGTTTCTGGTTGTGATTGAGTGCATAATGATGTTTTTATTTGCTTTGATTTTGTTGTTATTTATTGTTGTGTGGCAAGGCAGATATCTGTCCTCATGTCTACATTTTCCCATTATCTCATATCTTATATTTACTAAAACATACACATGAAAAATGTACATTAAAAATAATAAATCAAGCATCAAAAGAAATCAAACACCTGCATGATAAAAATAAAGAAAAAGATCAAACAATTACAAACAGGACTGTTCCCAGAAAATATCTAATTACACCAGGCTCTTTATAAATAGAAAAGGGGACTGGGACTCAACAACAAAATATACCCAGCCCCAATGAGTGAACACGTCATAATCATGTCCTCATGAAACTTTGAAGAGTGATATGAACCTGCTCAGTTAAAGTGACAAATTCTTTACACTGACGCTCTCGCTCTCTCTCTCTCTCTCTCTCTCTCTCTCTCTATATATATATATATATATATATATATATAGATATTACATTTGTAAACAAGTTAATAACTCATTTACAAATGTAAAATATTCAAAAGTTCTACAATATAATTGTATTGAACACTTTTTAATACAAATGTGCACTGGTCTAATTTTATTATAACCAAAAACTAATTATATATATATATATATATATATATATATATATATATATATATATATATAATGTGATATAAAAATTTATATATCCATAGTGAACTGAATGAGGAAATGAGAAAAAGAAGCTTCTATATAATGGTTTTCATCCCTTGAAGGAACATCATCAGTTTAATCATGGTTTTAGCAAATGAGTCAGTCTTATATAGATATGTGTGTGATAGGAAGTAAATAAATACAACAAATGTTGTTTATAGTTTTATATCAAAAGAGCTGACGATACATGTGCATTTCACTGAAATTTTTAGGCCTTTCATTCATTTTGTCATTCAATTCTGCATCATTCATTGGAATTCATATAAAGTATGAATAAATGCCAAAATCATTTTTTTATAAAAACTACTTCAGTGCTTCCCAAAGTACTAACAAGAACTGTAATATATGAAATGTCTATGAATCAAGACATTTTTCCTAATGGTTCCTGTCAAGGCTGATCCAAGATTTTCAGTAGAGTAATGTCTGAGTGAAAAAAAAACTTAAAGAGGACACAGTTGGTGATCAGTGTGTTGATAGATAATTTGGAGGCTCTCTGCAAGTGCACTTTACACTTAGATTTTTGTCATAGGTTTTTTGCATTAGTATTGACAAAAGACTGAAGCAAAAAAAAATTACCATAGAGCCAATAAATAAAAAAAATTATAAAATATGGAAGCCATATTACTTTTATTAGATGGAAAAACAAAAAAAAATATTTTGTTTTGAAGATTAATTTAGAATTAAGTGGGATTCTTATTCAAAAGATTTTGTTTTTCTGCAGATTAAAAACAAATTAATTCTGATTGTACTGCAAATTAGATGTGCATTGCAGTGCAATGGATATCGACTCAGAATCGAGGAGCCAAGTTTGAATTCCAGTTGAATTCCTTGCATTCACTTGTGCACAAATATTCTTGGGAAAGGTATTAACCCATCACTTCCCTCCAGTTATTGGTTAAATCACAGAACAGATTGGGTTCTATAGCCTTGGTAGGCAACCAGTTTACTGCAGAAATCAATGGCAACCTACAGCAGGATAATCTTTTGCCCAGTCAGTCATGTCTCTTTCGAGACATGATCACCCAAAGCATGTATCACATATGGCATTTAACTTACTGACTGATGACTGCAATTAGGAGGTGTGAACGTACAGTAAATTAAATCCTTCTCCAAGATCCACACTTGTCCTGGTGACATCGACAATGATTTTAAGCAATAACATTTTTTTTCTTGATGTGCCATGTCCTTTCAGAACATAGGCATTCATGGACTTGTACTTGCCTGTGTCCCCTGTTACTCTTAACATTTTTCTTCTTGATATCTCTCCCAAACCCCATTTTGCCATCCACTTGCTCAAGCTGATTAAGTATGTCTCATGCTGCTTTCCCACTATCCATTCTATGAGTATTAAATTCTCCAAGCCCTACTTCCTCATTACAAATCCAAGAAACCTCATCTGTCTCTTCCTGATGCCAATTATTATTCATCTGCAGCCTTTCTTAAGCCTTATTGTCAGCATCCTACTGCAGAACCACATTTCTGTTGCTTTGAGTCTTTCCTTTATTTTTGAGGAGATTTTCCTTCATTTGCTGCCATATAGAAGAACAGATATCATATTACAGTCTAGTTTTAATTTGAGCACATTTTGTCTGTTGAGTCTGTGTAAGGATATGCTGTTTCGTATTTGATATGTTCTGCTATTTTTAGTTAAGTTTCCTTGAAGAAATCTAAATTTAATTTTTTTTTACTTTCTCTCATATAACATACATTCTTATTTTGTCTAACGAATTCCTGCTATTGTGCATTTTATACTCAATGCATTAAAAGCCTCCTGAGTGAAAAGAATTTCTGTTCCCTTTACATATTAACTCCGTCTTTGAAAGTCCAAGAAGAAGGGTTACTCAAACTTAAATCATAGCTTAATATTTACACTCTCTTGTTCTCAATTTTCTACTAATTCCAATCTATAAAACCAAGACATTTTTAGTAACCAGAAAGTTGGGTCAAAACACTTTTTTTTTTAATCATATCATCCTGAGCAAGGTGGTAATGCCACTGATGTGCAGGGGGGATACGTATGAGTGAAAAGATTGGAAAAGAAAAAGCCGGAAACCACATCCTAAACAGGGAACAAGGGATGAGCCTCTTCACCTGTACAGTAGACATGGATGGAGTGTGAACCGGGCAATAGTTTAGTCTATCTACTCCAATTGAAAAAAAAAAAAAGAAAAAGGAGTGAAAAGATTAGAAAAGAGAAAACCGGAAACCACATCCTAAACAGGGAACAAGGGATGAGCCTTTTCACCTGTTCAATAGACGTGGGTGGAGTGTGAACGGGGCAATAGTTTAGTCTATCTACTCCAATTGAAAAAAAAAAAGAAGTAAAGATTGGAAAAGAGAAAGCCGGAAACCATATCCTAAACAGGGAACAAGGGATGAGCCTCTTCACCTGTTCAATAGATGTGGGTGGAGTGTAAACCGAGTGATAGTTTAGTCTACCTACTCCAATTAGTGTTAGAGGAAAGATTTAGGAAAAACAAAGCTCAAAGGAGAATTTAATATTATGATTCAATTTGAGTATTATTACAACTTATAGAATTTTGTCTTTTTTTAAAAGACTTAGATTGTCTTGTGCTTCATGTATCTAATACATGATTTCTTCATGGGTTTTGAAGAGAAAACATTTGCTCAGATCTCAAATCAGTAAAAAATGAATTGTGAATCTACATCTTGACTCACATCCTGTCTAACTAATTCTTAAATTCATACATTATTGTTTTAAATTTTACTTTGAATTTTGGTTGGTTAATGAGTTGATTTTTTTTTTTTTTTTTAGCTACTGCTAAAAATAACCTCTATGGGATACTTAATGCTGAAATCTAATTGTTTGGTTGGTTGATTTTTTTTGGCAGCATCCACTGTGGGTTATTTAATGCCAAAATTTAAATATCTGGATTGGTTTGAGGTTGAGTTTGTGTTAGGGTGCCACTCCTATTTGACTACAAATGGACTGTTCCCATTGCTATATATAGCAATGGTGGATTCTCTACGGGAGAGTCGTAGAGAGTCACTTGAGAGTCTCTAATGAGTTACTGAAGAGTCAGTGCGAGTCAGTGAAGAGTTAGTCATACTTCCGGTGGCATACCGGAAGTAATCACATATACACACGTCTTATGACGGATTGGACTCTTGTATCTTTCTATTGTAAATATTACTAATCACTTCTGTACATACTAACCGTCTTTCCGCGGAATACAACTTATATTCTGATTCTGTTGTTGAGTTATTCATTTATACTTGGTGACATAACAGTTTGTTTAGCCACATATCAACCTCTGTAGGTTATTTAATCCCAAAATGTGAGTACTTTGAACACAATTTCATACTTTTACCCATAGATTATATATATATATATATCATCGGCCAGATTAATCAGGTTGTAAGAGTATGGCATAGGGTGAATAATTTGAGAATTAGATCTTTTCTCAAATCTTGTTTGTCATGTGGTGTTGCACCTTCTTATATTCAGAAGCGGTTAGCCAGAATTAAAGCCACTAATACCTCAATTGAACACTCTTTAGTTAAGTATGAGCTTGATAAATTGTTTGATTGCACAAATGGGTGCTTACGTTCTTTTCATTCAAATTTGAACAAAATCAAAACAGAAATGAGTTTCTTGGATTATTTCCGGTTTTTCCAATTTTTAGTTAATTGCAGGTTTTGGTTGGAAGAATCTGCAAATGGGAGAAATAATAAGTACCTAGAATACTTAATCACCAGACGGTTTGGTTCTGTGTCAGGTGATCTACACCGACACATTTTCAGTTATTCCAATATTACTCTCACTGGTATTGAGCTTTCTGTTCTATCCCGTGGATTAGAATTTTGTATTCCTCCTTCTGCTGTTAATAAGGAACGGATTTTTTCTGAGTTTGAGTTGTTATACTCTCAAATCATCCATCATGTTGCCAAGTTCGTCGAGAAGTTTTCTGAGGTTAAAACTTGGTTGTTTGAGTTTGCCACTGAATACTCTGTGCTAGGTTGCGAGAAAGATTCTCTCGACTGGCGCAGTATTCATTTTCAAACGATTAGAGCTTTACACTCGCGGGGTGACATTTATATCACCAAGCCAGACAAGGGTGCCGGTGTCGTGATTTTGAATAGATTGGATTATATTGCAAAGATGCATAATATATTAGATGATCCATCTAAATTTACAGTTATCGGTCCAGCCAATACTCACGATAACACCGGCAAAATAGAAGCCAAACTTCAACATTGGCTGTTGTCCAAGTCTAAGGACAAATTAATTTCTAAGGACATCTATAGTAGGATCAGATCTGTGGACTCACAACGCCCTAGAATGTATGGCCTTCCAAAAGTTCATAAAGACAGAGTCCCACTCAGACCTATTTTGTCTATGGTGGGATCCGCACAACATGAGTTGGCTAAGTGGTTGGCTGAGATTCTCCAACCTGTGTCTCTTGCTCTGTCTGCATACAATGTCATCGACTCTTTCAGATTTTCTAGTTTCATTAGAAACTTAGATTTTTCATATAGGGATAAATTTATGGTCTCCTTTGACATTGTCATTTTGTACACAAATGTTCCATTAAATGATACTATTAACATTTGTGTAGACATGTTATATAGAGGGAGTTTAGGTGCCGTGGCAATTCCCGAGGAGTTATTCCTGGAATGTATGCGATTGGCAACTGAGGGGGTCGAATTTAGTTTTGACGGACAATGTTTGTGCAGACAGACGGTGTTGCTATGGGTAGTCCTTTGGGTCCTGTCCTTGTGAATATTTTTGTGGGATTTTATGAGTGTCTGCTATTTGAGAGGGTAGCAGAACCTTTGATATATCAACGATATGTTGATGATACCTTCTCTTTATTTGACAGTGCCATTGATGCTGAACATTTTTTAGTTCAGTTAAATTTTTTACATCCTTCCCTTCAGTTTACCATGGAGATTGAAAGGGATGGATGTCTCCCATTTTTAGATGTCCTTGTTCAGCGGCGGGACGGTGCTTTCGTGACTTCTGTTTTTCGCAAACCAACTTTTACTGGTTTGTACATTAATTGGAAGTCGTTTGTCCCTAAGTCTTGTAAACTAGGTCTGATAGAAACCTTGGTTCATCATGCCTTGAATATTTGTTCTCCTGAATGTTTAGAAAGCAAATTAATTCGCTTGTAGGAGATTTTCGAAGGCAATGGGTACCCGGTTAATGTGGTGAAACGGGTAATTGATCGCAAGATCAAATGTTATAAAGAACCTAAGGTTGAAGGACCTAGCCACTGTCCCTTGTATCTGAAAATACCCTGGCTTGGTAGATGATGTCAAACTGTAACCGACAGAGTTTTGGCATGTGTTTCGTCCTGTTATTTTGCAGTGCAGTTACGTGTTGTTTTTCAGACTAGACCTGTGTTTCCTTCCTTCAGTAAAGATAGGTTGTCCTATTTTCAAAAAAGTTCAATTGTTTATAAATTTAAATGCTGTTGTGATGCGGCATACATAGGACGTACCAATCTGAGACGCGGGTTTCACAACACATCCCCGCTAATATACGTTCCAGTGGCTCTCTCAGACCTATAAGAACAACACAATCTGTTCTGGATTCCGCTATTGGCTGACATTTTTTGGACAATCAAGTGTGTACCTCGGCATATGAGGACAACTGGTTTACTGTCTTGCACAGCACTTGGTCTACACATCAGCTTCATATTTTGGAAGTAATTTGCTTGAAAATTCAACAGCTGAGCCTGTGCAGACAGAAAGAGCAGTTTTTACGCTCCTTACAATTGCTGGTGAGTCTGTGAGTGTAACATTTTTTCACTTTTAAACACTCTTGTGGAATTATATGTGTACACCCCCTTACATTTTATGTGTTTTTTTTTCAATAAATTTATTTTTAAACGAGTTCCATCATCTCCCAGCATTGTAAGTAATTTATTTTGCCTTGTCCTTTTCCTTAATTCCCTTAAAATTAAAGCCAACGAGAACCCTTGATAAGAGTTGGCCGAAAGGTTCCTCAGGTTTAAATAATATGACGTCTGTTCTTTTTAAAGATATATATATATATATTTTTTTTTTTTTCTTTACTACTCAATGACATAATTGTTGCAAAAAAATAAAATAATAAAGTATTGCTAAAAACCAAACATGGCAAGAGGCTTAATTACTGGTAGTAAATAGAATAAACCGAGTCAACTCAGTGACACAGTGTCTCTTTAATGAAATGAGCTGACACTGTCTAGCTATTGTCTCTCTCTATGAGCGTGACCGAAAGGAAATTATATATATAAACACATACACACACTGAACAGTTATAGGTCAGTTTAAATTCAATTAGACCATTAAACAGTTATATTAGAAAGAGCTCAATACATGTTTGACAGAAGATGGCCATTCAACAGAGCATTTAGATATTTAGGAAGGAAGATTATCTGGTTACGCTACTGTGGTTTCAACTTTTTCAGTATAATCAGGTGTTTTGTTTTCAAATCACCTGACAAAATCAAAAAAATTAAAACCATTGTAGCATAGCTAGCTGATCTTCCCCATATATATATATATATATATATATATATACACTCATTACTCATTCAGTAATGAATTAGAGCACTCTGGCTATTGGGTGTGTATAATGATAATATACATGCTAAAATGTCTGCCACCTTCTACCGAGCGCCCATAGCTCAGTGGTAGAATCACCGACTGACGCCAATTCGGTCAGGTTTCAATCTTGGGTAAAAAGCAATTGGATGTCTAACCATACTGATGAGCTGTGATACAGCAAAACAGATCTGTCTGCAGATGTCTCTCTCTTTCTCTCTCTCTCTATATATATATGATTCTAGCACACACAGATTTACTACTTCTCTATATAGAAAACCAACTAGCATAAACTCATGTTTTCTTAATTATAATAGTGAATGCCCCCAATGAGATAAGTTAGCTGTTATAAAAACTTAATTCAATGCACACAAATGATATCTTCTTCCAAATCTATATTTTATAAACAATTACACAATATTAAGCAAACACTTGTCAATAATGGATTTCCTAACTCCATTATTGATCAACTAATTAAAATGTATCTCAACAAAGTTAACAATAGCTCTAACAATATTGATAATATTAATAATAATGGTGGACATCAAAATAAATATAACACCATTAACTTATACTATTGCAACCAAATACATAATAATTACAAACAAGATGAATAAACTCTCAAAAACATAATATGTAGAAATATTAAACCAGTGGACACTAATAATCAAATTAAACTCATCATATATTATAAAAAATTCAAAACAATTGACCTCATAGTCTCTAATATATATATATATATATATACACACACACACACACACACAACAGTCTTTATTATAATAGAAAGGAAGTATCGCTTGTATTTTTTTATAAGAATGTATTTTTATACTTTGACATTTTTTGGGGTTTGCGGGTCTCTATCAACCCATAGTTAGGTTACTAATAAGTTATTACCTGATTCAGAGTGGAACTGGGGACAACAGCAGTTAAGAAGATCCATGTTTCTAAAAACTTCCGATCTTCTGATCAGAAGCCTTGCTGCTAAATGTAGTTTATTGTCATACCCAAAATTATTTTAGGGAGTAATAACAAATTCAAATTTTACTCATTAAAATACCAGAGCTTTTCTTTAGATTTGACGACTTTTTCTATTCAATAGTTATTGGCAATTACAACCTTAACAACATAAACTACAGATAGCTTGATATTGATAACAAGTTCAGAAAGTCAAAAGATTGATAAACAAATACTGCATAAAATTCCAGGAAACTGTGGAGAGACATGGTCATCCATATTTTAAAGCAATAGAGCAGGTAGGGAGATAAAGATTCTTGTTTACGTTATTTTCATTGTTTAGATTGTTGTCCTCATCTTTATTACCATATTCTCAACTTTTCAGCTGTTGTATACTCTGACCTTCTTCAGGTGATGGGAATTTCAAACCAAACCTTTAATATTGATCACTTGTTCAGATTCCATGAGTCCTAGTTATCTCCCTTTAATTTAACTCTAAGACTTTTCTTTTGCCAACATTGTAGATAGGTATTGAACTTGAAAACTTTGGGTCAAGTCACTGGATCTAATCAAAAATTTTATCCACTCGGCCATGTGTCAAAATTTCTCAGAATAATAGACAAGTAAAGATTCTTGTTTCTTTTACTAAATTGTTTTTATTTTCCTCCAATCTTGAATGTTGTTATTAAGTGAAACCGGATAAGTGCACACATGCTTGGTAACGAAATAATGAACAACAATGAGGAACAAAAACAGAATTGAAAGAAGGAGCGAGTAGTGACTTTAAACCCTGAGGATAGATACTGGAGTTGCTCGGTAAGTAAGGGATTGGAATAGCATTCCATCACACACTGAACAAGTCGGTCTATCCAAAACTGCTTGAGACAGGTAAATGTATAAAAATACTGAAACATTGTAAGAAAAACAATAAATTTGTCAAGAAATCATTGAATCATGAAGCTCTTGTTTTATACTTTCTATCAAATCCTATTTACTTTTTCTTCTCTCTGATCAAATCAAATTGGAGTAGACAGACTGAACTATCACCCGGTTCACACTCCATCCACGTTTTTTGAACAGGTGAAGAGGCTCATCCCTTGTTTCCTGTTTAGGATGTGGTTCATGGCTTTCTTTTTTATTTTTTTCCAATCTTTCACATTTTTTTTCTTTTTTCTTTTCTCTCTCTCTTTTTTTTTTTTTTTTTGTTCTCAACTGGAGTAGATAGACTTAACTATCGCCCTGTTCACACTCCACCCACGTCTTTTGAACAGGTGAGGAGGCTCATCCCTTGTTTCCTGTTTAGGATGTGGTTCCCAGCTTTCTCTTTTCCAATCATTTTACTCTTAAGTAGCCCCATGCACATCAGTGGCATCACTGCCTTGCTTGGGGTGATATGATTAAAAAAAAAAAAAAAATCATATCGATTTTTTTTTTTTTAGCTTTCTTCAAACTCTCGTCATATAAATACCTTCTAAAATAAGAATGCATGAAAGGTTCAATTCTTTTTTGTGCTTCTCTACAGAGTGTTTAAATGGAGCATCATAAGTTTTTGTCTGTTTCTACAAGTGCAGATATTTTGGATGCTTAGCTGAGACTGGCACAGGGCCACTATATTGAATATTCCATGAAGATCAAATTCATATCTAAATTTTGTGAATTTGGTCCTCATCAATGTCTGTAAGTAATTTGTTAACTATCATGCAATAACTGCTGTCTTATCTGGATGTGTAAAAGTATTTATAAATATTTTAAATGTTTAAGTATTGGGAAGATTTCTTGATTACCTTATGCAAATGTCCAGGAAAGAAGAGGGCACTACACAATCCCCAAAAAAGAATTGTACTAATTAAGAGCAATGACGTTTGAGGACTTTCAAAAGTAGCAACTTAAAGAGAAAATAATATCATAAGATTTTGACATTACATACTACTTCAAATAAAAGATCAGGAACAAGAACTCATCAATACTGGAAAGAGCAATAACAGTTACTGGACTTCTTTATATTCTTCTTCGATGTGCCTTGTCTTTTCAGAATGTAGGCAATCATGGCCCTCCACATCTCCCTATCCCTAGTGGCTCTGAGCATGCCTTCTCCTGTTACACCATGCAATCTCCCATTCTGTTATCCACCCACTCAGGTTCTTCAAATATGTTATCCGCTGCTTTCCCCTGTCTCATTTTCTCCTCTATCTGGCCTGTTAGTATCAGGTTCTCTAAGCCCTCCTTCCTCATTGCATGTTCCAGAAACTTTAGCTGTCTTTTCCTGATGCTCAGTATTAATTTCCTTTTCGTTTCCATCCTTTCCAAAACCTCATTGACTTAGTGAAACCTAATTTTCATGAAAAACCATTTTGATAGAAAGAATTTGTGAATTTCAACCAAAAGTAACACTGTCTGCTTGGACAATGAATGATGAATGTTTTTTTTTTATAAGGAAATTGCTTTTATCTTTATCATGTTGTTCCATTTTTATGTCTTTTACTTGAAGTTAATATTTGATTATTGTTCTTGAAAAAATACCTTGTTCCAAAGTGATCAGCATAATTGGTATTGCCAAGATATTTATTTTTATAAACGGAGATATTTTCCAAGGTCAGCTGTATAAATGATTTTTGAGCGATTTACTAATGCAATGAAAGGTATCTCATTTGGATCTATAAAAGTATCTATAGATATTTTAAATGTTTCAGTATTGGGAAGGTTCATTGATTACTTCATTCAAATGTCCATAAAAGAAGTTCGCTCTGAGGGGGTTTCAAGTTTAGAATTGATAAATGAGAAGAAAAAAACAAGTGACAATGCATATGAATTGATTTTTTTACATGCACAATGCTGATGAAATGATGTCATGATAAAGTGTGCATGATTAATCAGCATGCAAATATCTATGTCGATACATGTGTGTATATTTTTTTTTTTTTAATCATATCACCCCAAGCAAGGCGGTAACGCCACTGATGTGCAGGGGGCTACATAAGAGTGAGAAGATTAGAAAGGAGAAAAACCGGAAACCGCATCCTAAACAGGAAACAAGGGATGAGCCTCTTCACCTGTTCAATAGACGTGGGTGGAGTGTGAACCGGGCGATAGTTTAGTCTATCTACTCCAATTGAAAAAACAGTGAGAAGATTAGAAAAGAAAAACCGGAAACCGCATCCTAAACAGGAAACAAGGGATAAGCCTCTTCACCTGTTCAATAGACGTGGATGGAGTGTGAACCGGGCGATAGTTTAGACTATCTACTCCAATTGAAAAAAAAAACAAAAAAAAAAAAAAACAGTAAGATTAGAAAGGAGAAAAACCGGAAACCACATCCTAAACAGGAAACAAGGGATGAGCCTCTTCACCTGTTCAATAGACGTGGGTGGAGTGTGAACCGGGCGATAGTTTGGTCTATCTACTCCAATATATGAAGTATTGAAATAGACAAGTGTACATATTGTATACCCTTGTAATCATTAAAGGCTTAAAATTAATCATTGACCAACATAAATCAAAGGACCACTCCAGTGTGAGCATTTTTTATACTAGTGTATGGAAGAGTTTAATAGAAAAATCACAAGTCCCATTAACTCATCCTGTCTGTCAGTCATGTGCGCATGTATATATTCATATACAGGGCCATAGCTGATGCTAAAAAAACACCGGAATTATTAGTTGACAATGTGATGATGTCATCAGTGTAATTCGTTTCCAGAAACTATGATTTTTGCAGCTATTCAAATGGAAATTAGGCACAGAACGTGAACGAAAGCAGGAAATCAGGTTCGGACTTTCTGAGTACAACCAGTCTTTTCTCCCAAAATTAATAAATAAACAAACAGATTTTTACTGCGTTTATTCGGATGTTTTCTTTGTTTTCCTTTCTTTCTTTCTTTCTTTGTGAATTATTTACTTTGATTTCTGACAAAGACATTTTTCCTTGCTTGGATTTTCGCTATGATTGCATGGATCGGCCCGGACCCATGCCCGGTAGTCAGATATGGCCATGTTCATATATATATATATATATATATATAATTTTAATATATGGGACATTCACTTATTTCTTTCCTTTCTAAAATAGGCATCACTGGCCGTGGTTTAAAAAGCACTTCACACCGCATTCTAACAACGGTACAGAACGCGTCAAGTTGGATTTGGTCGAGATCAAGACAACAAGCGAACAAAATTTGCACAACAACACGATCTAATATGTGCAAGTGAGATATTTGTGTGATTGTCTATAACATTTTTTTTGCTTTTTCCTTCATGAGCGCATTAATAATGGCAAACGCGTTCAGGAAATTTCATTGCCGATACAAACTGCAAAAAGAAACGATCGTTTTATTTACTTCTTTATGAGAATATACAAGAGGGACAATCAACAAGTTTATCTTCATACCCTGCCTGGTAGCAAATGCTGCTGGTGGTGCTAGGGGTGGCGGTCCCACCATAGCCACTGAAACTGTGACATCACCCCTGGTTGGCGGCTGATGAAGACAGGGTATTGCATGTGCTAACACATGTTGTGCATTATAAATAAGTGCTTGGAAAAAAGATTTATTTTTCCACTAACTTTTCTCTTGTTATGGGCATTGTCATATCCATGATAAAACAACACTGAAGCTCATGGATGGGATGGGATGGAATGACTGACAGAAAAAAGAACAACAAAGACAGACTTTTACATACTATGACATACAACAAACTAAACATATTAACAAGTGCTTCACATCAAGAAATATATTTCTACTGCATAGCAAAGTATAAGAAGGAACAAGAAGAAAGGTCTTACATAAAGTTTGAAGATACTTTTGACCAGGAGAAGCCATTTTTATAACTTTATATTTAAACAAGCCAAATTCATCTACATCCCAAAGGGAAAAGGCAGCATGACCTTGTAAGCTACAGGGGTTGGCAGATTCAGCTTGAGACTTTGGTTCAACTTAAAAGAAAGTAAATTTCTCATTTGGTTGTTGTCCACAAATTCAAAGTGACTAACCTTTGAGTTTTTGTACGGAGAGACATCACAAAGCCGCCATCAAGTAATCCACATGACTTATCTCCACCAAAGGGAGATAAGCACCTTTTGTATCCCAACATAATGTTTGCATCTCAGTGTCTCTTTTTCATTAAACCAAAGAGATGAAAGTTTAAGGATGCTGAGCCAGGTGACAATGAAAATATGGAACTGCTGTTAAAATGAGATGTCAGTCTTATTTTCATTTTTGTGCTATTTAGATGAGAATTCATCCATTGCACCCTGTACACATATTTTTGTATCAGTGAGTGTAATTGTCATGTTCTGTATATATTGGTACAGGCCGAAATGTCTCATGGGCATGGTTTTTCTAATAGTGATGTATTGCCTTTGTTTAGGATTTGGATATAAGTCCAAAATGATGTGAATTCAACAGAGGCTCACAAGAATTCTAAAGTAGTCACATGCTTTTGACTCACCCAGGTTTTAGAGACTAAGACATCCCCCCTCATAGAGGAAAGCTATGCCAATATCCAACATGTGTTACTGTGACACCATTTTTTCCACTACCTCTTAGATTTCAAGCTGCCACCATTCTTTCTTAATAAAATAAATAACAAAAAAAAATAATCCTTTTCATTGATACTGTTTTATGTAGTACTGTGGGGAGCCAGTGATGACAAAGAACACAGCAATATGAGAACACGCTGAGGAACATAAATTTCCGTGTATAGATTACTGGGCCATTTACTTGGTTTTACAGAACATTTCTTATTTAGAATAGAATTATGAATTATAACTGGACAACTGAATTTAAGCAAACATTCATATCTTCTACTAGAGCTGCTGTTTATTTTAGGTTATTTGATGTTAAATATCAACTAGGAATGACAAAGCAGAGAGCTGAGTTTGAATTCCAGTTGAATTCATTGCATTTACTTACACACAAATACCCTTGGGAAAGATATTAATCCGTCTCTTCTCTCCAGTTATGGGTTAAATAATAGGACTGATTGGGTTCTATAGCCTTGGCTGGCAACCAGTCTACTGGAGAAAGCAATGGCAATTTACTGCAAGATAATCTTCTCCCCATTCAGTCATGTCTCTTTTGAGACATGATCACCCAAAGCATGTATCACGTATGGCACTTAACTGACTGACTAATTGTAATAGTTGAAAACATGATTAATGCTTCTACTAGGCATAAATTGGAGGATCAGTTTTATATTATTATGAAGTAATAAACCTATCCCCCACTAATTACTACTTAATAATATAATACATCACTTTCACCTCTCTATGAGTCAAATAACAGGATGTATTGGATTCTATAGCCTTGGCTGGCAACCAGTCTACCGCAGAAAGCAATGGCAACCTACTACGGAAATCTTCTGCCCAGTCAGTCATGTCTCTTTCGAGACATGATTGCCCAAAGCATGTATAACGTATGGCACTTAACTGACTGATGTTAATTAGACCTTGAAAATCTAGTGTCATATTAAATGTGTCTTTGACATCTTAGATATGTTGTCATATTCAGTTCAGGCAAGGTACTGTTTTGTTTGTTTGTTCAGCTGCTTGGTTATTCATTTTATCATGAAAGTTTGAGACTCTGTGTCTGAGTCCATCCATCCACACAATGGTTCATTAAAATAAGAGTGATTACCTTGTTGTTCAGATCATTGTTTATGGAGATAGAGAATATATTAAATATATGTCATCATTATGAACATTTTCTTTATGCAAATATGACATCTTTTTTTTTTTGTTAAGGTCATTATGAGAATTTGAAGAGAAATAGATTGCTAATTAATCATCCAAGATATAATTATTTTTAGTGTTTGAGTGTCAATAATCTTAGAAGATGGAACAAGAATAAGACACAAATTCAAGCCTGTTAAAAATTACTGAATCAACGCAATTAGAGAAATTTCAGTCAGCTTTTTGGTTTTTTTTCAGCAAATAAAAAATAATCTCAGACACAACATAAAATTATTTAACAGCTCAACATTCTGACTTTACAAATTTTATTTCTGAAGCAAATTGCTCACTAAACAGAGACAGCATTTTACTGAAAGACAAAAAAATGTTTGCTGAGAAGAAATTTAAAAAAAAAATTAAATACCAGATAAAGTTGAAATCCACTTTGACAGGAGGGGAGACAAGCTACTGCTACTGCTTAGAACACATCCATTAAGCTGAGGAGTAGAAATATAATTTGTTAGTCAAGGATGGTGATTTCAATCCTTGGTAGAACCATAAGAGTTAGATCATTAAAAGTGCAGCCCAATATTTCAAATATAGTTTGAGGATACTAAAATCAAGCAGGTACAAAAATTTAAATACCTGGGAAGTGTTATCATAGAAGACAGAAAGTGCAACACAAAGATCTGAAGGCAAATTGGCATGGCGAAGGAAGCATTCCAGAAATTAAGTTAAGTATTAAGAAACAGAAAAATTTTGCTAGAAACAAAGGGGAGAGTACTGGATTGCTATGTGTTCTCAGTTATTCAATATGGCAGTGAATGCTGGACAATATCATCAAAGATGAAGGAAAAACTTGAAACAACTGAAATGTGGTTCTACAGAAGGATGCTGTGGATATCATGGATTAAGCATGTGAGCAATGATGAGGTTTTGGAAAGGATGGCAACGAAAAGGAAATTAATACTGAGCATCAGGAAGAGACAGCTGAAATTCCTGGGACATGCAATGAGGAAAGAGGGCTTAGAGAACCTGATACTAACAGGCCAGATAGAGGGGAAAAAGAGACATGGGAAAGCAACGGATAACATATTTGAAGGACCTAATCAGGTGGATGATGGCACGAGGGCTGCATGGTGTAACAGGAGAAGGTGTACTAAAAGCCACCAGAGATAGGAAGACATGGAAAGCCATGATTGCCTATGTCCTGAAGGGACAGAGCATATAGAAAAAGAATACTTTTACCAGATGAAGTAAAGGAAAAAGTTATGGTATCATTAAATTTCAAAACAAGTATAAATTTCCTTTGTATTTTACATTAGTAAAACAAATACCAGTATAAGTCTAAATATCAAAATTAGTCGGCAGTTATAAGAGTGCATTTGCACCTCATGATTGAGCTGTTGTTTTAGGTTAATGCAAAGGAACCTTTGCTCCATCAAGAGAGCTGTCTGTTGAAAAAAAAATGGTTCCACTGAGAGTGTTGTCAGTTGAAAGGAAGTGTGGCTCCACCAAGAGTGTTGTCATTTGAAAAGAAGTTTGGCTTCACCAAGAGTGTTGTCATTTGAAAGGAAGTGTGGCTCCACCAAGAGTGTTGTCATTTGAAAGGAAGTGTGGCTCCACCAAGAGTGTTGTCATTTGAAAAGAAGTGTGGCTCCACCAAGAGTGTTGTCATTTGAAAAGAAGTGTGGCTCCACCAAGAGTGTTGTCATTTGAAAGGAAGTGTGGCTCCACCAAGAGTGTTGTCATTTGAAAAGAAGTGTGGCTCCACCAAGAGTGTTGTCATTTGAAAGGAAGTGTGGCTTCACCATGAGTGTTGTCATTTTAAAGGAAGCATGGCACTGATGCTGGAATTTTGTCGAGTACCATTCAAATGAAATAAATATAGCTGCCTGAAGAAAACAGGCCAATTTACTGACTCATGTTTAATACTCAGTAATGAATCACCAATCTACATTAGCCAAAGGACAGAAGCTGGAACTTTTGTCTGGAGCCATTCTAATAAATAAAGATAGCTGCCTGAAGAAAACAATCTCCACTCATGTATTATATGGGAGTTGTGTGTCAAATAAAAGTTCAGAAATCTCACCAATCAATGTACAGGTGTATATTGAAATTTGACACTTCTTATTCAATATGATGGTGATAGTTATTTTTCAGAGTGATAATGCTTCTTGTCAAAGAGCAAAGATTGTAAGTGCTTTTCTTCAGGAAGGTCATAAACAAGAAATTGCTTGGATTGAGATCTAATTGAAACTTTTAATAAATAGTCTCTAGCAAGTCATGATTTCGGAATACTCTTTGTGTAAATTATTTTCTCATAGTTAAATCTAAGTATTCCACTCATCATAAAAATCTGATGAGGTCAAAATTTTTGTTGATAATTTTTTCATCCATTTGTTATAAAAGATCTAACTTGTTTGAGATTTGTTTCATAATATTAGAATATCTCTTAAATATATTGTTTCATAATATTAGAATATCTCTTAAATATATTGTTTCATAATATTAGAATATCTCTTAAATAAAAATGTTTTCATATTATAGCCAAATTTATTAGATATGGATTTAAAAATCTGAATATCCTCATAGTGTGATGATTCAATAGTTTTCACCAAGATTTGTACAAATTTTATAACTTAGAAAATTATATTTCATGACCATCATTACTGAAGATTAAAACTTTCTCCACTCTGAAAAGAGATTATTTCAAAAATATTTATTAGATTTTTTTCATAAAGCTAAAAATCAGATGATGTTTCATTTGATATCTTAACAATTTTTATTTATTTTATTATAGCTTGAAAGATTTGATTAGTTCAAAAGAGGAAAAGTCAAGATTTCCTGTTTATTGCTTTTACAAATAAAGATAAGTAAGAATCAAAATAGATTTATATTTCATTGTAAATTTGTTTATGAAAAATCTAATGATTTTCTATAATAAAGTGTCTGTCAATTTGTTTATATTCCTTTCCTTGTTATATGAGGTTCGAAAATCTCAAGAACAGGTTTTATGATCTTCAAAAACATTGGTAACCCATCAGAGAAAACATATTGCACACTGCTGTAGAATTACTTAGTCTACACTGAGATGCCATTATATGAAGATTTTTAACATCTGCTTATATTTCTGAGATGAGGTATTGTAACTACACTATTTACATTTTGTCCGTTGTACACTCCGACCTTTTTCAGGCGATATACATTAGAATTTTGAACCAAACCCTTTATTTAGACCATGGGAGTAGATTGTTCTAGTTCCAAATTCTATGCTTTTTTAGATGTGTGGCCCAGTGGATTGTGTTAGTTGAAATAATCCAGTGACTTGATCCAGAGTTGAGAGTTCATTGCAGAACAACCAACCAGTAATCAACTAGAATAGAAGTTAAATATAACTGACCAAAATCCACCAGGACGAATTGGTAGGTGGTTTAAATAATAACCTGGGAGATTCCATTCTGTTACAGGCAAGTCTATTCTGTAAGCAGTAATTGGCTGATAATTTCAGTGTGTACATTAAGCTCTATAAATATTCAGCACAATATCCACCATTTGTTTTTGGGCCACATAGGGACATGTATTCATTTACAACCCTGTTCAGTTTTGTCTGCCAACTGGACACTAGTTGGACACATCAGGAAGGTGAGTCTCACAATCTTGCATGTTCACCTTCCTACAGGGAGACAAAAGAAGACCGCCATGTTGAAAGGTAAGTTATTTGACTGGTCACAGCAGAGGAGATTAAACATTAAACAGAATTAACTGAAACTGAGATATCAAAAAAAGACATAGAACTAGAACAATCTACCCCAGTTGATTAAAGAGAAGATTCAGTTTGAAATTCTAGCATATATCTCCTGAAGAAGGCCAAAGCATACAATGGTCAAAACATCATGAATATGACAGAAGAGATGGGTATAAGCATCTGATCAGTGAAAAGTGTAAAAAAATAAGTCAGCTGCAACTTGGGTATTATCAGAAAATATTTTAGTAATTAAGAATGGCTTTAGAGATGTGTAGCAAGATAATCATTTGGTACAGATCATACAGCGCTGTCCCTGATGCCTTCACTCAGCTAATTCCAGTTTAGATACTTTCAGAGAGTAAAGCCTGAAGATCTTCACAAAGATCACCCATCTTTAAACATTATGAACTGGTGCTACAGAGTCACACTCAAAAGAACTGTACCTAATAAAAGATCCCACATCATTTGAGAACTGCCAACAGCTGCAAAAACTAAAATGAATACCATGTAACCCAAAGAGAAAACATGACATCATAAAAATATTAACATTCCACACCACCTCAAACACAAGATTTGGAAGGAAACCCTTATCTTTGGCAATGTAATCATCATCATCATTTAATGCCTGTTTCCATGCTAGGATAAGTTGGACAGGGTTTCCTTGATGGCTTCATAATTAAACCATCATGAATTATTGGAGCAAGTTTTACAGCTGTCTACCCTTACTAACACCAACCGGTTTAGGAGACTGGAAACTCAATGCTTTTATTGACACACCATCTCTAGGAAGATAACCTGCTAAGGTTAAAGAGTTCAGCCTACCCTATTCTATACAGAGTAGGTGTAGAGGTTTTTATATCAGATTTCATTCTCTTAGATGTTGTTATCCCAAACTAAAGACTAAGCTTCTTTTTCTCTTAAATGACTCCAGTTTGGGGGATTAACTATTTACCCATAGCTGGGACCCTAATAAGTGCTACCACCCCAAGTCAGAGTGGACCTGGAAACAACAGCAGCTTAGAGGTGGTTTCTCATTCCTCTAAGCCGCCAATCTTCCAATCAGAAGCCTTTTATCGTTAGACCCAGTATTAGAAGCTCTAATCAACATTGAATTGGTTGAAGCTCTCACCTCACAGGGTCTTCTTTCAAACAAAAAAATATGGCTTTTGCTTCTTTAAATCAGCTGCTGTTGTGTGGATAATTATTTCTAAAAGTGTCTGTCAAGATTTAGTTAAGAATAGTGATATTTAGTCTGTTGCTTTAGATATTTCAAAACAAGGCCCCACCCTTTTACTGCTGAAATAGTTAAATGCAACCACCTCTTCTATTCCAAAAGTTTTTTTTCTGCACTTCCTGCCTGTAGAACTTCCTTCTCATTTACTTGGTTTCCTGATAGCTACAATCTCCAAACATTTAAATGGAATGTCAATTGCCATCTTCTATTTCCTTGAATTTCACCCGTCTTTCATCCTATCTGCAATGCCACCTGTACCCAGTTCTTTCTCTCATTGTAACCCCCTGCACACTAGTAGTGGTCCTGCCATGCTTGGGGTGAAATGATTTAAAAAAAAGTGAAGACAAAAAGTAATTTTACAATTGCAGTATTATCTGAAAAGGGTTACTGAAATCTTGTCCTAACCAGGATTGAGTTTGAGTTTTGTTTAACAGTATATCAACCTCTGTGGGTTATTTAATGCCAAAAAGGTGGGGTTTTAATGTTCAATTATAATGCAAAGGTTGATTTACTCAGATTTTAACGAAAATTTGTTTTTATTCTTTCTTATTTTAGAAGCAGAAAATGTTTTCTAGTTGTGTATTTAAAAATGTTTTGCTGAGAATAATTTTTTTTCCTTCAAAATTGTGTGATGGTAATAATTTTTTTTTTCCAAAATATATTGTTAGTAATATTTTTGCTTCAAAAACGTAGATTTTTCTATTAAAGTTTATATATATATATATATATATATATATATATATATATATATATATAAAAGTCTCTTTTTATACATTCATAGTGTTTTAACCCCAGTTTGGGGGGTTAACTATTTGCCCATAGCTGGGACCCTAACAGGTGCTACCATTCCGGGTCAAAGTGGAGCTGGAAAGAACAGCAATTAAGAGGTCGTTCGATGCTCCTCACAACCTTCCAATTAGAGGCCTTGCTGCCGGATGCAGTTTACCAGGACCCTGACCAGGATGGTTGTCCTCAAAAATTTTACTCATTCAGATTTTTGGTAGTTGATTGAACTGAGAACTTTTCTGCTTGCTTTCATGATATCAGTAATTGCTCTTTATTTTCTTGTTCATGTTCAATGCATCGTGAATATTAAAGTAAAAGTAAAATGAACTAATCCATCCTTTGCCTTTGTTATAAATGACAGCAATGATAACAAACTAATTTGTAATATATATGCATATATTTAAAATTATTTTCCTTTTTAAAAGTTTATTTATCTACAGAGCCAATTACTTCAACATGTAATATCTGGTATGAATATTTTCTAGTATTTCTACCAGATCACTAATTTAGAGTTCTTCTATCAGCATATAAAATATATACTACAAACACAAAATATAAGTGGACGTTCATTTCTTCATATATATGGTCCAGGTCATCTGAAGATCATGGGAGCATGAAACTCGAGTAAAAACTAGAGCCATTCTTTTATATGATTTACACATTTTGATCAATCTAGGCAATTTAGGCTTCAAGCACTTTACTGAGTAGGCAAGTTTGTCTTTCTTTTTTTAGTATTTTCTTTTTTATTTGAAGCTTTATCTGGATAAGAATTTTAAGTTTTAAAAAGCGTTCTATTATTTCCATCAATGGTTTTTGCTTTTACTTTAATATATATATATATATATATATATATATATATATCAAAGATGCTTACAGCACTTGGCATTTTTAAGCATTCACCCATGTAAGTATGGGACAAGCTCAACATTGCTTAACTTCAGTGATCAGAGGAGAACCAGTGTATTCAATGTGATATGATCGTAATTATGGAGGTGCATTGTTGGGGAGTTGAGTTCAAATTTCGATTGAATGTCCTGCAGTCACTTACATGAAAATATCCTTAGGAAAGGTATTAATCTGTCTCTTCTCTCCAGTTATGGGTTAAATAACAGGACAGGTTGGGTTCTATAGTCTTGGCTGGCAACCAGTCTATCAGAACAGGCAGTGGCAACTTGTTGTGAGATAAAGAAAAATGCCTACCTAAACGCTGTGAAGTGCATTCAGGGCACAGTGAAAACAATAATATCACTGCTGACCATCCACTGCATCCCTGATTGTCGTGCCACCAGACCCAGATAGAATGAGAAGAGAGAGTGAGGCTGATGACTATGCGCAACTCTCCCTCACTTAAATCAATTAAGGCGCAAGTCATGACTTCTACCTAGAAGTCATGGTCTTCCTTGCCTGCAAGGGATGAACATTATATATATATATAGTAATTTGAAAAGTCTATTCTCCCTTTCAATAATATTTTTTAATTAAAGTTTACCCAATAGAAGGCTCAAGAGCCAATCAAGGTAGAGAATTAATGAATGAAATATATTTGAAATTAATGAATGATATATATGACATGAGCATAAGAGGAGAAAGTAGAAGATAAGTAGTAGATAATGATTGATTCTAAATTTGAATAAGCTAAAATTGCAGTATTCAGGGAGGTATCCAAAACAAAAGTTTATCCCACCAAGTAACAGTTATTTAGAAGATTTCTGAGAGGAATATTCTCATTACTTATCAAATATATAGGGAATTTGAGGGTGATTCAACCCTGTGGATGCAGTAAGGTGAGTATTAGCTGCAAAGAATTGAGGTGATGGCACTATTGGATGATGCTATTCAACATATATATTGATGTATCTACCATTGAGTATCTTACATTAAGATACAAGGAAAAAACAAACAAAATATTCTAAGCTCCTGAGTGTGACAGGATAAACAAATATATATATATATATATATAATTTATCATCCACATACAAGCCTGTTTCACTGTATCACAGCATCAGTGTGGCTAGATAACTACTTGCTTTTGGCCGGGATCGAAACTCATCTGACTTGGTGTCAGTTGGATTCTCTACTTTCTAAGCCATAGGTGCATAGAATAAGAGAGGGGAAATTTTTAGTGTGTTATATATAAGCGGTGTATACACATGCCAGTCACTGGAAGAACTCAATTCATTCTTAAAGAGTAATGCATATATTGTGGAAGTGGAAACTGTTTCTAAAATTTTCTTCTCTAGAGAGCTCAATTGTAATGAGAGCATAATATATTTGTCATCTCCATACCAGTCTGTTTCACTGTATCACAGTTCATCAGTGTGGCTAGATATCTACTAGTTTTTAACAGTGCCTTATTAATTTAGTATTTTTGCAATAATAATGTTGTCAAGTAGTGAAGAATATAGATATATATCCTCTCTACAATTATAAATTCCATAATTGTGTGTGTGTGTATGTATATATATATATATATAGATGCACACACAATAATGGTCTTATGGGTTAAATAACAGGACAGATTGGGTTGTATAACCTTGACTGGCAATCAGTCTACGCCAAAAAGTAATGGCATCCTACTGCAGGGAAATCTTCTGCCCAGTCATCTTCTTTATTATTATAAAGACCATTATTGTGTACGTATATATATATATATATATATATATATATATATATATATATATATATATATACACACACTGTAATGGTTGTTACAATGTTTTTAAATTCATAGTATCACTACACAAAATATTTCTCATGTTTCGAAGCCAGCCCATTATGTTTTGGCTTCATCCTCAGGTGATTTTTTTAGAAATGAGAATTATCCAGTTGAAAAGACCGTTTATTTGTGTTGGATTTGTTATTTTTGGGTGTTGGAAGGGCTGGTCTGTGTTTTGAGTTCTGTTGGCCTTTTTTTGGGGTCTTACAGACACACACATACACAATAATGGTCTTTATTATAATAGAGAGGATATATATATATATTCTTCACTACTCAACAATATCATTATTGCAAAAATACTGAATTAATTTTAATTCCCAAACACCAGTTATCACATGGTGAACCATGATTTTTTATGAATTTATCTGAGTTAGATTTTTGAATTTTTACCTACAGGATGTTGTCGCACCAAGACAACTCATTTTCTTTGTTGGAACCCAAACACCAGTGATGAACCATGATATTTTTATGTATTTATCTGAGTTAGATTTTTCTGTATAAAAACCCACATATATGTTTAATCCATTTATTTTAAAAGTTTTTCCAACTGAATATAAAATCATTTCTGTTACAGACTAATTCCATCATTAATGTGTTTGGCATGTACTCTCCAGCCTTTCTACTATGACCATATCTGGCTGGCTGCTTCTGCTATCCATTTTGAGGTACTTGACAAAATTCTAAAAAGGATTGGTCATGTATTCAATCCTGAATTGGCATCTGGACTTCAATCACTTTTTCACCAGCATATTTTCTACAAATATTTCAATGGTAACTACTCTGACAAGCTTCCCCCACCCTTGTGCTTTGACAACATAAATTTAAACATGCTATTAGAATAGCATCTAGATTCTACCCTTTTACTGTTGAAATAGCTAAATGCAACTGACACTTCTAATCCAACAGTTTCTTTTCTCACACTTCCCATCTGTGGAACTCCTTTCCTTTACTGGCTTCTTTCATAACTATCAACCGGATAACTATCAATCTTTTAAAAATTTAAATGCAGCATCAGTTGCCATCTTTTCTCTCACTTTCACTCCCTTTAGCACTCTATGTTTTAGTGGCATTTCCACTTTGCTTGGGGTGAAATGATTAAAAAATTATAAACTGCTGTATTCTGGAATGTTTTGATATAAACTTTGAAATTATTTTTGTTTACATTTTCAAGGTTTTATTTTATATGAACTACAATTATTGGGCTTGCTGATGATGATAAATTTAGCTCCTGATTAATAACAAAAGCTGCTTATATGTTTGAGAGAAAAAAGTTCATATACATGTACAGAGCTTGAATGCAATAATAGTCTTTTAATATCTTCTGAAAGATATAACTTAGCAGATTTGTAAAAAGAAAAAGTGAATTAAAGTTTTACATAATAGTTGATAAGTCATGTCTATGTCAATAATAAGGAATAAATTAAGGTACAGGAAAAACTTGTGGTTATTTTATTGAATTGGAACCAACTTGCATGACTCAGATTTCATACCCTGAGCTAGACTGTCACATGACATCTCTTACTCGTTGAAATGTTCATAAATTATAGATAAGTCGAGGAAAGTTTTGAAAATATATTCATTGTTCTTCTGAAGTAAAAATATAGAAAAATGCAGCACTTATCTGATGTTATCTTTTTTTCCATGATTAGTTTTTCTTTTTGGTGTCAATACTAACATTAAATACTGTAGTGGACAAGTGTTCACCAAAAATTATACCATTTATTTGAGAAATGGCTTGTAAATTTTCAATGCGTCTAAGACCAAGCTGCTGTCTGTCAGTCATCACAGGCAACCTCTCCTGCCTCTCATAATCATAGACCAAGCAAGTCTCCCTGAGAGCAATACACTGCGCCTCCTCAGCATTACCCTCTTTTCAATCTCAAGTGGAACCATTACATTGAGTCAATAGCTAAATCCACTGCTAGGAAGGTTGGGTCACTGTATCGGGCCAGGATGTTTTTCTGCCTGAATCCATCCTGCATATATGGAGTACTGCTGTCATATATGGTCATGTGCCCCTGCTATTCATCTCGGTGTTCTTGACAGGCTCCAAAGGAGAATCAGTAATGTGATAGGTACCAACTTGGTGGCTCGACTCCAGCCACTTCCCCACCAACAGGATGTGGCTTCCCTCTGTTTGTTCTATAAATACTTCCATGGCTTCTGCTCCATTGAACTTAAGTCACTGGTGTCTCTGCAACAAGTGTTTACTCATGCAACCAGACTGATAACTGAGTCTCACCCATTCACAGTTAAATCAACCAAATGCAGATGACAATTCTACTCCTGCAACTACTTTTCTTGCACTTCCCACCTGTGGAATTCGCTTCCATATTCTTGCTTTCCTGACGGCTACAACCTCTAGGAATTTAAATGCAATGTCAATACTCATCTATTAACCACTTGACTCTTGTTCTTTCTACACCACCCTGTATATCCTTTCTTTTCTCTCCACCTTTGCAACTGACATCACACCTGTATTCCCAATTCTTCTCTTGCTACTTTCTAACTGGCTCATTTTTCTATTCACTCTCTTCAATCTAATCTTTTTACTCTTATGTAGCCCCCTAATCTTTTTACTCTTATGTAGTCCCCTGTACATCAGTGCCATTACTGCCTTACTCGAGGCAATACAATTAAAAAAAAAGATACTTTAGCAGATTAATAATTCTTATTAAATTTGTATCTGTTCTTTAGAAATAATCATGACTAAATAAAAGATAGTTCAACATGCTTTCTGGGATTTTATGATTATTTAGTGAGAGATTTCTGTAAATAAGTTTTGCAAAATATATATGCATGTAGACGATACAAAATATATTGTTTATCTGGTTTCATTTAAATTCTTAATAACCATATGAAAAACAATCTTTGTCTTTGCCAAATTCATTTCAGTTTAAGATAGCCATTTGCTTTTGTTGGGCATTTTGTATGAATTGCGGGGATAAATGTGCAGAAATATAAAGAACGAGTATCACAAATGAAGAAGATATGTATCAAGAAATAAGTGAACCAAAAATGACAGAAGAGATGCTTAGCAACAGGGCGCATAAAATCCAAAGGATGAGACAATGATATTAGAGAAAAAGAAAATACTTCAGAAATGGAATGAATATATCAGAAAACTGTTTCATAATTAAAGGGAACAACTGGCAATTCACAGAAGTATTGAAGGGCTGGAAATGTTAAAACTTGAATTGAAATCAGCAACAGCCAAAGCAGCAGGACCAGATGGAATTATAACAGAGATGCTGGCAGCCATGGATGATTTCAGCAAAAAGAAATAGAAGACAATAATTGAAATCTACAACATTTTGTAACACTGCACCATATTTCCTGTATTATATGATATGTATTCTTCTTTTAAAAAATCCTTCCCAAATCACCTTGTCGCTTATATCTTAATGATTAGGTTTAATGGTAGGCCTTAGGGTAAAGGTTATTTGTACAAGACTAACTGCTAATGACTCTTCCATAAAATATTAATTCTCTGATGACTGAAACAAAATTATTATGAATGGGAAATGTAATTTTGTTTTCTTTTACAAAAAGTGTCTCATTGTTATTATTGGGTATTTTTTTATTTTACATTATGTATTTTTCTCTTGAAATCATAATTTAAAAGTGTACACTTAAAATCTCCATAATTTAAATCCTCCTCTCTTCAACTAGTCTTAATATACTATTTGTTCAAAAACTTAAAATCTACCACATATACTTCTCCACAAGTCAGTCAGTTAAGTGCCATATGTGATACACGCTTGGGCGATCATGTCATGAAAGAGACATGACTGACTGGGTAGAAGATTATCCCGCAGTAGGTTGCCATTGCTTTCTGTGGTAGACTGGTTGCCAACCAAGGCTATAGAACCCAATCTGTCCTGTTATTTAACCCATAACTGGAAGGAATAGACAGATTAATACCTTCCCCAAGGGTATTTGCGCGTAAGTGAATGCAATGAATTTGGCTGGAATTCGAACTCGGCTCCCCGATTTCTCGTTCCGAGCCGATATCCAATACACCACAATGATTTTTCTCCAAGAAATACAAGGCATTGTAACTTAAACTGAAGTTTGAATTAAATGTTTCTTTCTTGGTGATTTGTCACTTAGTCTCTCTTCATTGATATTATCATAGTTTAAATGTTATATAGAAATTATGAAGCTAAAAATTGGTCATGTGACCAATTGAGATGGACTATCCAGGGGGAGAAAATTGTGTGTCAAGAACAAATCATTTAGCCATGAGCAGTATCTTGATAATTTTGCCAAATTTTTTTACTTACTGTTTTTAATGAATGCAAAAAAAAAGTGAGTAAGGGCTGAAAAAAAAAAGTACCTTTATCCAAGTAGCCATTAAGAATAATACAAAAAATTATGAACAAAAAAAAAAAAGGAAAATCTGAAATGTCTTTTCACAAATTATAAATGTCCAACTCCAAGATTATATAGATTGAAAAAAAAAAAACGCACAGTACAGTAAAAAAAAAAATGCCTTGGGTATAATTCTTTTTTTTGTAATTTTATTTGTTTATTTTTTTTAAGAAAAAGAGTAGGACAAAAACAACAGATTTTCTTACTCTTTATATCTATGTTTATATCTATATCTTTCTCTATTTCTCTCATCTATTTATATATATAATGAGAAATGAAAAGTTCTCAGTCTAACTCACCTGGTCCTGGGTATGACGGTAAACTGCATCCAACAGCAAGGCCTCTGACTGGTAGGTTGTGAGGAGCATGGAACCACATCTTAATTGCTGTTGTTCCCAGGTTCACCCTAACCTGGAGTGGTAGCACCTGTTAGGGTTCCAGCTACTGAAGAGAGCAAGAAAAAGAAGTAAACATTAATTGCAAATAGATAGAATGCCTGAATGTTAATGAAGAAAATTCCAACATTCAAATTACAAATTAGTGATGACAAAATCAAAGAATTACAACAATTTAAATATCCTTGTACTTTTTTTGAGTTTGAGTTTTGTTTAATGGTATATCAACCTCTATGGGTTATTTAATGCCAAAAAGGCAGGGTTTTTTTTAAGTATATTTTTTTTTTTATAAATGTTTGGTTATCCTGAAAAGGTTGATTTAGTCAGATTATAATGAAAAATTTTTGTTTTTATTATTCTTTATTTTAGAAAACTGAAAATATTTTGCTGAGAATAATTTTTTTCCTTCAAAAATGTGTTATGGTAATAATTTTTCTTCAAAAATGTATTATTGGTAATATTTTTCTTTCAAAAATATATATATTTCTATAAAAGTTTATTTTTATACTTTCATAGTGTTTTGACCCCACTTTGGTGGTTAACTATTTGCCCATAGCTGGAACCCTAACAGGTGCTACCACTCCGGGTTAGAATGGACTTGAGAACAACAGTAATTAAGAGGTGGTTCCATGTTCCTCGCAACCCATTATTAGAAGCCTTGTTGCTGGATGCAGTTTATCGTCATACGCATGACCATGTACGTTTTTTAATGGAGAATGGAAAGTATAACAGTGAAATCTGAAGGTACGTTAGGATAATATAACTTAAGTAAAAATTTTCTCGCACTTCCCGCCTGTGGAATTCCCTTCCGTTTACTTGCTTCCCCGACAGCTACAATCTCCTAGAATTTAAATGTAAAGTCAATAGTCATCTCCTATCTCACTAATCTGCATCATCTCTCTCATGCTCCTTTCTCCATCCACACCACTCTCATCAGTATTCTCATCCTTCTCTTACCCACTTCCTGACACTACTTATAACCTGTCACTCTTTCTCATAACTTTCCTTCTATGTAAACCACTGCAAACCAGTGGCAGTAAAATGCCTTGCTTGGGGTGAGATGATTATAAAAACAAAAGTATATCAAAAACAAAGAAAATATCATTGAACTGTTAAGATGTATCATTTCTCCTATATGGCAGTGAAGGTTGGAAAATATTCTCACAAATGAAGAATCTTGAGATAACAGAAATGTGGTTCTACATGGATGCTAAAAATACTGTGGACCAAACATGTGAACAGTGATATAGTGTTAGAGAAAATGAAAGCAAAAGTCTGCATATACTTAACATAAAGAAGAGACATTTGAAATTTCTTGGCACATGATTAGGAAACAGTGCTTGGAATATTTGATACTGGCGGACAAATTACAGGCAAGAGGGCTATATAACCTACTTAATGAACTTGAGTAAATGAATGGCAGAACAAGGAATAGAAGAAACAGCAAAAGATAAAATGTATTAAGAACTAGAAAGGACAGGAAGTTGTAGACTGCTAGGATCACCAACATCCAGTTGGGACATACCACAAAAAAGAAAAAAAATATTATTTTGTTGAATCTGTTCAGATCTACATAGGTTTATGTTATGTCGTGAGCAAGAATAAATAACTCAACAACAGGAATAGGTTAATTGTTGTATTCCGTGAAAATAGTATTTACAAAGGTTATTAGTATCCAATACAAGAATAAAGGTTAATCGTCTCAACCGTCGTAAGACGTAGTATGAGCAATGGGTACTTCCGGGTTGTCACCAGAAGTCTACAACTGACTTGTCGATCGGCTGCTCGGCACATTCTCGTCTATCTACGTAGATGCCACCATTACTTTACATAGTAATGGAATAGTCCATTATAGCCGAATAGACACGGGCGTCCCAACAGTTTACTTTTTGTTTCAAAATAAAAAAATGGATTTTCAATAATATAAATTATAGCATAATATATATTTCAGTCACAAAAACTGATTTCTCCTTTTTAGTAATGAATTTTCATGTTAACACACCACTCAATAAATCCCAGGCCTAACTAATAAAACAATAAATTTTAGGCAAAATTCGACTTTCTTCATCAACATAGTCTTTTTCTAGGGTGATACACTGATTCCAACGCTTCTCTTACAAATCAATACTTTTTTTGTAAGCGATTTGTCTTTGGCCTCAAAATACACCTCTGTTTCCAATATCACACTACTTCATTGGAGCCAAATCTTTTTCCCTGGAGCATTCCTTTGAGGTCTGAAAACAGTCAGTAGTCACTGGGAGCCAGATTTAGAGAAGAGGGTAGATGCATAAGCAATTCGAAGTGGAATTCATTTAGTCTTGCCATCATTGTGATCAACTTGTGACACAGTGCATTGTCTTGGTGAAAGATCACTTTTTTCTTCTTTATTTGTAGCCATGTTGTGACAATTTCTCCCTTCAAATGCACCAATGATGCTAAATAATATTTGTTATCGAAGGTTTTTTTATTTCTCAAGATAATTGATGAACAAAATACCTTGCACATCATAAAAGACGGAGACAAAAATCTTGCCTGCCGAAGATTACGTCTTTGGTCAATTTGCATGACTTTCACTTGCTGCTGTCTACTCAGCTGACTGCCAATTTGACTCCAAAGTGAAGTGGTGGATCCATGTTTCATCTATTTTCACTTAGTTATGTGAAATCTCTTTCTTGTTGTGTCAAAAGAGTTGCAAACAACACTCTGAATTGTCAACAGCTTTCTCATTGACAAATATTCATGCAAAATGGTGAATACACTGCTTCTGATATGTTCAGCTTCTCTGCTATTTCATGCAACTTCAATTTAAGATCGGCCGAAATGTGGAATTTTTATGTTTGTTGGGACACCTGCCAATTTTTGGGAAACATTACTTGTGTCTGTACGACTGCATTTAAAGTCGGCATATCACCTATTACCCTTTGTTTCCATTGAAGCAGAGACCAAATAACACTTATGAAGTCATTGCTTTGCTTGAACAGTATTTTTTCCTACTAGAAAGCAATGCTTTATCAATACATGAAACTCTGCAAATTTGCAACAATAGTTTCACTTAAATAATTGTAATTTGTAAACTAATAATCTGATTAGGCACCAATTTTATTACGTACCATTTGAAGGCTAGTACTTCATAAAAATTATATGGACTTTTAATTAGTCATGCCATCTATATGTCAGGCCCAGAACTTACTGAATGATGCTTTATGATAACCAGAAGCATTACTTGATACCAATAAAGTACTGTTCCAGTAGTAAATGGGTAGATCAGATTGCTTTTTGTTTGTTTTGTTTCAGGTTAATGTCCCAGATTTATTATGTAGGTCATTTAAAAAGCAAAATTCTTTTGTTAAATGTATGGATAAAAATTTCACATTACTGATGCAGAAAATATGATCAATGCAATTATAAAATTAATTAAATATTGCTGTCATTTTTAACAATACATGTAAACTAATAGACAATCTTGCTTAATTGGCAATAATTTTGCTTGCATTCTGGTATTTGTTGAGAAATCAAATCAAAGGAAGAAAATGCTTTCATGTCCAACAGATATATTAAATTTGTCAGTCCTTGAAATGACCAGAAGATATATTTGCATATATATATATATATATATATATATATATAACTGTTTGATTTAGAACCACTGACAAGGAAGATTTTATTAATTTTTCATTTCATCTTCTGGTATTCTTACTTCAGAAGAATTTTAGAACAAGTTTAAACTTCCTGTTATGCATTCCAAAAAGCATTGGATAATCAGTTTGTTATCTTATTGATGTTGTCATTTTTCTTGTGCTTTGACAATAACGTATTTTATTTTGTGTTTTTGAAAAAGAGCACTCTTTAAAAGCTATCACATGATGCACACAAGTGGAATTCATGTGAGTGTTTTTCTATTTTTAAACAACTTTCAAAACTCCAGTTCCACTGTTAAATAATGTAAGATTGATGATAGGAGAGAATTAGTTGATATATAATGCCTCTCTTATAGAGAAATACTTTTGATATTGTGATTTTAATGGTATTTAAATAGTTCCTTTGAAGAAGGCTTCTTTTGCTTCTTTTTAAATCTGGTAAATGAGTAAGTAATATTCAAGAAATATTTCTTTTATATATTTTGTCCATTCAGAAATATACTCAATCTGAAAATAACTTAGAGGCATATATATATATATAAGAAAAATTTTAGGCTGGCACATCATTTCATGGTTAATCAGAAGTATGGGCCTATTTCAGGTGAACAATCATCAGCTTCCATCTCTATTATACAGAAGATTTTACACGAATTGATTTATGTAAAATCTTCTATACAATAAAGACAGAAGCTGATGATGGTTTGCCTGAAATAGGCCCATACTTCCGATTTACCATGAAATAACGTGCCTGCTTAAATCTTTTCTTATATGAAAAGATTTAGGCAGGCACGTGTCTACCTAAATTTTTTCTTATATTTGTTCTATATGTATTTATATACATAGATATTTAGAGCTCTCTTAGAGAGTTATCCTACCACTGTATGTACAGGATACCCCTTTGAATTCTTCTATATCTACACCGCATGCTTATATATACCCTACTGCCCATAATTATTAGGCCACCCCAGTTTTTAAAAGAAATGTATTTCATATGGCTTTTAGTATTTATTGCCAAGTGGATAATTTTAAATGAAAATAGAATGGTTCTTTTATTATTATTACTTTGCAAAATTTTACTAGGCATGGAAACAAAGATGAACTCATCCAAATCATCCTAATTTTTTTTCATTCATTCATTGATGAAACTGCAATATAGGTAATTATTAAATATTTATAAATTCAGTTCATGCACATGTTATTGTGCAGTATTAACAAAAGAACCATTCTATTTTCATTTACAAAAATTCAACTGGCAAGAAATCCTAAAAATTAGTATGAAATACATAATTTTCTTAAAACACTGAGGTGGCCTAATAATTATGGTCAGTAGTGTTTTTATATATATATTTGTCATCCACATACAAGCATGTTTTGCTCTATCTCAGCTCATCAATGTGGCTAGACATCTACTTGTTTCTGGCTGGAATCGAAACTCGACCGATTTGGTGTCAGTTGGAGTTGCTAAGCCATAGGTGCATGGAACCAGAGAAAGGAAATTTTAGCATGTTATACATAAGTGGCATATACACATGCCAGTTACTGAAAGAACTTAATTCATTGCTGAAGAGAACTGCATATATATATATATATATATATATATATATATATATAAACTTATTTATAAATGGAACTCTGTGTGTGTATCTGTTACCTATAGACTCCAAAACGGCTGAACTGATTTTATTGAAAATTTACATAGTTGTACTATAAGCATCTGCAAGTGTTCTTAGCTAGGTTTTGTATTGAGGTACCCCTGATAAATATCGAAAATCAATAATCGAAAAAATCGGGTTATAGAAGGAGTGGTCCAATTTTAATCAAATTTGATACACTCATAGACAAAGACATAAGAAACGATATTCAGAAGTTTCAAGGTTGTAGTTCTTAAAATAGTGCAGAAAATCGATAATATATATAAAAGGCAAGATGTTTGTGTGTGTGTCTGTTTATCTGCCTGTATGACTTTTTTTCAGCCCTTTTATTTTAGTTTTTGCTTCAGGTTTGGCTCTAAGTAGGTATAATTGTAGTTCTTAGTCTCAGTCATGATACTATTTACTCAGAGGACTTATTTAGCCTTCAAAATTCAGTTTACGATGAAAAAAACTTATTTGATATCAATACTAGGAAATTAAAATTTGACTTACATCCATTCATTTTCTTTCAGTCTACGGTTTCGCTTTAACTGGAAACAACTATTGCTTTTTAGTCTTTTGTGCCAACACCCAAAGAGTCTGAGCTCCAGGACCATGGATTAGTTTTAAAGCTTTCATTACACCTGAGCAATGCTGGACTATACTGCTAGTATATATATATATATATATATATATATATATATACACATTTATTTATTTATACATGCACAGTGAGGCAGAAAATTATCCAGCTACATTCAATTTTATTAAGAGTAATATTGTTAAATTTTATTAGAAGTAATATTGTTTTATGTTTAAAAACGTTTGGCATTGAATGCTCATAACAGATTTCAGAAACTTTTTCTTCAATACATTAGCATTATAAAGGCAACATTAAATATAGGTTATTTTTTGGGGTTCTTTATTTCATTTCTTTTTCTTCATAATATTATTGTATTGAATAACAATATGCTGCAATGGATTATAATATATGATGTTGAAAATCATTTAATGACTATTACACACAGAACATGTTTGATATTTGAATAATTAAATATTTCAAATGGAATTAATTCTGTCACAAGTATAATTTTGCCATTTCACTGTATCTCTCTCATTCTGTCTCTGTTTCTCTCTCTCTCTCTTTACATATATCAGCATGCAGTGTTAGTAGAGAAGAATGCAAAGGAGTATCCTGTACATACAGTGGTAGGTTAACTCTCTATGAGAGCTCTAAACATATGCATATATGAATACATATAGAGCAAATATAAGAAAAATTAAGGCAGATATGGTTTGCCTGAAATAGGCCTATACTTCCGATTCATCATGAAATAACATGTCTGCCTTAATTTTTCTTATAGATATATATATATATATATATATATATATATATATACACACACACACAAAGAATTATTTTCCTAATGGCTAATAATAATGAGATTGGCTTGTGGATAAAATTTCTTGAAATATATCAGGGCATATGTTGATTTCAAATGTTTTACTCCTGCTTTTAAAGCAGTAATGATATAGCTGTTTTTTTGGTACCGAGCGGTGCAAAATGAGAGCAAATGTCTCAGGCAAAGGTATTCTCTACTTTATAGTTTACTTTGCTCCTACTCATTGATTGCTTATCTGTTTATAAGGTTAATTGTACAGTAGTACAATAAATCCCTTATATTGTATTCCTGTGTCGAGTACCATTCTTCCACTAATTTTTACACTGATATTCCTTTCAGGGATAAAGCAATATATATATATATATATATATATATATATATATATATATATATACACACACACACATATAAATATAAAAAAAGTTGAAAATACAACTTAAGTTTTTAAAAATATTTAGTTAGATTAAAATGCATCTGAAGCAAAATTAATATACATATGATATATTCATTATTAAACTTTTACATGAGAACTTTTAAGTAACTACTAGAAATCATTGTTAACTACCTGATAAAACATTGTTCTTTCAAGTCAAAAGAATGTGCAATTTTGTAGTAGTTGTTTACATGTTCTAATGTAAAAATTTTATATTAAATATTTATTGCTCTATTTTCATGTCAATCCCTGTTTTATATTTATGTTTTGAAAGTGGCAATTTTATTTTTTGTTTTTTTTACATTTGAAGAAATATGGTCTTGCCGTAAACTTTATTGAGAAACTGATATGTTTATCCATCTTGCACATTGTATATGTTTCTAGTATTTATTTATATTCATTAAAATTGTTGACAGGATGCAGTTATTTGAATTCTATATCTGGGAGTATTCTAATGAAACAGTAAAATACAATTTTCTGTTATTTCAAATTTGACAAATCAGATGCCATTATTTAAGTATTAAGTATTCAATTATTTTTAAGCCATAACAGAATGAGGGTCCCTCGATTAACAGTGTTATGTGCATCTCATATTGTCAAATAACTGACAAGCATAAAAAATATTTTAGCTGAGGAATCTTTCAAATAATATGCTTAATATTATGTTGTATTTGAAACAGAACACATTTATTATTAATTTACCTACATTTCATTAATTTCTGCATTCTTTTTAGACTTTTCAGACAGAAATATATCTATACAAAAAATGGACAAAGAATAAAAGGTATTATAGATAGGAGCAAAATATGTATGTATATGGGTGCCATGGCAATGGTTAATATTATGGAAGCAGTAAACTGGATTCAAATCAAGACTGTTGAATTGATTTTGCACAAACACCCATGGTAATGGCAAGAATCACTTGTAGTGAACAAAACAAGATCTAGATTTAAAATTCAAATGCTAAGCACTGACTCATTGATTTTGTTATAAATTAAAAAAGACTCGAATTTACAAACTTTCCTTAGTACATATGCAGAAGTGAATCCAAAACAAAACTCGTTAAATTTCACACCTTGATACAAAATGTTTTTCAACCAATAGAAAACTAGGAAATATCTAAAGACAAATTTTAAATAATCTTTAATTATCAGAAACAAATTCTTTTATGAACCTTTTTGTGAGCCGACGCAAAGTGTGTTCATCATGCAATGGTAAGACTGAAATCATATCTTGGAGTGAATTCCCAAATGAGTTTTTCAATCCCCATAATCGGAATAAAAGATGGGCAAGTTTGCCTGTCGCCAGAGGGAGGTTGACAATTATATTAACACAAACGTCAAGCAATTATTATGATCTCTATCTTTCTCTCTCACCTCCTTTTTGTTCGTCGTTCACCCTCCCTTTTCCTATACTTGATAACTAAATGGAAGCCTTTAAGACTGAGTGATTATTTCAACGACATTCCTACCCAATGATAATACCCATCCATACAAGTTACTGCTACAAACTTTTAATACCCTTAACTTTTTACACTATTACTGCTGTTTTCTCATCAAACATTAAATTCTACAATTCATGTTATTCTGTTCTTTTAATAAACTTCTATTTATGCAAAAGTTATACTTCTATTTTTTCACAAATCCACCTTCTGATAATTCTGATAAAACCTTAAGTTGTGAGAATTGTCAACTGTTTTTGAATTGGTCTTGTGCCAGATATGGCAGACTGTTCCAACTACAACAGTGGTGACCCCTCCTGCCACACACACTATCTTTTCTTCAGTTCAGGGTAAATGGTAAGATAGAGTGGGATCATAAAAATTAAGAATTTGAAATTTGTAAATACTCCAGATACATCAATGTATGAATCGGTTATTTCAAATTAAGTATAGGAGAAAAATAAATCAAGTGTAGAATAGGCTGTGCCAAAGACAACTTTGCCTACCATAGCAAATTGCTATAAAACCAAAATATAATTATGTAGTTATGAATTAATTGTACATTGCGACATGGAAATTTCTATGTTTCAAAATAGATTCTCATCATCAGGCAATGTTGATGTTGGTTGTGCAGGTGATTTACATTTAAATAACAAAATCCTTTGGTTTGCTCTGTATATATGTGGGAAGATATAAAATTTACATGTGTGTTTCTTTTGACTAATCAGAGTGAAGATTCATATTGGGATTTGGCCCCAAAGAAAACATACTAACCAACTTTTTCTCTTTTTCTTTTTTTCCTCCTCATCCTACTATTTTCCCTTGTTTCTTTCTCCTCCTTAACAGTGAAGATGTTAACCTGCCTTTAACTTGATCTTAGCATTTTCTCTTTTTATCTTTCTTCTCCCTTCAGTTTTATTGCTTTTGATGTGATATTCTCTTTCAGTACCAATTCTGTATTTTTCACTTATTTATCATTTTTGGTCTATCTATTAATTTGTTGTAAAGTTTTTTTTATAAAAAGAAAGATTTATGTTCCTTAAGCACTTGATGGTTGTATGCATGTTATTTCATTTAGATTTTATCCATTTTCTAATGTGAACAATTTGCTATGTCTGAAACACACATGTAAATTTTATATCTTCCTATATACATATACAGCAAACCAAAGGTTTTTGTCATTTAAATGTAAATCATCTGCACTACCAACATCAACATTGCCTGATGATGAGAATCTGTCTCGAAACATAAAAATTTTCATGGAGCAATGTACAATTAATTCATAACTATATAACTATATGAAGCTCTATAATACTCATTATATTGAGCACTGTTCATAATAAAATAAATGCCAGGGCACTCAAAATAATAAAACCTTGAGTCCTCATCACCTGGAATTCTAAAACCAAAATATCAACATGGAAACATGTTCTTAAATAACCTTGTCAGTCAGAGATTTTCATATGGATGCCATGCATGGGGCCAAATTATTTCAGAAATTGTCAGCTCTGTACAATTGCTTTATAAGATCAGTGGTGAAAAAAACTTCATGCGCTTGAAATGTGAAGGTCTTGGCAAAGGTTAGCTTTATTCAACAACGTGGACTGGCATTACAGAATCACAAACAAGGAACTGTACCAAATATCAGGATGGAGAGCACATGTAACTAGATGAGAAAATAATAACATAGTCAAGATATTAACATTCCACACCACTTTGAGTAAAAGGTTGGGAAGGAAATCCCTACCAATACAGGAAAGAGCAAGAAAAGCTTGAGAAAGCCTGTTTTCTTAAAAAAAATTGTCTTAAGATAAACTTAGTTGAGTTTAGTTGTTTGTTTTACCAGCATATCTACCTTTTCGGGTTGTTTAATGCTGAAGAATTTGTTTGGTTTTTGTTTGCAGCTTGTTGATCTTGTGTGAGTCTATTGCTGTCAAGAGATAAATAGAGGTGTTGTGATTTTATGTGTGATGTTTATATACTACTAGCAGTATAGCCCGGCATTGCTTGGGTGTAATGAAAGCTTTAAAACTAATCCATGGTCCTGGAGCTCAGACTTTTTGGACGTTGGCATGAAAGACTAAAAAGCAATAGTTATTTCCAGTGAAAGCGAAACCGTAGACTGAAAGAAAACGAATGGATGTAAGTCAAATTTCGATTTCCTGGTATCCATATCAAATTTTCTGCACTATTGTAAGAACTTCAACCTTGAAACTTCTAAATATCGTTTCTTATGTCTTTGTCTATGAGTGTATCAAATTTGATTAAAATCGGACCTCTCCTTCTCTAACCTGATTTTTTTGATTATCGATATTTATCGGGGGTACCTCGACACAAAACCTAGCTAAGAACACTCTCAGACACTTATAGTACAACTGTGTAAATTTTCAAGAAATTTGGTTCAGCCGTTTTGGAGTCTATAGGTAATGGAGGCACACACACACACACGCACAGAGACAAAGTTCCCTTTATAAATAAGTTTAGATCTTCTTTGCAACTATATTTTTTTATATAATTTTGTTGCTTTTAGAAATTCTAAAAGGTCATCTGAGTCAGTTTTGTTGAAGATGTCTTTCAGATTGTTTTCTTAATAATATCTTAATCACATTTGTTCAATATCAATGCAGTTTGTTAAGATCTGCAGTCTCTCTCTCACTGGCGCGACGTGGCTTCCCTGTGTCTCTTCTATAAATAATTTCACAGCTTCTGCTCCGATGAACTTAGATCACTGGTGCCCCTTAGGTTCAAATTTGCACGAGATACTAGATTAGCAACTAGATCCCACCCTTTTACAGTGAAACTGATAAAATGCAACCGCAACTTCTACTCCAACAGTTTCTTTTCTCACACTTCCCAACTGTGGAATTCTCTTCCACAAGACTGTTTCCTTGACGGCTACAATCTCCAGGCATTTAAATGTAAGGTCAATAGACACCTCCTAACAAACTAACTTCCATTCTTTCAAACACACTAACTTCCATTCTTTCAAACACACTAACTTCCATTCTTTCAAACACACTAACTTCCATTCTTTCAAACACACTAACTTCCATTCTTTCAAACACACTAACTTCCATTCTTTCAAACACTCTTCCCACCCACCCAACTATGTATCACCCTCCTTCTGACATTTCCTATATCTAACCACTCTTCCTATTTACCTCCCGCTATGTAGCCCCTAAGCGCAATAGTGGCAGTGGAATGCCTTGCTTGGGGTGAAATGATTAAAAAAAAAAATGTTTCACTGTGTAGAGCTCCTGACATGGAATGCAAATTGGTGCCTCCTCACCTTTTAGTCGGTGTGAATGGGTGACAGTGGTGTGGCCTATTTGAAGTCTAGTCATTACTACTTCTTCTCTTCTTGACATTTTCCTATTGGAAATTTTGAAACATTTTATAAATTTAGAACAAAAGCCATAATGGCTTCTTAATATATAAATGCTAAGTATTTCCTGATAGGGAAAACGATGATATTACCAGTACCATAAGGTAAGTAGTCAATGAGAAAAATAACTCTGAAGATAGTAAGAGAAGGAAGCAATAAACATGGCACATCTTTCTCAGGAAGTCATCATAATAAAGAATACTTTAAATGTAATGAAAAGATATGGACATAGGAGAGCCATAATCACCTACATCTTGAAGGGACATAACACTTAAGATGGTGGAGTACTGTGAGCCTGAATAAAAATGAATGTTCTTCACCAATCAGATTTTTTTTTTAATCAACCTCTAATATTGATCGGTGATATTTTATTGAACTTTTCTTTATTTAGACCTCACAATGGAATAGTGGCCATTATTTATTCTTAGAAGTACTTTAAGAGCTAAAGAGGGTAATTGTTAGTTGCAAGTTCAATATTGCATCATACCAAACCATTTTTTTTTCAATAGAAGCAGTTGGTTTGTTAAAGCAAAAGAAAAAATTACCATTTTTCCTCACAAATTTCTTTCTTAATTTTACCTTTAATCAAATTTAAACCACTTTATGAAAGTTCTGATTGATGGTTCAGTCATTAGCAATTTTCTGGAGAGTTAATTATTGATTTCTCTGGACTTTTTCTTTCATTTTAGTGGACATTCTAATCAGCACATGACCCTGCTGATCACACTGAATGTCAGCCATCTTTAACTGAGCTTTGTCTGCCTCAGAATTTTTTTATCTTGAGACAAACGAAATTATCTTTCAGTAAGAAAAACTTTTTTTAAAAGGTCTGCTACATTTTACCAATATTTAAAGAATTCTTGATGCCAATATATTGAAATTTTTTGAAAATTCAATTTATTATAAAAAAAAGGCAATATATTGTCACTGATACATCAAATGGTCATAATTCTTGAAAAAATTCAGTTTTGAGAAAAACAAAGTTAAATATTTTTTCTTCATTTTATTAAAAAACAAATAATCAATTTTCTTTGTATATGGACTTGTAGCACGCCAATTAATTTTAATGAGATTCAGATGGCAAAATATTAAAATTTGATTGTTAGAGTTGAGAATATTTGGATATACAACTATTTTAATATTATTCTGGTTTACAGCTGTATCCGAGAATTCTTTCATGAATAAAGATATTTAAGGAAACGGCATCAAGCACAAATTTTATTGTTTATTTAACCCATTTACATTTTTTATGTGCCATGTCCCTTCTGGATGTGAGCGATTCTCAATCTTCTATCTCTGGCCAAACCTCATATTTCCACACACCCATTTCTTCATCGGTCACTTTTTCCTTTCATATCGCCATTGGTTGTCAGAATTTTCAAGCCTTTCTTCTTCATTATGCATCTAATTTGAGCTTCTTTTTCTGATTCTGAGTATAAGCAGACATTTTGTTTCTGTTTCCCTTAAGGCTTTTTCGTTCTTTAAATTCTCTGTTCATTGTATTCTCAGTAATCTTCTCTAGAAACATATTTATGTTGCCTTTAGTTTTCTCTTCATCAGTGAGATTATTGTCCAGCATTTACTGCTATAGATGAGGAGATTTATATTATATAACAGTTCAGTACTCTTTTCTTTGTTTTAAAGAAATTTTCCTGTTTCCCACTAATTTGCTTAGCTTTAGAAATCTAAAAATGCATCCTGTACTGTTTCAATGTATGTCCAGATTTCAGTATCAAATTTTCTATCCTTTTTTTCAAACACTTCTCAGATATTTTAAATTCTGTACTTGTTTGATTCTGACATCTCCAGTTCTTTCTTTCTTTCTTTTGCTGCCTACATTTTGTCTTCTTACAAAATAAAGTTAGTCATTTCTGCTCACTTTTCTTTAATCTCTTGTCTTGTACTGTGTCTTCCGCCACTGTTTAGGTTTCTTAAAGAGTAAGATTCATGTAGATACAATGATTTTAGCAATCGAAACAGAAGAACAGAGACATCTGCAGCATGCTTATGATTTTAGAAGCATTCAGGCAAATAAAATTATTTGTAAGACTATAAACTAATGAAAATATATGTTTAAAAATTTTTAAGTTCTGACGGCTTTTCATATACGCAGTTAATGGAATGTTACCAATTCTGTTAGAGATTTCAATATATTGCTGCTTTTTTTCTTATCACTGAAATATTTTCAGGGCACTATCTATTTATGTAGCCTATGAACGATCATAATTATAAATGCGTACCTTATGCTGAGTCTAATTTTCTTGTTAGATTTTCTTGAGAGATGTGTTTTTTCTTTGGGAGATTTGTCTTTTTTATTGGTTCTAGTCTGTTGTACAATGTCGAGCAAAGATATTTCACGTCAAATAATTTACTACATATATTTGAGTATAATGTTAGTTTTTGTGATTCATTTTTTTGATAAAAATAGGAGTTCACCTTATACAGAGGTAATTTTTTGAGTAGTGTGTGAGTTTTTATGATTAATTTTTATGATAAAAAATAGCAGTTCACATTATTTGCTGATAATTTTTTGAAAAAAGTTACAAAAATATCATTCATTTTCAGTTAAACTATACACAATTTTTTTTTTTCTTTGAGGGGTGTTAAAATTCATGGATAGTCAATTCAGTGTCCTAGAGGATACACACATTCAGTGTCCTAGAGGATACACACATTCAGTGTCCTAGAGGATACACACATAGGCAATCAAGTTTCTTTTGATCCATGACTAACTAGGCAGAAGATTTTCCTGCAGTAGGTTGGCATTTCTTTCTGTGATAGACTGGTTGCCAACCAATGCTATAGAACCTGATCTATCCTGCTATTTAACCCATAGCTGGAGGAAGAAGAGATGGATTCATACTTTTTCAAAGGGTATTTGCACATAAATCTTTCAACTGGAATTTGAACTTGACTCTCCAGTTTCTCATTCCAGTCTGATATTCATTACACCACAATATTTATCTTCACTTTAAAGAATCTATCAGATTCCAGTTTTATTTTTTTGATGAGGTCAGATGTATATGCCTTATCAAAGATATACCCTGAAAAACTCCCTGTCACAATTTCTGATTGATTATGGAAGTTGTTTGAGTAGAAGAGGATTTGCTCAATACTCCATATTGTATATGCAAAACAAAATTTGAAATCTGTTATGTCTCGTATATCTTGCAGTTTCAGTAGTTCATATATAGTACATTGCTATGTGTTAGACAATGGAGCATCAACAATTTGGCAGCTTAGTACATAAATTCAACTCAGCTAATTTGCATAGTATACCACAAAATGATTTTTTATATTAGCCTTAAATAAATGTTTTTGTAGAATATTTCAAGGTGTAGAACATGGCACACTGAAGAAAGCTTTATTTGTCCAAAAGGCTTGTGGTACAAATTTAAGCTGATACTTTTGTTCTGTATATTTTTTACCCTTTTCTTTTGAGGTTTCATTTCTTGCTTTCAATTAAAACCTGGGAAAGGCTCACTTTATAGTTATAGTTTAAACGTATGGAAAAATGGTGTCAGTTTAAACTGATATCAGGAGGATACCATTTAAATGGTAATTACTAAATAAGTTGTTTTTCTTGTTTAAAACTTCTCGCTTGCTGACACTTTTCTGTCTTTTTGGTCTCCAATGCACTTTGCATTAATTTTTTAAGATCAGTGTCAATCCAAATCATCTCTCTGTTTAATTGCTGTACTTTTATTGGCATTTCTTTTTTAATAATGCTTTTTTTTTTATTCTTTCATGTTCAGTAACCCCTTGTATTTTTGTGACTATATTTTCTTGCTTGGGGTGAAATGAGTAAAAACAAAAGAGTAATATAGAATTAAAAAATGGAAATATATATTGTCTGTTAAGAAAGGTTTCTGATTCTACCAAAGTGTAATTTCTCACTTAAAGAAACCAAGACAAAAAAATTATTAGATATCAAAATAAAGATTATTTTTCTTCAAATTAAAAAGAGACTGCAGTTTAAATAGATTTAGTATTTCAAATATATATTGCTTTTTGATAGTGTATCTGTGAAGACCTCTTACAGAAGGTAGTTGAGGAGAGTGACAAAAAAGGACTACAAATAAACTGCAAAAACACTGAATGCATGGTCATCAGCAAAAAAAGCAACCTAAAATGCCAAATACAGGTGGGGGATACTAGAATCAAGCAAGTACAAAAATTTTAATACCTAAGAAGTGTTCTAACAGGAGATGGAAATTGTGACACAGAGATCCGAAGGCAAATTGGCATGGTGAAGGATATGTTCTAGAAGCTGAGTAAAGTACTAAAACACAGGAAAATTTCACTAGAAACAAAGAAGAGAGTGCTAGATTGCTATGTGATGTCACTTCGTCAATATGGCAGTGAATGCTGGACAATATCATCGAAAATCAGGAAAAAGCTTAAAGCAGGAGAAATGTGATTCTACAGAAAGATGCTGCAGATATCATGAACCAAGCATGATGAATGATGAAGTTTTGGAAAGAATGGCAGCAAAAAGAAAATTCATAATGAGCATCAGGAAGTGACAACTGAAGTTCCTGGGACATGCAATGAGGAAGGAGGGCTTGGAGAACCTGATACTGACAGGCCAGATAGAAGGAAAAAGAGACAGAGGAAGGCAGCAGATAACCTATTTGAAGGGCCTGATCAGGTGGATGACGGAACGGGAGTTGTATGGTGTAACAGGAGAAAACATACTAAGAGCCATCAGGGATTGGGGACATGGAAAACCATGATCGCCTACGTCCTGAAGGGACAGGGCACAAAGAAGAAAATCTGTGAAGAAACAAAATGAATAAAAGAACAAAAATGAAAACTATACTTATCTGATGGATTTCATCCCCTGAGAGACTTCATCAAAGCAAATATAAAAATTTATTTAGTTGCACATGTTTATATATAAGAGTAAGAGTGTCATTGATTTATAAGTCTTTTAAATTTCAGAATGTTTATAAATATTCATCAAGTGGTGATATGGTCAGTCAAAACATGTGGAGGACAGAAAGTGCTATAATTCAAAGTCTGGTGAGACAAAAGTAAGCAAGTAATATTAAAAATATTTTTTTAATATATGAATATTGTTTAACAATATACCCCAGTGATCAAAATGAAGGGTACAGTTCAAAATTCCAGTCACCTCACCTGAAGAAGGCCTGTGCCTACAAAGGTTAAAACGTCAGGAATATTGCTATAAAAATTAGGACAACAGTTCAAACAATGTAAATAATACCTCATCTCAGAAGTAGAGATGATTGTCTAAATTGCTGTTTCCTTCTGCCTCTCTTTGCTTTCAATATGTCTTGTGAGTGTTAATTTCTCCATAGATGACACTACTATATACTCCCGCTCCAGTAAGAAACCTGTCGTGGCGGACAGACATAATCTTGCTGCTGACCTTGAGCGGGATCTACACTCTGTGGTGAACTGGGGCAAGAAGTGGCTTGTCAACTTCAATTCATCTAAGACCAAGCTGTTGTCTGTCAACCATTACAGGCAACCTCTTCTGCCTCCCAGAAGCATGGACCAAGTGATTCTCCCGGAGAGTAATACACTACGCCTCCTCGGACTTAACCTGTCCTCAGACCTCAAATGGAACCACTATATTGAATCCATAGCAAAATCTACTGCTAAGAAGATTGGGTCACTATGTCGATCCAGAATGTTTTTTCCACCTGAATCCATCCTGCATATATACAAGTCAACCATCCGTCCGTGCATGGAGTACTGCTGCCATTTATGGTCAGGTGCCCCTGCCGTTCTCCTCAGTGTTCTTGACAAGCTCCAAAGGAGAGTCTGTAATGTGATAGGTACTGATCTGGCGATTTGACTGCAGCCACTTCCCCATCATCGAAATGTGGCCTCCCTCTGTCTCTTCTATAAATACTTTCATGGCTTCTGCTCGGATGAGCTTAAGTCACTGATGCCTCCTCAATAGGTGTTTACCCATGCAACCAGACTGGCAACTGGGTTCCACCCATTCACAGTCAGGTTAGCCAAATGCAGATGACAATTCTACTCCTGCAGCTTCCTCACTTGCACTTCCCGCCTGTGGAACTCACTCCCATATTCTTGCTTTCCTGATGGCTACAACCTCCAGAAATTTAAATGCAAAGTCAATACTCATCTACTAACCACTGGCCTCTAGCTCTCTCCCCTCCCCTGTATAACCTTCCCTTTCTCTCCACCTATGTATCTGTCATTGCACCTGCTTTCTCAGCTTTCTATTGTTCCTTTCTAACTAGTTTGTATTCCTCACTCTTTTCTAATTAATCTTTTTACATTTATGTAACCCCCTGCACATCAGTGGCGTTTCCACCTTGCTTGGGGTGAAATGATTAAAAAAAAAAAAAAAAATTCCCTGTCATGTGTTTGGGAAATTTCATCTTTTTCTGTTTCTACATGCAAGTGTATTTTTTGTCTTCCTTTTCTTGAAATAATTTCTCCTTTTTCAGTCAGTTAAGTGCCATACATGATACATGCTTTGGGCGATCATGTCTCAAAAGAGACATGACTGACTGGGCAGAAAATTTATCCCACATTAAGTTTCCATTGCTTTCTGTGGTAGACTGGTTGCCAGCCAAGGCTATAGAATCCAATTTGTTTTATTATCGAACTCATAACTGGAGGGAAGAGATAGATTAATACCTTTCCCAAGGATATTTGTGTGTAAGTGAATGCGGGATTTCAATTGGAATTCGAACTTGGCACCCCGATTTGTCATTCTGAGTTGATATCCACTGCACCACAATGCACCTCCTTTCTCATATACTCCATTCATGGTATTGTGAGCATCCTCTTGAAGAACCACATCTCTGTTGCCTTTTTATCTGTAAGGAAATTGTCTAGCATTCATTATCATACAGGAGGACTGATATTACCAAGAAATTCAGCACAGCATTTCTTGAATTTGAACAAAATTTTTGTATTTCTTAATATTTTGTTGAACTAAAGTAGATATTTGAACACATTTCAATAAAGTTTCTTTGACAGGAAGAAAATACAAGTATTGCTTACAGCACAGTCAAATTATAAGAAAATTCAAAGTTATTATGAACAATACAAATGACTCTTATTGCAGTCATAAAGGTTTGTATTCTTTGTTAGCTTAAATCTGTTAACAAAATATGTAGCTAAGGGCATATGCAGTGAATGTAAAAAAAACAATGAAAATCTTATATAGTGAAAGTAATTTCTCAAAAGAGCTGCTCAAAAAAGCTAACTTCTCTTGTTGAGTCATGAAAATTGAACAAAAAGTAGTACAAGGCCAAGTTTAAAGTGGGGTTCTGCATAAATAAAACTAGTAGCCAATAGTAGTCGAGCCCTTTCAGTACTATTTTGAGAATGTCACAGGCACTAGGGATTAATCCTAGCCTCCTCCCAAAAGAAAGGTATTGTCTAGGAAAACATTCCTCCTGAGACCAGACTTGGATAATGTTGTGCCTCAAGACCAATGGAGCTGGGTAATTGCAGATAGTTTTTTTATCTGTGATATGAATCTTATAGGAAACCTGAACTGGTATGATATTTTAATCAGTAAAATGAAAAAAATGTTTCTTAAAAAATTTAAGCAGGTTGTGTAAATTAACTATGCAACTTACATAGTTAAAATTTTATATATTTTACGTGATTTTTATGCAGACAGTTGTCCTTATCTTTGTTGTTATTATCACAACATTTTGGCTGTTGAACTCTCCAGCCTTCAACCTCTACTATTTTAAGTAAGATTTCATTCTGATTCACAAATACATTTTACAAGACATGTTGGTTGGATGTGGCAACAAAGAAAGCAAAATCCAAAATAAAACACAATCTTCTTCTGCAGTGGTGGTGGTGGTGGTGGGGGGGAGCTCTAAACATCAATTCTGATCCACAAAACAAATCCCTGCAATAATCAAAATTACAATAGCTAATCACAAATGCTGCTACCAAAACAAAAAAAAAATTATTAGTCTGGTAGCCAGCATCTATTAAACAACAAACATAAAAACAGCATACCTTGCGGACAACAGACAGTTTGATACATCGACCTCATCAAGAGGTCGATGTGTCAAACTGTGACAAACTGTGTTCATCTACACACCTCACCAGTATCAATTTCAGCTCTGACGATGGATTGATCTCACTAATGACACCACACATGTGATACCATGTGGTTTCACTAATCTATTCCAGGCCTCTCTCATCATCATAAATGTGACCTTGGATAACCAATCCCACAAATACGTCAACTCCCAGCCTTACCAACACAATATCATTTCCATTACCAGCAGCAAGTAATGAACCACTTATCAACAGTTTTGTTGGGTTTTCAGACAATTTCGTATACTGGCATCTGAAGTATAATCTGAAAATTTAAATTGATCAGTACACACTGTTGAAATTTTAATCCTTATTTATTCTTTCCTTTCCAAGAATATGCCCATCATAACAATCAGGTGTATGTTCATCTATATAACCTACAGGGGAATTCAAACAGAACCCTTTATTTAATCTCTGGAGATAGATTGTTCTCACTTCCATTGCTCATATCTCATCTAGTTCTTATTTAATACTTCTCAATTATTGCTCACCAAATTTCCACTGTAGAGTACTCAGATCAGCATACCCCTGATGAAGGCCAGAGGTCACAACAACCAAAACATTTAAAAACATTCTTTAAAGTGAACATTTCAGTGTAATATATCACAGTTTTCATTTGAAATAAAAAAAAATGTGAACTTTGATTTATTTTATATGACATCAACCATTTGAAGGTCATTCAAAGCCGGAAGTTATTTTCAGCTTTTAAGAAATTTTTGTCAATAATAATGATTTAGTGATTCAAATCTGATTAATTAGCCCAGAGCTGGGGAAAGAAAAAGTGGATTCATATTTTTCCCATGTTTTGTTTGCACATCAGTGAATATGAAGAACCCAGTGGGAATTGGAAACCTACTATCTGATGAACAATTCTGAGCCATTATCAATAGCATGATTCACATATCCATGCTTATAGTACCTAGTATTACTGAAACAGTTATCCATTTAGGGACTGACCAGGTTCAATGTTGCTTAACTTTGGTTGTTTGTTTAGTGGCATATCAAATCTTTATGAGTCATTTAATGCTGAGATTTTTATTTTGGGAAAGCATTAGTAATTTCTATTACAAAAATGGATTTCCGGTAATAGTTTTTTTTTCTTTTTACATTTTATTACAGGTAATTTTTTTTTTATTAAAAATGTATTTCTAGAAATTTTTCTTTTAATTTGTTGATGGTATTTTTTTTTTAAACATATTTCTGGTTATTTTTTTCTACATTATATTACAGGTAATATTTTATTTTATTTTCATTAAAAGTGTATTGCTGGTAATTTTTTTTTACTATGAAAATGTATTGCTGGTAATTTTTTTTACTATGAAAATGTATTGCTGGTAATTTTTTTTTACTATGAAAATGTATTGCTGGTAATTTTTTTTTACTATGAAAATGTATTGCTGGTAATTTTTTTTTTACTATGAAAATGTATTGATGGTAATTTAACTCCAAAAATGTATTTTTATACATTCATAGTATTTTGACCCCAGTTTGGGGGTTAACTTCTTCTTCTTCTTCTTCTATGTGCCCTATCCTTTCAGGACATAGGCAAGCATGGTCTTCCACATCTCCCTATCGCTGGTGGCTCTTAATATGTATTTTGCTCTTACTCTGCGCAATGCCCGTTCTGTCATTCACTTGATCAGGCCCTTCAAATATGTTATCCACTGCCTTCCTTGGTCTCTTTTTCCTTCTCTCTGGCCTGTCAGTATCAGGTTCTCCAAGCCCTCCTTCCTTATTGCATATCCCAGGAACTTCAGTTGTCACTTCCTGATGCTCACTATTAGTTTTCTTTTCATTGCCATTCATTCCAAAACATCATCATTGCTCACATGTGAGGTCCATGATATCCGCAGCATTCTTCTGGAAAACCAACTTTCCATTGCTTCAAGTTTTTCCTCATCTTCGATGATATTGTCCAGCATTCACTGCCATATTGAAGAACTGACATTGTATAGCAATCTAGCACTCTCTTCTTTGTTTCTAGGGAAATATTCCTGTGTCTTAGTACTTTACTCAGCTTCTGGAACACGTCCTTCGTCATGCCAATTCGCCTTTGAATCTCTGTATCGCACTTTCCATCTCCCGTTAGAACACTTCCTATGTATTTAAATTTTTGTCTCCTTAGGTCAGGGTGGACCTGGGAACAACAGCAATTAAGTGGTGGTTCCATGCTCCTCAAAACCTTCTAATCAGAGGCCTTGCTGCCGGATGTAGTTTATCATCATACCAAGAATGAGCATGAATTTGGGAATAGGTAATTGCAACAGAACAAATTGATCACAAGATACAGAGTGTCTATAAAGTCTGTATGCACTTTAAAAAATTTATCAATACAAATAAATTTATAATTTTTTAAAAGTGCACATGAACTTTATGGGCACCCTGTATAATAAAAATAAAATGCATGTTTAAACTAATCCCAAGAGGATAAACAACATTGAACTTGGTCAGTACCTAGATAGGGCTTCCTTTGAATGCTTTCTAATTTGTATATATATATATATATATATATAAATGGTCATCAGCGAAAAGAATAACCCAAAATGCCAAATACAGGTGGGGAATACTAGAATCAAACAAGTACAAAAATTCAAATACCTAGGAAGTGTTCTAACAAAAGACGGAAAGTGCGACACAGAGATCCGAAGGTGAAGTGCCATGGCAATGGATGCGTTCCAGAAGCTGAGTAAAATACTAAGACACAGAAAAATTTCACTAGAAACAAAGAAGAGAGTGCTAGTTTGCTATATGTTGTTAGTTCTTCAATATGGCAGTGAATGCTGGACAATATCATTGAAAACCAGGAAAAAACTTGAAGTAGCACAAATGAGGTTCTACAGAAGGATGCAGCAGATATCATGGACCGAGCATGGGAAGAATGATGTGTTGGAAAAAATGGCAATGAAAAGAAAATTAATAGTGAGCATCAGGAAGAGACAACTGAAGTTCCTGGGACATGCAATGAGGAAAGAGAGCTTGGAGAACCTGATACTGACAGGCTAGAAAGAAGGAAAAAGAGACAGAGGAAGGCAGCAGATAACATATTTGAAGGGCCTGATCAGGTGGATGATGGAACGGGGGTTGCGTGGTGTAACAGCAGAAAGCATAGTAAGAGCCACCAGGGATAGGGAGACATGGAAAGCCATGATGACCTACATCCTAAAAGAACAGGGCACATAGAAGAAGAAGAATCATTTACATTATTTAAATGGTTCAGAATGTTGTCCTCATCTTTATTGTCATATTCACAATGTTTCAGCTGTTATACAATATGACCTTCTTCAGGTGATTAAACTATGAACTGAACCCTTTATTTCTGTCATCAAGGACACATGGCCCAGTGGATAAAAGTGTTGGTCATATCCAATGACTTGATTCAAAGAGTTCTGAGTTCAATACCTGGTTACAGCAATAGTGAACAAAAAAAACTTGGAGAGTTGGGTTAAAGGGAGATAACTAAGACATCTGGAAGAAGCATGACTCATGGAACAAGAATAATATACCCCAGTGATCAAAATAAGGAGTTGGGGTTGAAATTCCAATCACTTGAAGATGGTTGGAGTGTACAATGGCTAAAACTGAATATGGCAATAAACAGTCCAAATTATGTAAATAATAAATAAATCTAGATAAAATATTCATATTTGATGTGCAAACATTGAATCTAAAACAACATTTTTCAAAATTGCTTGAATTAGTTTTTATATTTGGCAAATCTGGTAACCATAACCCTAGTCATGTCATTCACCCTATTTTGATTTTTATAATAACTAGCAGTATAGCCCGGCATTGCTTAAGTGTAATGAAAGCTTTAAAACTAATCCATTGTCCTGGAGCTCAGACTCTTTGGACATTGGCATATAAGACTAAAAAGCAATAGTTGTTTTCAGTTAAAGCGAAACCATAGACTGAAAGAAAAATGAATAGATGTAAATCAAATTTTGATTTCCTGGTTTCGATATCAAATAAGTTTTTTTCATCGTAAATTGAAGTTTGAAGGCTAAATAAGTCCTCTGAGTAAATAGTATCATGATTGAGACTAAGAACTACAATTATACCTACTTAGAGCCAAATCCGAAGCAAAAACTAAAATAAAAGGGCTGAAAAAATACATACAGACAGATAAACAGACTCACACACAAACATCTTGCCTTTTATATATATATATATATATAATTTCAATTTTCTGCATTATTGTAAGAACTGCAACCTTGAAACTTCTGAATATTGTTTCTTATATCTTTGTCTGTGAGTGTATCAAATTTGATTAAAATTGGACCACTCCTTCTATAAACCAATTTTTTCGATTATCAATTTTCTATATTTATCAGGGGTACCTCAACACAAAACCTAGCTAAGAACACTAGCAGATGCTTATAGTACAACTGTGTAAATTTTCAAGAAAATCGGTTCAGCCATTTCGGAGTCTATAGGTAATGGGTATACACACACACACACACACACACACAAAGTTTTATTTATAAATAAGTTTAGATTTAGATAGATTAGATTTTCCTTTTATCCTTCATCTTAATTCAACTGTTTATTTTTGTTTTGTGATGTTTTTCTCCTTGACTCATCATCATTATCATCTTCAGTGAATTTTAAACAATATTTCTCATTCCAACTGACACCATCTTTTTGCTTTACATTTTTATTTTTTTCTCAGGCTAACATTTCACATTTATGATTACGTAAATTCAAGAAACATTCTTTCTCCCCTCCCAGTTATAGGTTAAATAGTATAATAAGCTGGGCTTTGTCTAGATTGGTTGCCACCCCAAACAATAAAGAAAAATTCTGAATTTAACAACTGTAGAGAAGGCAGCATCTTTCCCAATAATTCAAGGCAATTCACAGATAACAAAGAAAAAATCATTTGTGATTGCATGTCCTTAAAGACATGGCATAAAAAGAAATCCCGATCCACTTTCTCCACTTTGGAAAATGCTCTTTGTTTCTCTTCGTCGTCATCATCCTGTGGCCTTAGCCGAGATAGAACTCACTACACCCCTCCAGTATTCCCTGTGCATTTGGAACCCTGGCACAGTTTATAGCGAAATTCATAATCTTGTCAAATAGCTGAATACTTGATGCTTCGCCAGGGCCACCAAGGATGTTTTATTGTGACACCAACACTAGATGGGTTGCCTCCAGACCCCTTGCTGTTATTTAACCCATAACTGGAGGGAAGTGACGGATTAATACCTTTACCAAGGGTACCAGTGCTTAAGTGAATGCAAGGTATTCAACTAGAATTCAAACTCTGCTCACTGATTTCTCTTTCCAAGCTCATTCTTTTGTTTCTTTTACTTGCATTACTTCTTAGTTTTATTTCTCTACGCAAAGGCGTTTAACAAAGTATGCCACAAAAACTTGATAGAGATGCTCAACAACCTCAACTTTTTCAGAAAAGATGTTAGGATAATCAAGAATATATATTGGCACCAAACCACTTGCATACGGATAAGAAGGGAACTCAGCAGGTTTGCAAAAATAGAAAGGTGCGTAAAAAAGAATGTGTTTTCTCATCAGATCTTTTCAACCTGTATAGTGAAGCAATTATGAGAGATATAAAAGCTTTGTCGTCATTGGCAGCCATAATCTCAACAATATCAGAAACACAGTTGACGGCACTGATAGCAGACATGGAAAAGAAAATGCTGGACCTCTTACAAAAGGTAGCAAAAGAAAGCAAGAAGAAACGACATAAACTTCAAGAAAACTGAATGTATGGTCATCAGCAAAAAGAAGAGACCAATATGCCATTTATAAGTCATAAAAACTAAGATAAAACAAGTAAAGAAATATAAATACATGGGAAGTGTTCTGACAGAGGATGGAAAGCGTGATATAGAGATTCAAAGATGCATTGGCTTGGCCAAGGATGCATTTCAGAAGCTAACCACGTGAGACAGGAAAATCTCAATGAAATCAAAGAAAAGAGTGCTGGATTGAAATATGTCTGTATGGAAGTGAATTTTGGACAATCTCATCAAAAATGAAGGAGAAGTTTACGACAACAGAAATGTGATTTTACTAAAGGATGCTGAGGATACCATGGACAGAGCAGGTGAGCAATGATGAGGTGCTGGAAAGGGTGCAAAAGAGAAGATAATTCATACTTAACATCAGAAAGAGACAGATAAGGTTTCTTGGACACGTAGTGAGGAAGGCATGCCTGGAGAATTTAATATTTACAGGACAGAAGGAAAGACAGACAGTGAAAGCAGCATGAGACCTACTTGATACATCTGAACAAATGGATGGTGAAGTGGGGTTTGAAAGAGATACTAAGAGAAAAATACTGAGAGAGACAAGAGACATAGCCAAGTGGAAGTCCATGATTGCCTACGCCCTGAAAGAACATAGAACATGAAGAATTTCTCGTGTACCCCTTTCTCAACCAGCTCTTTCTTTTTTTCTTTTTCTTTCTTTTTTCTTCTGTTTTTCTTTCTTTTTCCTTTTCTTCCTTTTTTTCTTTATTTTTCTTTTTCTTTTTATTATTTCTTTTTCTTTTTTCTTTTTCTTTTTCTCTTCATTTTTCTTTTTCATTTTTCTTCTTTTTCTTTTTTCTTCTTTTTCTTTTTTCTTCTTTTTTCTTTTTTCTTCTTTTTGCTTTCTTCTTTTTTTTCTTCTTTTTTCTTTTTCTCTTTTCCATGCAAGCATCCTTTATCTTAAAATTGTTTCTTGTTTCTTCAAACTTTTCTAAACATTTTACTTTATCATGTAGCTCACTCACATTCAACCATCTGTGATTTTTGGGGATTCTTTTATTTTGTGCTCTGTCTCTTTAAGATGTGGGCAATCATTATTTTCCACAACTTCCTTTCTTGTTCTTTGTAACTCTTAGTAAAGTTTGTCTTTTTTTCTATCTCTCTTAATCCCTGTTCTGTCAAGCATTTACACAATCTTGTCCGTCTTACCTTCAGTATATCTTTTAAGTGTCAAATTTTCCAATTCTTCTTCACTCATTAGGTATGTTTTAGATTAGTATATTCATAATTGTTGCTTTTACCATAAACTTTGATTTCTCAGTTATTTCTCCTTCATCGGGTTCCAGCCACATTACACCCACATTAAATGTGGCACTTCATTTGCTGCACTGGTTTATTGCCAGGTTCAGTGTCTTTTCTAGGGAATTCCAGATTTTAAATTTGTTTATTTTTCCAAATGATTCTGCTTTGACACTCCATTCACCTGAGGTATATTTTTTTTGCAAGCCAACACAGAAATACCTAGGAAGTGTTCTAACAGAAGATGGAAAGTGCAACATGAAGATCCGAGGGTGAATTGGCATAGCAAAGGACGCATTCCAGAAGATGAGCAAAATACTAACACACAGGAAAATCTGACTAGAAACAAAGAAAAGAGTGCTGGACTGCTACATGATGTCAGTTCTTCAATACGGCAATGAATGCTGGACGATATCATCGAAAATGAGGACGAAACTGCAAGCAGCCAAAATGTGGTTTTACAGGAGGATGCTGCAGATATCGTGGACTGAGCATGCAAGCAACGGTGAGGTGTTGGAAAGAATGGCAACAAAAATGAAATTGATACTGAGCATCAGGAAGAGACAACTGCAGTTCCTGGGACACACAATGAGGAAGGAGAGCCTGGAGAACTTGATACTGACTGGTCAGATAGAAGGAAGGAGAGACAGAGGAAGGTAGCGGATAACATATTTGCAGGGCCTGATCAGGTGGATGACGGAACAGGGGTTGCCAGGAGTAACCGGAGCAAACATACTAAGAGCCACAAGTGATAGGGAGACATGGAGAACCATGATCGCTTACATTCTGAAGGGACAGGGCACATAAAGAAGAACACAGAGAGTGAACTTATGACTTTTAAAGAATCAAATAAAGAACAAATGAAAGGGAATTAGTTGAAAAAAGAAAATTTCTGTATAACCTCTATCCCACAAATTCAGAAATTGAGACAACAGCATGTTTTTACTGTCTTCTCTTGGCTGCATGTCTAAAAAGACATCTTCCTGCTTTATGCTTCCTTTGACTGTGTTTACTTTCATTTATTTTGCTTTCACCATGAGACGGACCTCTCCTTTTGCAAGATGCATATTCTAACTACATTTCCCCTTTACCTATTTTCACTTTTCTCTAAAAAATGCAGCATAAAAAAGAAACAGGCAACCTGAGTAACTCTATCTCAGCTATTTTCACTTTCATTTCATAACTTTATTGGCAGGCACAAGTGCAGACGATGCTATGAGCTATCTTGCCAACCATTGATTTAGTTTTGCCAAACCAACAGACATTCGTTTATTTCCCTGCAGGAGTTGCCTGTACTCGCCTGCAACAACAAATATAGCACAAGTTATACAACTTGAAAGGATATATATTATTGGAAAAAGCTGTTATAGTAGGAATTAAGAGAGAAAAAAAAGAGGGCATTCATACTGGCAGTGATAAAGTAATCGTTTCTACTTTGTCAAGCTTCAGATTTTATTCTACTCGTACTTATTCCAGAATTATGAGATTTTGAAAGTAGCAGGTGAATTGTTTCAGAAGATAATTTTTTTTTGTTTTTCAATTAAAATAGAAAACAGAATTGATTTGTTGCATTCGTTCATTCTCAGTCTAAAAATTGTTATAAAAGAAAGCAAAAAATTTGAACCAAGTTGATCCAATGTATATTTTGAAGATTAAATAAAGATAGATGAAATAAATTTTTCTCTCATATATCTCACCAAATAGATTGTCTTAAACATATTTTAGAACTGTTTTCTTATATTGTGAATTATGTGACTATAGATTACACTACAATATCTGAAGCACTCAAATACTTTTATATACAGACAATTATATGTATGCAGAATTTTACTTGTATATATATATATATATATATATATATATATATATATATATATGCACAAGTAAAATTCTCAGCTATTGGGCATGTATAATGATAATATATGCACTAAAAAGTCTGCCTCCTCCTACCGAGCGGCCATAGCTCAGAGGTAGAATCACTGACTGATGCCAATTTGGTCAGGTTTCAATCCTGGGTAAAAAGCAATCGGCTGGCTAATCGTACTGATGAGCTGTGATACAGCAAAACAGATCTTTCTGCGGATGACTATATATACATATATATATAATTTTCTAAACATATGTTGTTAAATGTAAGAGACAATGAATGTCTATTATGTTTAATCATGAGCCATTCTAAACATCATATTTTTGCTTTAATTTCAGTTGAAAATAAAGACAAAAATTCTCCAACATTTGGATAATTATTTATTGGTTTTCTTTTAAGCTTTCAGCTCACATGAGCCATCTTCAGAGAGGTTGTTTAAACTGAAATATTATAAAATCCACCCTCACCGACGATTTTATTTTGTGTTGACATAAAACTCCGCTTGGCAACGGCAATAGTTACCAAAAATAATAAACGCAGTTCTTAAGTTTGCGATGCGGTTTTATGACGTCACACCGCGGGATAGCGCGAAATGACAACAAAACCATGTAGTCAAATGCAATGTAATATGGCCATGTACATCAAATCGAAACAACCAACACTCAATAAAATCAACTTTAAAACAGGAAATAACATATTACAAGTGACACAGCACATAGAAGAAAATATTTTTGATTAAAAGTACTCAGTACAAAGAATAGAGCATATGTAAATATAAAAGTTGACACCAAGGACAACACTGAGCAATACTGTACATTGCAGGACAGTCAATTAACCACATTCAAATAATTTATTTCTATAGGTTGTTGAGTAAAAACTTAAAATGAACTGTATTGATGGGATAAATGACATGTACACACACACACACACATATATATATATATATATATATATATATATATATATATTTTAACATTCTTATCATATCATGATATAAATAAACCAAAAAAAGATTCATATTCACAAAATGAAGATATTATTACCGTTAGAATAAATATAAAAAGCTAACAATACAATTCTTCTAGTAAAAATACGGCCCCAAAATTTTATGTCATGTATTTGAGAATAGCCAACTAAAAGTTCAGTCCAAGGTCATCTTATCACCTGGGATAAAAACACAGCCTGTCTGTAATAACTAACACTGTATACCCAACCCCCTCAGCCATTTTTTTTTTCTGTCCTTCCATGATTCTTTTTGTCTGGATAAATCTAACCCATTCACTTGTGTGAAGAATTTGGTCTGAAGAGCGGTCTGTAAGAGCTGCGAAATAAACTCACCAATGGATTTATAAAGGCATTCAATTTATTTTTAGTATATATATATATATATATATATATATATATAAAACACATTTTAGGATAAAAGTTTTGGGCCTTGTCAGTAGATAGAATAATAAGTAAGTATTTGTCTACACTTCTGAGATGAGGTATTGTAATTATTTACATGATTTGGATTGTTGTGCTCATCTTTATTACCATATTCACAATGTTTTAGCCATTGTACACTCCAGCAGGATGTGCGTTGTAGTACAGTGGATATCGGCTCGGAACGAGAAACCGAGGAGCCGAGTTCAAATTCCAGTTGAATCCATTGTTTTCACTTACGCGCAAATACCCTTGGGAAAGGTATTAATCCGTCTCTTCCTTCCAGTTATGGGTTAAATAGCAGGACAGATTGGGTTCTATAGTCTTGGTCGGCAACCAGTCTACCGCAGAAAGCAATGGCAACCTGCTGCGGGATAATCTTCTGCCCAGTCAGTCATGTCTCTTTCGAGACATGATCGCCCAAGCATGTATCACGTATGGCACTTAACTGACTGACTGACACTCCAGCATTCTTCAGGTCATTCAAATTTTGAACCAAACTTTTTATTTCAATTACTGGGGTTATATTGTTTTCAGTCTACGAGTCATGCCACCCCAAGATGTCTTAGTTATTTCCCTTTAGTAACTCTCCAAGTTTTGTTCACCACTGCTGTAGCTTGGTATTGAACTCAGAACTCTTTGGGTCAAGTCATTGGATGTAACCAACACTTTTATCTCCTGGGCCTTGATGGCTAATTGGATAAAAACACTGTTTAGATTGAAAGTTAAGAGAGAAATAACTAAGTGGCATGTCTCATGGAACGAGAACAATATATGTCATGAATATGGCAATAAATATGATGACAACAGTCTGAATGATGTAAATAAATAAGTTTCATGCCTTCTTCAGTTTAATTAACTTCTAATAAACCAGGATACTGACACTAACCCATTAAGGTATGATATTTGATTTGATTTTCGAGAGGGGCTTACATAAAATTACAATCTAAATAGTGTCAATAATCACATTTCCTCATCTCAAAAATATAGAGAGATACTGAAGGTGAATATAGTAACAAAGATGAGGATAACAGTCTGAACAATGTAAATACTGTAAATAATTACAATACCTCATCTTAGAAATAGACAGATACTGAAGGTGAATATGGCAACAAAGATGAGAACAACAGTTCGAATAATGTAAATAAATAAGTTTCATCTCTTCTTCAGTTTAATTAACTTTTAATAAACCAGGATGCTGACACTAACCCATTAAGGTATGACATCTGATTTTCTTTTCGAGAGGGGCTTAAGTAAAATTACAATCTACCAGCCTAAAAGTTTCCATTAGTCAGCATTGAAGATTAGGCAAAATAGCTAAACATTTTAGGTGAAGTTAATTTTGTTACTATATACTTGTGCTGTCAGAAATTATGGCAATTGTTAGAAAATTTAAATAGTGAGAAGTAACACATTTTGAGATTCAATGAAGCAGTGATAAAGAATTCACAAATAAAAAAGGGGCAAATGAACCACTTAATTAATCTGTTTCGTTTATATGCTTTATATATTTAGTGGTATCTAGGATTTGTTGATTGGTCCTGGTATTATATAAATTGCTTTTTGCTCAATATCTTTTCATGTTAAAATTTTATGTGTTGACTAAAACAGTGAAATAAAAATATCTCTCTCAAAAAAAAGATTAGCAACAGAACAATAAAGATGGCAATGATGAAATCTATTTCAAGATCAAGTTGAAGCAAGATGATCCATTCAGAGACAAAGGTATCTGAGTACCTCAGGTGAACAGCTTGGACAAATAAGACTGCAACCTGAGAAATGTAGACGTAAAGGAACTGATTAACTAAACTCAGTTCATTTTGCTCAAATGTCTAAATACAGATAAATATTTTATTTGTATATATTATTAAAAGAACAAAGGGAGATAATCACACATAAATTTACTAAATTAAGTTGATTTTCTTCCCTTTCCACTATAAACAAGAGGGAAAATATATAAATACACATTGATAAGTATTATGTGGTTTGATGATAGGTTAGTGAATATATGATGAAACCATTCAACAAAGGAAAATCCTTGAGGCCCGATGTGACCTAGTACATTATTTCTGAAAAATGCATGCAACCTTAACTTTTTTAAATCTTTGGCCTAAAGTCATATAGAAAATCAAATTACAAGTGATCAAGAACTGATCATAACTGCCAGGCAGTTGGTGACTGTAGTGTGTGAATATATGAACGCTCATACTCCCAGACAAGTCCAAGATGGTAATAGCGTAGCTGGTGCTTGCATATCAGATACCAACCAAATTCACCAGTGAGAGACTTGTAGTGAACAAAACAAGAGCTACAGTTAAAATTCCAATGCTAAGCACTGACTCATTGATTCTGTTAGAAAAAAAAAAAAGACTTGAATTTACAAACTTTGCTTAGCATATACGCAAAAGTGAATCCAAAACAAAACTCATGAAATTTCACACCTTGATGTCTAATGTTTTTCAGCCAATGGAAAACCAGGAAATATCTAAAAACAAAATTCAAATAATCTTTAATTATCAGAAACAAATCTTTTTATGGACACTTTTTGCAAGCTGACGTGAAGTTTGTCTGTCGTCCAATAGAAAAGCCAGAATCACATCCCAGAATGAATTCCCAAATGACCTTTTTAAACCCTACAAATGATATAAAAGATGGGCGAAGAGAGACGAGTATGAGCGTAATTAACATATCCCTAGACAAATTTCAAGTGATCATTTTTACTATTATTATTATTACTTCTCTCTTTTTTGCTCACCTCCTTCCTTTTCATTCTTCTCCTCTCTACCTTTTCTTATAATTGATAACTGAATGAAACCCTTTAAGGCTGAGTGATAACTTCAAAGACAAACCTACCCAAAGATAATGCTCATAAATACATGTTTCAGCCTAAGTACTCATAAAATCATTCTTGCAAGTTACTACTACAAACTCTTGGTACCCTTGTGGGGTTTCATACATTGACACCCACACACACACACACACACACACACACACGCATGGTCACTCGCCATCCACGTGATGACGGATTCCCGCCAAAAACGATGCCAATAAAAGCGAAGAACAGCACGTGGTACACTAGTTAGGATTTCGTCCTGGGACAAGACAAGAGCAATGTCTTCGTAACTCACACAAACACACGTGCACTAATTGCGTGTAGCAATTAGTGGCGCAAAATTTCTTTTATTTTTCTTCTCCTACATTAACACTATGCACATTAACTTTCGTTCAAACAGGACTTTACATAAAATAACTTTCTACACATAAATTTACAATTTTTCCAACCTTCGTCAGTAGAAATCCACAGACTACTACATTCGCATGTAAGTCTCTCTCTCTCTCTCTCTACTCAACGCACACACAGACACAGAACTTTGTCTTCTGTCTGACTTTCTTCACCAAGGATTTGAACTTTGAACTCTTTACGAAAATCTTAACAATTGTTACAAACCTTTCTTTCAGCTAGAGAAAAAACTTCATACATCTTATTTTGTTTCTACGAACAGACGAAGGGGAATGACTCTTTCCTTTTCACTTTCTCATGCATGCTTTCTCAACCCCATGTAACCTTTGTCAATACATTGTTTTTCTGGTTACTTTCGCCTTTTTGTTCTTTCTTAAATCCTGCTTTAAGATATGACCAAGGTTGCGTCGAGTCGACTTGTTAAACTTAAATTAGGAAGTGGACGCTTCGTCCCCTACACCCTTAACTCCTTACACTATTACAACTGTTTCTTACTAAACATTTAATTTCTACCAATTCATGTTATCCTTTTCTATTAATGAATTTCTATTTAAGCATTGTTGAGGAGGTTAGTGGGAAAGGAAGACATGGACACGGGACTTGTAACAACAAGATATATTGAAAAAAAACAAGAATACAGAAGGTTAAGTCTGAGTGGAAACCTTCTCTCAGCTGTGACAAATAGCCTATATATGTCTACTCCCTGGCATTTGTCCTGCATCTGTGCATACAGAGCCTAGCCGATATTTGTAATGAACAGAACAGTCTATTATAGAGGGGTTCTACCCCAACAAACATGCAAAAGGTATACTTTTATTCTTCCACACATTCCAATCTCCAACCTTCTGATGATAGCGAATAATCCTAAGTTGTAGGGAATTCAGTTATGTTTGACACATGGCTGATTTATAAACATTAACCCTCGCCTTACTGCTACTGTGGTGATCCCTCCTGCTGTCATGGGCTAACCTATCTGTCTAAAAACAAAATAACTGTAAAAATATCACAATTAATAAAAGAAAACACCAGAAATGGTTTACTAGTGTGATGAGAAAATGCTCAATGTCACGGAGAACAAGAGAACCACAGTGAAGAAGCTTGCTGCTTCAAGTAAAATGGGGCTCAAAAATACTAGGCCCTCAGAGTTAACTATGGCAGAGCATTTATATTAGTAGAAATAAGAATAACCAGCTCCAAAAAGAGTCTGTTTAAGAAAAAAGAATGCTCTAGGTTATATTAAATGTCAGAGTTTTAATATGTCTTAAATCTTTTGGGAGCTGCTTATTCAAATATTAAAATTATCATTAAAAATAGCTTCATCTAAAAAAAATAATGTTGACAGAAATGAAACAAAATGTTATTTCTACTAAAAATAAACAGAAGATAAACATTAATTTTGAGCAGTTTATCCACAATTTTGATTGTGTGTAACAACTTTCTTGAGAAAAAAAAAAAAGAAAAAAAATTAGATACAGACTTTTCAGGTTGAATTTAACACAACTTGCTTAAGCACACACACACACAAGTTTGTTTAAAGAGTAGTGAAAGTTCTTTGAGTGCTTTTGTTTTATTTATTTTCTATTTCAGACCATGAGAGAAATATATTTTTTGAAGATTAATAACAAAGCAAAAAAAAACGATCATTTCTAGTGTTGACTTGAAGTCAGTTAACATTTTCTCCTTTCTGTGTTGAATAGCAACTCATCCTTTGAAGTGAACTCCGGATCATGAAATGTTCAGTTCGATTTTCTCTTTGACAGAAATGACTGCAAGTAGAATAAATCAGAAAATAAGACAATGTTAGATAAAACTTTTAAAAAAATAAAATAAATGTTTAACTTGGAAAAAGAAAACATTTTTAAATCTCTTTTTTACTATTATATTTTGGCAACTTGTTTTCTACACAAACTTGTCTGAACAGTTTTGATGTATTAAGCATTAATTTGGAAATGCAATTCAATAAATCAGAGTGTTTCCTTCTTTGGAATTATAACCATCATCTAAGAATACTTTAAAAAGAAAATAGTCAAGAATATAATACAAATAAATAAAACCCCAAAGCATAATTTAAGGAACGTTGAAAAACAGAAATGTGAATGAAATGAATAATTTGGAGAATATTCTGGGATTACTGAAAAAGAGAAATGTGAAAGAAACAGAATTGCATGAAATATCCTGGCTAATATATGGGGAAATATGGCAGAAGGTTACAGCTTTTAATTCGTCAGATCTCTGCTTAAGAGAAATAATGAAAAAAATTGACGGAAAATTATTGGGAAATAACAAAACGGTTTGAGGATTGGAATTGCATTAGCAAATGCCCAAATGGGATTGAGAGAAAATAAGCATTTGTTTTTTTATTTTACTCAGAAATTATTGCTATTTTATGCAGAGGATGAAAGAAAAAACTTATTTTATAGAAGCTAGGTGTCATATGTCAAAAAAAAAAAAAAATATATATATATATCTAAACTTATTTATAAATGGAACTTTGTGTGTGTCTGTGTGTCCGTTACCTACAGACTCTCAAATGGCTGAAACAATTTTCTTGAAAATTTACACAGTTGTACTATAAGCATCTGCGAGTGTTCTGAGATAGGTTTTGTGTTGAGGTACTCCTGATAAATATCGAAAATCGATAATCAAAAAAATCGGATTATAGAAGGAGTGGTCCGATTTTAAACTAATTTGATACACTCATAGACAAAGACATAAGAACTGATACTCAGAAGTTTCAAGGTTGCAGTTCTTACAATAGTGCAGAAAATCGATAACATATATATATATATATATATATATATATGTTATCGATATATATATGTATATATATATATATATATATATATATATATAAAAGACAAGATGTTTGTGTGTGTGTCTGTTGATCTGCCTGTATCTCTGTATCTTTTTAGCCCTTTTATTTTAGTTTTTGCTTTGGGTTTGGCTCTAAGTAGGTATAATTGTAGTTCTTAGTCTCAGCCATGATACCATTTACTCAGAGGATTTATTTAGCCTTCAAAATTCAGTTTATGACAAAAAACTCATTTGATATCGATACCAGGAAATCAAAATTTGACTTACATCCATTCATTTTTCTTTCAGTATATGGTTTCGCTTTAACTGGAAACAACTATTGCTTTTTTTAGTCTTTCGTGCCAACATCCAAAGAGTCTGAGCTCCAGGACCATGGATTAGTTTTAAAGCTTTCATTACACCCAAGCAACACCGGGCTATACTGCTAGTATATATATATATATATATATATATATATATATATATATGTGTGTGCACATAAGATTATGTGCCTAATGGCTAATAATAGTGAGATTGGCTTGTGGATAAATCTTTTTGAAATATATCAGGGCATATGTTGATTTTAAAAATTTTACTCCCCATTTTAAAGCATTAATAAAAGATAGCCTTTTTTGTGTTATCTTTTTAAAAATGTTTAATAAAAAAAATAGGTATTTAGGGCATTTAGTTTAAAATAGCAAATAATTCTTCATTAATTATAATAGCATCAGTTTGCATTGATTTTGACATGTTAATGAAAAATAAAGAAAAAAAATAGAGGATGTATTTAAAAATATGAAAAATTTTAACGTATTCAGAAATCTGACAAATTCTGCCTAAACTAGTTTTTTTTAGAATAGATAGATAATGATTATATGACAAAACAAAGGTATTTAGAATAAATTATTTTTTAATCTCCTCCAAATATATAAGATGCAATACATGTCTTTATCTATTTTACATTTGTTGTGTATTAGGATTCACGAGAAGTTTTCTGAAAGGAGCAAATTAGGCATCTTTTAGTTTAATCTTATAATAACCTGAATAAAATTTTCTGCTTTCAACTTCATGAATAAAATGCTTTTGTTAAGGAAGATAAACAACAATTAGTTGTAAGTATAGTAAATAGGATATTTATTTGACCAAATGCCGTGTGCGACTGGTCTCTAAGAGAATATAATCCAGAAAGTCTCACGTAGCCTTCTCCTCTTCCTCATGTCCCCTTGCGGCCCCTCTCAAGTTCATGGGAAGACAATGGGTCTTTCAAACTTGTGGGATAGACTGTGTTAGATGTTAATAGCTTTATCTTAAAATTAAATTTTTTTTTTTTATAATCATTTCACCCTAAGCAAGCCAGAACTGCCACTGGCGTGCAGAGGGTTACATAAAAGGTGAGTGATGTGAAAGAGGAACAAGTTACGAGGGTGTCAGTGAATGAGTAAGAGAAGGATGAGAATACAGGTGTGAGGAAGGCTGTATGAGAGTAAAGTGAAAAGGAAGAACACAAGGATACAAGGGTTCATCAGCGAAAGGATGTGAGGGAAAAAGATAAGAGATGACAGTTGATTTTGCATTTGAATTCTTGGAGAGTGTAGCTGTCAGGGAAGCAAGTATGTGGAAGGGAATTCCACAGCTGGGAAGTATGAGCAAAGAAGCTGATAGAGTAGAAGCAGTTGATTGACTTCACTGTAAAAGGGTGGGACCTAGCCACTAGTCTAGTAGTTTGACTAAATTTATGTAAGGGAGGCACCTGGGAGCTAAGCTAATCAGAGCAGAATTTTTTTTTTTTTTAATCATTTCACCCCAAGCAAGGCATTCCACTGCCACTATTGTGCTTGGAGCTACATAGGGGAAGGTAAATAGAAAGAGTGGTTAGATATAGGAAATGTCAGAAGGGGGGGTGATAGATAGATGGGTGGGTGAGAAGAGTGTTTGAAAGAATGGAAGCAAGTTAGTTTGTTAGGTGTCTATTGACCTTACATTTAAACTCCTGGAGATTGTAGCCATTGGGGAAGGAGTCATGTGGAAGAGAATTCCACAGTCTAGAAGTGCGAGAAAAGAAACTGTTGGAGTAGAAGTTGCGGTTGCATTTTATCGGTTTCACTGTAAAAGGGTGGGATCTAGTTGCTAATCTAGTATCTCGTGCAAATTTGAACCTAGGGGGCACCAGTGATCTAAGATCATCGGAGCAGAAGCCGTGAAAGTATTTATAGAAGAGACACAGGGAAGCCACGTCGTGCTGGTGAGAGAGAGACTGCAGGCGGTCTGCTAAGTCGGTATCGATCACATTACAGACCCTCCGCTGTACCTTGTCAAGAAGCCCAAGGAGAAAGTATTTGTGGAAGAGACAAAGCAAAGCCAAATTACATCAGTGAGAAAGTGACTGGAGTTGAGCTACCAGGTCAGGATCAATTACATTTTAAATTCTTCATTAGATTTTGTCAAGAAGCCTGAGATGAATAGCAGGGGTACCTCACCAGATGTGACAGCAGTATTTAATGCACAGGCAGATGGTAGATTTTTATATGTGCAAGATGGATTTAGACAAGAAAATTATTTAAATTATTCATAACTTCAGGATTATTTTGACATCACAGATAAATTGATTCTAATTTTTTCAGTGCAATGGACTTGAAAAGTATCAAAAGCATACTGCCATTTTTTTATGACATGGTGTATGAAGCAGTGGCATTGCCTTGTGCAAAACCGCACTGAAAGTATCAGAAGGTTGAACAAAAGATAAAGCTGTCTCATTTGTATAAATAAGTGTAAATTTATTTATCGAGAAGAGTGACATCAATTTTTTTGTTAAGTTACACATATGTTTGAAAGTCCTGTATGAAGTTTTTCTTGTGAATGTGTATTGTAAGAGTTCAGCAGTTTTTAAACTCAGATGACATTTTTCTTTTGTGAAAAAAAAGCAGAATAGTGCCACTGATATGTATGGTGTCTTTCATACATATCAGCAAATCTGATGTTGCTGCTTTTCTTTGTTCTGTTGCCGACTAGTCAATGAGGGAAGGGGAGAATAAATTAGTGCAGTGTCAGAGAGAGTGTGCGCGAAAAAGGTATGTAGCCTAAATGATATATCCAGTTTGATGACCAGTGTCTCTTTCTGAAGAGAAAAACAAAATCACACATATTTTAATGATTGTGGAAAATAGAAAAAGTTTAATTTTTAAGATTTTTTATCCTTGCTCCTGATTGGCTAATAAATAAGAGATTGTAATTTTTTGTTTTTGTTTTTTTTCAGCACATGGTAAAATTTACTGATTTGACTGTCTTTTGCAAAGAGCTTTTTTATTTGTGAATGTATAAATGTATCTTCTTTTTTATTGACTCTTGAAAAGGTGTAGGTATTTGTAAACTCAGATTTCCTGTGCAATTAAATTCTAGAAAATCCGACAATGGAATATTTTTTTGATTGAAACAGTAATATACATTAATCCATTTATAGTAGGGTCAATTAATCAGTTAAGTGCCACACGCGATACATGCTTAGGCGATCATGTCTCGGGTAGAAGATTATCCCACAGTAGGTTGCCATTAATTTCTGTGGTAGACTGGTTGTCAGCCAAGGCTATAGAACCCAATCTATCCTATTAGTTAACCCATAACTGGATGGAAGAGACAGATTAATACCTTTCCCAAGGGTATTTTCAAGTAAGTAAATGCAAAGAATTCAAACTCAGTTCCCCGATTTCTTGTTCCAAGTTGATATCCACTGCACCACAATGTACATACTAGAGTAGGGTACTTTTTGTGAACTTGAATCGATTCACAACAAAGAAATGAGTGAGAAAGCTTTTAAATATAAAATATTTTTTTTATTTTCATGTTTTTTTTAATTTTTTATTTTATAATCATATTGCCCCAAGCCAGGCATTTTACTGCCACTGTTTTGCAGGGGTTTACATAAGAGGAAAATTATGAGAAAGAGTGACTGGTTATAGGGGTGTCAGGAAGTGGGTAAGAGAAGGATGAGAATGTTGATGAGAGTGGAGTGGACGGAGAAAGGAGCCTGAGAGAGAGGATGCAGGTTAATGAGATAGGAGATGACTATTGACTTTGCATTTAAATTCTTGGAGATTGTAGCTGTCAGGGAAGCAAGTAAATGGAAGGGAATGCCACAAGTGAGAAGTGCAAGAAAAAAGCTGCTGAAGTAGAATTTGTGTTTACAATTTATTGGTTTCACAGTAAAAGCGTGGGACCTAGTTGCTAATTTGCAACTAAAATTTTCTCAGTATGCATGAGTGCTAAAGTTTCTTGTTTGTAGTCGTTTAAGATGAAAAGAAATGTAATTTCTGCATATGTATGCACAAAGAAAGAGAGATAAGGGAGACAGGGAAAAACAAGGAAAGAATGGCAACAAAAAGGAAATTGATGCTGAGCATCAGGAAGAGACAACTGAAGTTCCTGGGACATGCAATGAGGAAGGAGAGCCTGGAGAACCTGATACTGACTGGTCAGATAGAAGGAAGGAGAGACAGAGGAAGGCAGCGGATAACATATTTGCAGGGTCTGACCAGGTGGATGACTGAACGGGGGTTGCCAGGAGCAACAGGAGCAAACATACTAAGAGCCACAAGAGATAGGGAGACGTGGAGAACCATGATCGCCTACGTCCTGAACGGACAGGGCACATAGAAGAAGAAGAAGAAGTGCCACAAAACTTGGTCAGGAAGGCAACTCAATATGTAAAGAAATATCTTTTAAGCTCCACAGTCAGAAACTGATGTTGCATGTCTTCATTTCTTTCTACTTACTGGCTTGTCTGGTTTAGAAGCTTTGCTCAAATACTCTTCAAAAGGACCAGGAAGTATGTTTCCTCTTGTTAGCAGAAACACAACCCATTGGTTGGATGATGTTAAATATTTATTTTCAAAGGATTGATTTATTAATCATAAGGATGTGTGAATCCTCTGACTTAGGAAACATTATTTTGTCATTTGATGACTGACTGTCTTACTGTTTATTTCCATCTTCAGTTCACATATTGTGTGAAAACAGAAATCATGATGAGAAAATAATTATTGCATAATGACAGGCATTTCTCATTTTAGATATTCGGGCAATATTTATCATAATTCAAGATTTGTAAAAATATCTCTGTTGTGAAAATGAAAAAGTCTAAACAAAATCGGACTTTGCTATTCATAAATTAAAATGAGTTGGAAGGGCACCAAAATTCAAATTTTGGCACCAAAGAATATTCAGTTAGGAAACTGTTCCAATCAGCCATTTTTGTCATAAAATTATATTTAAAGAAAGGGATTTTTCTTTTTAGATCAATCAAGATTTGTTTGTAAGTAATTGAGTTTTATTTAAGATCAAAAAAGTTATTAATCACAGTGGTTTATTATTTTCTGAATGCTTGTTATATTTTGTCCAGATTTGAAATTTATAATCCTACTGATGATGCTCTGCCCAAACTTACCGGCAAAGAATACTATCAAGAAATATCAAAAACAACACGATATCATAAGTTGTTTCAACAAGTCTACGAACAGTAAAACAACAGTGATTTATCACCTCTAATTTCCACAGATTTGTCATTCTTAGGCTTTCAATTATTTTGAAAAATATTTTTTGTCTTGTATTTTGCATTTTTTCCAAAAAAAATAGCACCCATAAATTAAGCTGGATCTTGTACACAGATGATTGGGTCATTGATACCAGATTCATACCTCAACACATTTGTTTCATACATTGACTCCCTGAAGACCCCAAAATTAAATACTTATTATTATAGACTGTTAAAATATTTAATTATTATTTAATATATATATATATATATATATACAAATTAGGCAGGCATATACTTAATTATACTAAAAAGAGATCAACGCAATAAAAAGCAATTAACCAGTCAAATCCAAGACCACTTAAGAAACAAAATTCATCAAACCAAAAGTATTACTCACACACAAAGATATCAAATTATACCAGAATTCATGTAAATATGAAAACATCAGAAAAAACAGCAAAAAAATTAAGAAGCCCTGAAGAGTAAGACATTACAATAATGTCTTCATGAAACTTCAAAGTCAGCATGATCGCTCAATGAAGTGAAAAGACTTTTCCACATGAATTTTATATACACATCACTCATTCAATAATGAATTAGGGCACTCTAACTACTAGCAAATGATACATCGTACGTTAAAAGTCTGCCTCCTTCTACTAAGCGCCTATAGCTCAGAGGTAGAATTGCCAACTGACACCAATTCAGTCAGGTTTCAATCCTGGGTAAAAGCAATTGGATGTCTAACAGTACTGATAAGGTGTGATACAGCAAAACAGATCTGTCTGCAAATGACTACACACACACACACACACACACAAGCAATAAGCCAAAACCATCTAATAAAGTCAGTAGAAACACTGATTGTGCTGAAGCAGTTGACATGATAAATTGCAAGAAATGTCTTTCTCTTGAGACTTTTTACTCGGTTGGTTGATCAGGCAATAAGTCAAGACAGTGATGACAGCAATGAAAAGTAATGATTGTCCTGGAACAAATGACAAAAATAAATCTTAAGAAATTTCATTATCCTAAGTTGTCTAACTCGGCCAATGAATCAGTATTTCAAAACAATTCGTAGATTGCGTTGTTGAAATCAATGTTTGTCCTTCAGTGGTTAACATGATATTACAAAAATATCCTAGATTCAAGTCAAACATTGATAAGAAGCAAACATATTTTTAATTAATTTCATCCTTGCTGTATTGATTAATTTAATGAAATATGATTTTTACATGATATTTTTTATTATAATTCCCATCCCCAACCTGAAAAAAGCAAAAACTATCATCCAATAAAAATATTTCCAGAAAAAAAAGTGAAAAATCAAATGAAGCTTTAATGTCAATCCAAGCTATAAGTCACAGACAGACAGTGATTAAAAATGGATGCAACTTAAAAGTTGACTGAGTACCAAAGGATGTACCAAAAAATGGTTTACAAAATTAGTTTCTTGAAAACAAATTCTATAAACAGTTTTAGTAAAAACGAAAAAAAAAATTAGATGCATGAAAAATGTATGAGCAGATTTTAGTTTCTTCTGTTCTTATATTAAAAAATGGGACAGAAATGACTGCTTGTGTAATCTTCCTGGTGAGAAGGTGTCATTAAGAAAGTAAAAATAACATTACAAGGTTGAATATCAAATGAAAATATTAATTACATGAGAGAAAAATACTTCAAATATCAATTCATGTTTTCAAGGTCATTCACACTACTTTAGAAATATTTTTTAAATGCAGTTCCAGTTTTGCAATGTTGGTTTCAAATGCTAAAATATTGCTGTTATTCCATGTTTTTTAACCTGTTATCCAAATCCAAATCCAAAGTTTTGCATGTGTGTGTGTGTATATATATATATATATAGAGAGAGAGAGAGAGAAAGAACAATGACAGTTCCTAAACAAATAATCTTTAAGAACTTTCATTTCTGTTATTTTTGTTTGCATATTTCAGGTGGTGTACTGCCAGGTCTTCTACAAGTGCTAATTATATCTCGTTACCTGAAGATTTCAAATGGAATTGTTTATCTTTATTTTAGAACATATATCTATTAAAAATCCAAGCTATTCTGATTAAAATGGAGAAAGAAAAGAGTGAAGGTTGAAACAAAGTTAATTTTTTTAATTTTAATTTACATATCCTATTAACAGCAGTTCAAATTGTAGCTTGTGTTTCCATAAACAGTTGAACTCAGAAAATCGTCTTCTCATTTCAACTGCCTCCATGACCAAAAGGAAACTCTTTCTTTTCAGTCTCTGTTAACATGCAACTATTTCTCTTCTTCTATGTGCCCTGTCCCTTCGTAGGCAATCATGGTTCTCCACGTCTATCACTTGTGGCTCTTAGTATGTTTGCTCCTTTTGCTCCTGGCAACCCCCGTTCGGTCATCCACCTGATCAGGCCCTGCAAATATGTTATCCGCTGCCTTCCTCTGTCTCTCCTTCCTTCTATCTGACCAGTCAGTATCAGGTTCTCCCGGCTCTTCTTCCTCATTGCATGTCCCAGGAACTTCAGTTGTCTCTTCCTGATGCTCAGCATCAATTTCCTTTTTGTTGCCATTCTTTCCTTGTTTTTCCCTGTCTCCCTTATCTCTCTTTCTTTGTGCATACATATGCAGAAATTACATTTCTTTTCATCTTAAACGACTACAAACAAGAAACTTTAGCACTCATGCATACTGAGAAAATTTTAGTTGCAAATTAGCAACTAGGTCCCACGCTTTTACTGTGAAAATGTTGCCATTCTTTCCAACACCTCATCGTTGCTTGCATGCTCAGTCCATGATATCTGTAACATCCTTCTGTCAAACCACATTTTGGCTGCTTCCAGTTTTGTCCTCATTTTTGATGATATTGTCCAGCATTCACTGCCGTAGCAGTCTAGCACTCTTTTCTTCGTTTCTATTGAGATTTTCCTGTGTTAGTATTTTGCTCATCTTCTGGAACTCATCCTTTGCCATGCCAATTCGCCTTTGGATCTCCGTGTCACACTTTCCATCTTCTGTTAAAACACTTCCTAGGTACTTAAATTTTTGTACTTGCTTGATTCTGTTATCCCTCACCTGTATTTGGTATTTTGGGTTGTATCTTTTGCTGATGACCATGCACTCAGTTTTCTTAAAGTTTATTTGTAGTCCCTTCTTGTCACTCTCCACTGCTACTTTCTGTATGAGGTTTTGTAGTTTCCTTTCCATGACTGCAATCAGCACTGTATCGTCCGCATACCTTATGTTGTTCAGGTTGTGGCCTTCAATCACAAATCCTGGCGTGTCATCTAGGGTCCTCAAAATATTACTGGCAACTATTTACCAAGACTATATTTACATTTTAGAGTAAAAATTATCAGTAATACATATTAGTTCAAATACTTTTGTGTTTGAGGTTTCTTGAAACACCTTATTGGACTAAGCAAATCATTTTCCCCATTTCTGTTGATTCTCATATTAATGGAGAATGACTGCGAAACACTTTTCACCCCTGCCCCCAATTTATAAGCAGAAGCACACAAATGCATGATGAAATTTTTTCCAAGTCAATAAGAAATGCCGGTTCTGAGTTTTATCTGACTCAGTTCTGGTCTTGAAGTTGAAATGCTATGTTCTCTTGTCAAAACTTGTTTTTGTGTGTCAACCTCAATTCTTAGTTTGTGACCTTTTTGCCATATTTTTCTCACTTTTTCTTATTACTGTTGCTTTGCCTTGAATATATTGTTTGCTTGCTTCATATTTTTTTTTGTTGTGTTTTTTCTTCTTGTCATTGCTTGTTGCAAACTTTAATTCTTTTTGTTGGACAGTTCTGTCATATATTTTGCATTTAACCATGGCTACTTCAGTCCACAATTTCAATTCACCCTAAGGCCAAAGGGAAACTTCTCAAATAGCATGCAACTTTGTGCTCAGTTAAGTTAGCATTTTTTAGGTAAATTAACACATTTGTTAAATTATGTAAAAACAATAATTTTCCTAAAGATTAAAATGCATCCATTCCAAGAAGTGAATGTAGGTTGGATTTTAACTTCAAATAAAATCGTCTGGTTTTTATCTGTAGTTGAAAATTAAAAAAACTCAAGAGAAAATTTTCTTGATAACGAACAAAATATATAACCACAAGCAGTATAGCCCGGTGTTGCTCGGGTGTAATGAAAGCTTTAAAATTAATCCATGGTCCTGGAACTCAGACTCTTTGGACATTGGCACAAAAGACTAAAAAGCAAGAGTTGTTTCCAATTAAAGCGAAACTGTAGACTGAAAGAAAAATGAATGGATGTAAGTCAAATTTTGATTTCCTGGTATCGATATCAAATTTTTTGCACTATTGTAAGAACTGCAATCTTGAAACTTCTGAATATCGTTTCTTATGTCTTTGTCTGTGAGTGTATCAAATTTGATTAAAATCAGACCACTCCTTCTATAACTCAATTTTTTTCAATCATCAATTTCCAATATTTATCGGGGGTATCTTGACACAAAACCTAGCTAACAACACTCGCAGATGCTTATAGTACAACTGTGTAAATTTTCAAGAAAATCGGTTCAGCCGTTTTGAAGTCTATAGGTAATGGACACACACACACACAGACAAAGTTCCATTTATAAATAAGTTTAGATAGATTTAGATTAGATTAGATTATTGTCTAGTTCTTTAAACCTAAACATTAAGCATGTTTATTATGCATGAAAATTGCATATCGTTTTTCTGGCTTTTTGCATTACTATATTAGGGAAGGTATGAACAAAAGCAGGTTTGGTCATAACTAACTAAATTTAGAAAAAAATTATGGTTATCATCTGCAGATTAATTATGACTGTCACCTTCAAAAGTATGGCACATTCACTGGCATCCAGTGCATTCCTGATTCAGCATATTTAAATTTTTCTTCTCCATGCCCTTTAACTCTTTGTAAATTTTGAATTTTGTTACCTCTTCTATACCCCATTCTGTCAGCCATTTACACAATCTAGTCAGGCAGGTTATTAGCTGTTATTCCCTCTTTTGTCCTGAATATTCCCAAGCCCTCATTTCATTTTAGATTCCCTAGAAATTTTGATTGTTTCTTTCTGATAATCATAAGTATCTTCTTATTTTTGTTTTCTGTTCATTCTTCAGATGTTAAATCTATGGTATTCACAGGATTTTTCTGTAAAACCATATTTCTGTGGTTTAAGTTTTTTCTTATTCTTTGATGAGATTGTCCATCATTCACTGCAATATTGAGGGACTGATATTACATAACAGATCAGTGCTCTTTCTTTTGTTTCTAATGTTTTCCTGTTTTTTAATATTTTGCTTAGCATTTGAAAGTCATATTTTGCCATCCCAACATGTATTCAGATGTCAGTGTCACACTTCCTAGATATTTAGATCCTGGGTATGATGATAAACTGCATCCGTCAGCAAGGCCTCTGATTGGGAAGATTGTTTAGGAGTATGGAACCACCTCTTAGTTTTTTTTTTGTTTTTTTTTAATCATATCACCCCAAGCAAGGCGGTGACACCACTGATGTGCAGGGGGCTACTTAAGAGTAGAATGATAGGAAAAAAAGAAAGCCGGGAAGAACCACATCCTAAACAGGAAACAAGGGATGAGCCTCTTCACCTGTTCAATAGACGTGGGTGGAGTGTGAACCGGGCGATAGTTCAGTCTATCTACTCCAATTGAAAAAAAATAAAAAAGAAAAGAGTGAAAAGATTTGGAAAAGAGAAAGCCGGAAACCACATCCTAAACAGGAAACAAGGTATGAGCCTCTTCACCTGTTCAATAGACGTGGGTGGAGTGCGAACCGGGCGACAGCTAAGTCCATCTACTCCAATTGAGTCCATTTTGCTGTTGTATTCAGGTCCACCCTGATTTAGAGTGATAGCACCTGTTAGGGTTTAAGCTATGGGCAAATAGTTAACCCCCAAACTGGGGTCAAAACAATATGAAAGTATAAAAATAAACTTTTATAGAAATATGTACATAAGAATAGACTTTATGGAAACACATACATTTTTGAAGAAAAAATACTACCAACAAAACTTAGAAAGAAAAAATTATTATCATAAAACATTTTAAAAGGAAAAAAATTATTGCCGTAATACATTTTTTCATGAAAATCTGTTTAAATCAACCTTCTTACTATAACTAAACATTAATAAAAATACCTTAAAATCTCCCCTTTTGGGCAGTAAATAACCCACAGTGGTTGATATGCCTTTAAACAAAATGCAAACCTATATATTTAAGTTGTTATATTTGCTTGATTCTGTTATCTACAATTTGTAATTTGTACATTGGATTGTTCTTGTTACTGACATCAATATTTTCTGCTTTCTTGTAATTGAGGTTTAGTCCTTTCTTCTTGCTTTCCTTTATTATAAATAACTTTTCATAAAAGAAAAAATATGATCCACAACATCTTTCTTTACTCATATGTTTTTGTGGCTTTATCTCCTTGGAGTGAAATGAATAAACAAATACTCATGTAATATGAGCGAGATAAGTAAAAGTACTGATTAATGAAAAACAAAAATGTCATGGAAGAATCTATGCCCAAGATTTAAAAGAATGAAAAACTAACTTTAATTATATTTTGCTGCAAAAGTAACTTGATGTTTTCAAAATTCTTTATGATGTACATTCAAGAAAATGGATAATGATTACTTGAAATCAATCTTAGAATTTTGATGAAGAAACACAAAAGCTGGACACACTCACACATACACCAATTGTAAGATACAAAATGTCGCCAGGAGAGGTCATGGCAAGCATAAAAGTTATTGAAAATATATATATAAAAATTTTCCAAACCAAAATGCATTATTATTTTACATTTGATTCTTTTAGATTATTTTTTTAAGAACAGGAAAATCAATGTGGAATTACATTTTGACTCAAAGAACAGCCATTTTTCTTGGAGTCGGAACTTCATTAATGCAAAAGCATGCGACCAGTATAAAATTATGAATGCATCACTGGAACAAGCATTGCCCATTTTCATATCTGTGCATAATGATTGGAACAAACAGATTGTAGTCGCTGACAGTGAACCATAAGTTACACTTGCCAAACAAAGACAGATAGCTTCACAAAAGCAAATCTTTTCTTGCTTCACAGAATTTTGGTTGAACAAAAGCATTTATTAGGGTTAGCCGTGTCTGACACAAGGCTACAAATCTGAGGCAATAAGTGAGAGCAATACTTGAATACTAACAAGATGAGTAACTAATTTATTATCAACTTTAGTGCGAAAGGTTTACAAGTTGCAGATTATTACATTTTTAATTTCACTATTTATGCATTTTGGAAAAGTTTTAAAATAAGTTTGGCTGATTTAGCATTTCTTCAATTTTTAAATGCTATGTAGGTGATCACAGCTCTCCACCATTTTTTGTTTTCTTACTTTATTTATGATTTTCTATAACTTTCTGGGAAAGATAGTGGAGTTGATAATTCTTGGCTTCTCTATAGTTTTAAATTCGAGTAGTCCTTCTACTTCCCAAAGGTTAGAGAACCTTGTCTACCATGTTATTTAACACATTTCTGGGTGAAGGGAAAAGAGATAGAATCAAGCTTTTCCTGAGGTTGTTAGTGTCAAGTGGATGCAAGAGATTAGACTGAAATTGAACTCTGTTTACCAATTCTATTTTCTACATGGCTGATAATAGCTGGCCACTTGTATCTAAGTATACCTGTCTACTAGAGTGGCTTACCAATCCCTGTTGTAGACGCCTTCTCATGCATATTGTGTTAGTTCAACACCTAAAGAGCCCATTTGTGGTTTATACTGTAACTATGTTACATTCTCTGGGAGAAAGTGCATTATCTGCCATGGTCAACAGTCTGAACAAGGATAGTATGCTCAAACCCTCAATAGCTCTCAAATAATTCTGTCTCTCCAATTTCACTTACTGATACTTGGGTTAAGATGTGGTGTGATTTTCAGGCACTTTCCAAAGGTGACCCATGCAGGGATTGCCTCTTCAGAAATCACTTTCTTGAAAAATTGACCATGAGATTCAAACTCAGGTTACATAGTCAAAAAGTGAACCTTGTAACTACTCAGTACTGATAGCTATTATATTACTCACCTATGATTTTGGCTACTAATCAGAAAAAGGTCAGTTCGAAGATTAGTTGAACTGATGAAGCCCAATAATGTGTTGTAGCTGAATTTGGTAACCCCATGTGGTAGTGACTTTTTTTTCATCGTTTCACCCCAAGCAAGGCAGTAATGCTACTAATGTGCAGTGGGCTACATAAGAATAAAAAGATTAGATAGGAGAGTAAAGAGAAAGACGTGAGTGGGTGGAACCCAGTTGCCAGTCTGGCTGCATGAGTAAACATCTGTGGCAGGGGCACCAGAGACTTAAGTTCACTGGAGCAGAAGCAATAAAAATATTGATAGAACAGACAGAGGGAAGCTGCATTTCATCAGTGAGAAAGTGGCTGGAGTCAAGCAGCCAAGTCAGTACCTTTCACATTACTGATTCTTCTTTGGAGCCTGTCAAGAACCCTGAGATGAACTGCGGGTGTGCCTGACCATATGTGACAGCAGTATTCCATGCACAGACGGATAGTTGATTTGTATGTATGCAAGATGGATTCAGGAGGAAAAAACATCCTGGCCCAACACAGTGACCCAACCTTCCTAGCAGTGGACTATAAAAAACTTCATCTGTTAAGGAAAGCCACACATACTAGAAATAACAACTTTGAAGAATACTGTCACACACGTTCTTTTCTCTCTTAAATGCTTATTATGTATCCATATATATTATTTTTAAAATGTCATGTAATCCCAGCAGCACAATTCCTCTAATTACACCAAAACAAGGTCAACTATATTTGTTATCTGGCAATCTGTGTTCAAGCTCAAATATGAAACCTATTTGTATTACAATCTGATACAAGGATATAAATGTGGGGAGCCCATCAAGATTAGAACTCAGAAAGTAATGATCAGAAAGATTAGCTTGTTAACCACTCAGCTATGGTGATAGATTGTAGCTAATTATTCACTAAGCTCTTTTTCATACAAGATAATTTACTATGAAATGTTTTAGTATGAAGAATATTCATTATTTGAATAACTGATTTGTATTGTACATATTTGTAATGCAAGAGTTAATACTTACACTGTATGATTTCTTGCCGTGTCTTTAAGGTGCAATTGAGCCTTTCATTATTATCTTGGGAAAAGCACATTACTCATCTTCAAATTGCTTTGCTGCCAAGACTTAAAATATACACCATCTTCTGCAGAGGTATTAAACAACTCCACCAAAAGAGGCTGTTTACTAAGTAAACTCTCATAAAAACAATATTTATCGCCAAACCAAGTAAATGCTAACAGACACAAATCTAAATGGTCAGTATTTACCTCTACTTGAATCAGTTGATTGACTGTCTTTTTGATAGCTTGTCAAACTTTTCCAGGTTATTTAAAGCCAGAAAATATTTTTTAGATTGTAAGAATTTTTTGAAGATAATCTACTGATCAGTCAGTTAAGTGCCGTATGTGAAACACGCTTGGATGATCATGTCTTGAAAGAGGCATGACTGACTGGGCAGAAGATTATCCCACAGTAGGTTGCCATTGCTTTCTGTGGTAGATTGGTTGCCGACCAAGGTTATAGAACCCAATCTGTCCTATTATTTAACCCATAATTGGAGGGAAGAGATGGATTAATATCTTCCCCAAGGGTTTTTGTGCGCAAGTGAATGCAAGAAATTCAACTGGAACTCAAACTTGGCTCCCCGATCTCTCATTCCAAGTCAATATCCACTGCACCAAAATGCACATCCTGATCTACTGATACAAATGTATTTGTCTGCTGAAGTTATATCAGATTAAATATTTAGGACTTGAGAGATCTATTGATACAAGTCCTAATTATTTAATCTGATATAACTTCAGCAGACAAATACATGTAATAGACATTAACCAGTATGCCCACCATACAACAAATGTCACACATGGTCAGTTTAAGGTGGGTTTCTTGAAAAATTCCCAAACACTTTCAGCACTTCTTTTGGGGACACTTCAGTTACCAAGCAATAAACTCAGCCCCCTCCCAAGGGTGATGCAAACCTGTGAGGATGTGTCCTTGGAGTTTGAGTTAAAATCAGAAGATAAATCCCAGCCAAAGCAAATGGATTCTATAGATATTTACTGGTGCTTCCACCACACAACAGATGCAACACAAGGTCAGATTAAAGTGGGTTTATTAGTTGTACCATTGAAAAATTCCCAAACCCACTCAACACTTCCCCTTTTGTAGACACCTCAAATGCTGGTCAATGAACTCAGCCCCCATCTCCAGAAAGAGGCACAGCCTTTTGGTTCCCTGGAGCTTGGATTAAAATATAAACCCCAGCCTAATGCAAATGAAATTTATATCACCCAGTGGAAAAATTATAAGGTTATATAATGCTCAATGGGCAGAACTCATTTCTACTGCAAGTGGAACAGGTCCAATTATCACACAAGTTTACATAAGTTGAAGGTTATTAGTTGAAGACTTGTGCTTGGTGGTAAATATACATTTGAGCTATTTAACAACTTATCAAGTTCTACTAATTAATCCATATCTGGAGGGAGCAGAGATAGATATATACCATTTCCTTGGGTAGTTATTTTTTCTTGTGTTGGCCAAAAGAATTCTCAAGGTTTTGTTATTAAAATAAAAAACAATGTTTCCGTTCTTCAAAACTTTATATGTGTATATATATATATATATATATATAGTCATTCACAGACATATCTGTTTCACTGTATCAGAGCTCATTTGTATGTTTAGACATCCGACTGCTTCTAGCCAGGTTCGAAACCTGACTGAATCAACATCAGTCAGCAATTCTACCTCTGAATTATGAGTGCTTGGTAGACTTTAGCATCTTATATACAATCTAAACGCATAAGTAGCTGAGAGTGTTCAAATTCATTACTGAATGAACAATGTGTAAATGCGTGTGTAGCATTTTTTTCAAAGTCTACCATTTTTCTATATACCATATATATATATATACGTGCACACACAAATGTACTTGGCTTTAGTATAATTGAGAGGATATATATGTTCTTCACTACTCGACAGCATAATGATTGCAAAACAATAAAATAATGAGACACTGTTAAAAAGCAAACACAAGGCAAGAGTTTTCATAATTGGTTGGTAGTAAAGTTTAATAACTAGTAGTAAAAAGAATGAACTGAGCTAATGCTGTCTGATTATTGTCTCTCCAGTGGACTGAGCTGATGCTGCTCTGCTATTGTCTTTTTCTCCATGAAGATTACAGGAAGGAGAGATATGAAAATATGCAATTTTTTTTTTTTTTATAGTAGAAAAGATAAATACATCAATGTGACTGGAATCGGGATTTGGCTCTCTGATTTCTAATTTTGAGCCACCATCTATTATTCTACATGGACTTCCAAACTTGCAGCACCTGATATTCCCAAGCAGTCACCCATCTGGGTATTGACCACACTCAATGTTGCTTATCTTTGAGGATCAGACAGGAACTGCTGTTTTAATCTGATATGGCCATAAACTGCTTGAATGACAGAAACACTTACAGTTTAAGATGTCAATGACTAATATTCATCTGTCCTAAAACTAAGTAAATACTTACAGGTACAAATATTTACCTATCCCTAAACTGATATGTCCAGTAGCAAGGCCTTGGAGGGGAGATTGGTGATTTTGAAGCATGTGGAACCATCTCTTAATTGTTGTTGATCCCAGGTCCTTCCTGATCAAGAGTGGTAGCACCTGTTAGGGTCCCAGTTATATGTAAAGTCTCTCTCTTACTGAAAAAAATCCTATAAAAGTAAAGATATATTTTATAGTAAAAATATTAGCAATACATCTTAATATAAAAAATTACTAACAGTATATATTTATAGCAAAATTGTCTAAACTTATTTATAAATGGAACTTTGTCTCTGTGTGTGTGTGTGTGTGTGTCCATTACCTATAGACTTTGAAACAGCTGAACCGATTTTCTTGAAAATTTACACAGTTGTACTATAAGTATCTGCGAGTGTTCTCAGCTAGGTTTTGTGTCGAGGTACTCCCAATAAATATTGAAAATCGATAATTGAAAAAATTGGGTTATAGAAGGAGTGGTCCGATTTTAATGAAATTTGATACACTCATAAACAAAGACATAAGAAACGATATTCAGAAGTTTCAAGATTGCAGTTCTTACAATAGTGCAGAAAATCGATTATATATATATATATATAAAAGGCAAGATGTTTGTGTGTGTGTGTCTGTTTATCTGTCTGTATGTCCTTTATGCAAATCCACAATTTTTATCCAATTCCCACCAAACTTCAAAATTTGACTTACATTCATTCATTTTTCTTTCAGTCTATGGTTTCACTTTAACTGGAAACAACTATTGCTTTTTAGTCTTTCATGCCAATGTCCAAAGAGTCTGAGGTCCAGGACCATGTATTAGTTTTAAAGCTTTCATTACACCCAAGCAACACCGGGCTATACTGCTAGTCAATAATACATGAATTGTAGTGACTTAATTGAAACTCATTTAAAATACGCCTATCATGAATATTTTCATGCCATTAAAAGCATGTTAAACTATAAATTAAATTTGTACAATTTCATTTATTTTTGTGTCCAGGAATGTGTGTTTTGCATGTGAAGAAAGTCACTACGTATTATAATAATCAATGTCCTGAAGAGGGGAGATAGATGACTTCATCCTTCAATGGTAGGTAGTGAAGTTCAGCATTTATTATGCTAATTTAGTTTTCCAGAAGGAAAAATTTTTGTTGCATTCTGGGAAAACTTTTATTATTTTGGTTGTATTTAATTTATTTTAAACAAAATCTCAATGTTATTTTATTTCCTTTATGTTAGTCATTATCATTATTAGTCGTAATAATGATGTCCCTATAAGCTCCTAGATAAAATTTGAAGAAGAATCAGTAATATTATCAGAATTGATCTGACATCTTGGCGTCAGTCACTTTCTTACCACAGTAGGTTTGCCTCTCTCTGCCTTTTTTATAAATACTTTTATGGTAATTGTTTAGGTCATCTCATCACTATGGTACCTAGACTTTTTAACTTTATGTGCGTTGTGGTGGAGTGGATATTGGCTCGGAACGAGAAATCAGGGAGCCGAGTTTGAATTCCAGCTGAATTCCTTGCATTCACTTATGTGCAAATACCCTTGGGAAAGGTATTAATCTGTCTCTTCCCTCCAGTTATGGGTTAAATAACAGGACAGATTGGGTTCTATAGCCTTGGCTGGCAACCAGTCTACCACAGAAAGTAATGGCAACCTACTGCAGGATAATCTTCTGCCCAGTCAGTCAAGTCTCTTTCAAGACATGATCGCCCAAGCGTGTATGACAGATGGCATTTAACTGACTGGCTGACAATACTGACATCAAGATCTCATCAATTCACGGAGGAGCTGGCTAAATGTAGCCATAAATTCTATGTTAACAGCTTCTTTTTTCAAACTGTTCACTTGTTGAACTCCTTCCTATCTCCATGCTTGCCAGTCTACTTTAATCTACAAAATATTAAATGCAATATCAGTAGTTATCTACTGTTCTCTTGATTTTTTTTCTCTTCCCACTCATTATTAATGTTTTCATTTGTAATTCTTCCACACCCAGTAACTCCATATATCTTAGTGGTTTTTCCACCTTGCATGGGGTGAAACTGAACTAAGAAAAAAAAATAGTAAAGCTTCAACAACAGCAGCAGCAGTTATAACTAAAGAGAAAATTTTCAACAAATATTGTCAAGCAATAGCAGTTAAAGTGGCACTTATCAGCAGTAAGTTAGATTGAAGGTCCCACATCCTCTACAGAAAACTCTCCTAGGGGACAATAGGTTAGTAGATTGGTTAGAGAATTAGGTGACAAACTAATTTTGAGTTTAATCTCTAGAATGAGCAGTGTGTATTTGGACTCAGTGACAACATGCTGAGCAGTACTAAAAATAAAAAATTCTTAATATTTCTAGGCATGGGCAGTAGAACAAGAATAATCTACTACCATAGATAAAATAAAGAGTTTAGTTTGGAATTCCGTGTATGTTGTCTCGATCAACATACACCTGATGAAACCTGGAGGGCCCAACTGCTGAAACAACAACAAAGATGAAGAGAATAGTTCACATTTAAATAGCATAAATATTCTCTTTTAGTGCTGACTTTGGTCCTCCTTGGATCATATTAACAATCTTTTGATAAATTGTCACATTTCAATATTTGTCTCTATTTCTGAGATGAGGTGTAATTGCACTATTTAATTTGTTTAGACTGTTGTCTTCATCTTTACAACATTTCAGCCATTGTATGTTGTGACTTTCTTCAAGTGATTTGAATTTTTGAACTGAACCCCTTATTTCATACATTGGGGTAGATTATTCTATTTCCATGAGTCATGTCACATCCACATATCTCAGTATCATCTATCACCCTTTATATCAACTCTCTATGTTTTTTGTTTGCCGCTGTTGTAGCCAGGTATTGAACCTCAACTCTTTGGATCAATTCATTGGAGGCACTCAGTGCTTTTATTCACTGGGCCATGCTGTGTGTTCAATACCTGGTGTTAGCAGTAGTGAACAAAAACCTTAGAAAATTGAGTTAAAGGGAGATCATTAATATTGAGAAATATGGAAATGACATAACTTATGGAATGAGAACAATCTACCCCAGTGAAAGAAATAAAGCATTATCATTGTGAATACTAATTTTCAAGGTAATAGACTTTCCTGATTTGGAAGACGACATCACAAGTTTTCACTCTCTTCCTCATTATTTTCTTTTTGGCCTTGTGTCAAACTAAGTTAAGTTTTTATAATGTTCAAGCAGTCTTTATTTCTATTTCTCCTTTTTTCTTCTTCTCTCTCTGATTCTTATTCTCTACTCCTCCTCCTCCCCCAACATCTTTCTTTTTCTTTTCTCTTGTTCTCCTCCTTCCTTTCTCTTGTTCATTTCATCTTTTCCTTATACTTTCCTTCTTTCTACCTCCCTCTCTTGATTCATCTCTCTCTTCTATTTTACTTATTATTTTTCTTTTCTCGACCAGTTTTGTTTCCTTTTACCATTCTCTCCTCTCTTTTCTTCCTTTTTATCCTTCACTTTCTATTTCGACTTTCAACTCCTTTTTTTTTATTGTCTGTCTTGAATTTACTTTCTCTTTGTAAAATACTTTTCTCTTTTCTCTTAGTTTTCTTCTTTCTACAACTTCATCTCTTTTCCATTTTTTATTGCTTTCTTTCTTTCTTTTTTCTTTCTTTCTTCTCTTACTTTTTATCAATTTATGTTCCTTTTCTTCACTAATTTAATTTTTCTTTTTTTTTCCTTTCAAATTTTTAGCCCTTTTTGTTTTTTCTCTTGTTATCCATTTCTTCTTTCTCCTTTTTAATTTCTTTTTTTAAATTTTTTCTTTTCTTTTTCTCTTTTCTTTTTTATTTCTTCCATTTCCCTTTTCTTTTTCCTTTTCTTTTTTACTTTTCCTTTTTCTTTCTTCATTTTTCTTTTTCTTTTTTCCTTTTTCCCTTTCCCTTTTCTGTTTCTTTTTTCTTTTTCTTTCTTCCTTTTTTCTTTTTTCCTTTTCCTTTCCCTTTTCTTTTTTCCTTTTTCTTTCTTCCTTTTTCTTTTCCCTTTCCCTTTTCTTTTTTTCCTTTTTCTTTCTTCCTTTTTTCTTTTTCCTTTTTCTTTTTCCCTTTTCTTTTTTCTTTCTTCATTTACCACTTTTCCTTTTTCACTTTTATCCAATTTTTCTTATTTAATTTCTTTGTTTTTCTTCTTTATTTTTATTCATTTTATTCTTTTCTTTTTTTCATTTTTACCTTCTCTAACTTAAATTTTCTTTTTTGTTTTTTTTTTCTTATTCACTTTTTATCCATTTCTTTCTGCTCTTATTTCATATTTTATCTTTCCTCCAGTTCTTATTCATTTCTTTTTTTATTTATAATTTTTCATTCATTTCTTTCATTCTCTTCTTTGGTTTTAACAGTTTTATTCAGATTTTCATTTTCTTCATCATGATTTGTGTTTGTTTTATTTTGCTTTCCACATAAATTGTATTTTTACTTGCCTATCCATTTTTTTCTTTCAGTTCTGTTCTTACACGCATATCATATTATGACTGTTGAGATGTCTCATTTTACACAGTCTTCTAATTTTCTTCCAATCTGAAATGTTCTCTTCATTACTTCTTCTCCCAAAGAACCAATTTCACGATTACATTTTCAGTTGTAATTTCTTCTGTCATCCAAACGGCTAAATTACACATCTTATTATTACTTCCTTTTTGGCATATTGCTTTCTTGTATTCTTTTTGGTTTTACACTTTTTTTGTTGTTTTTTCTTTGCCCTCAGACAAATTTCTCTTTTGAGCTTCTCAATAAAACAACAATCACATAAAAGTTTCTCAAAAGTTGTATTCTGGCTTTGCTGTGATCAGATTTTGTTGTGAACTGATCATATTACATGGCAGTGCATTTGTGTTGCGTTCAATTGTTTTCACTTTATAGCAAGTGAGTTTATTTTGTTTGCTATTTTTAAAACAAAGAAAAATGGATATCTGCAGTTGGTGATCAATTTGCTCGTTTGCTTTATGTGAGAACTAGCATCCAGATAGCCTCTGTGAAGACATATTTTATAAGTATATGTGAAAATTCTTTGTAACCAAAACACAATTTAAATCATCTTACTTTAAAATGTCGATGATCACAGCTCATCACAGTTTTCTTTCTTATTTACTGAAAAATATCTTGAATTCTAAAAAAATTAAGGAAAAGAAAGCAGTTTCCCATTACCTTCTTCATGATTTGGAATTCAGAGTTTTTATTCTCCTAGATGGGCTGCCATCCAATGCTAGTGATCAGTCTACTTGCCTATAGTCAAATCATGTTGAAAACATCATTTTTCATTTAAGCAGCATTTTATCTGTGCATTGTGGTGCAATAGATATCAGCTCAGAACAACAAATCAGGAAGCTGAGTTCAAATTTAAGTTGAATTCCTTGCATTCACTTATGCACAAATACCCTTGGGAAATGTATTAATCTGCCTCTTCCCTCCAGTTATAGATTAAATAATAAAACAGATTTGGTTCTATAGCCTTGGCTGGCAACCAGTCTACCCCAGAAAGCAATGGCAAACTACTGTGAGATAGTCTTCTGCCAAGTCAGTCATGTCTCTTTTGAGGTGTGATCGCCTAAAGTGTGTATCACATATGCTACTTAACTGACTTATCTGGTCAGTGTTTAAATGCCTGGGAACACCAGGTACTGTAAAGAACATCTTACAATCCCTAATTGTTTTTTTAATCAGTATTACCTCATGCAAGGTAATAAAGCCACTAAGACACAGGGTGTGAAATAATGAGGAACAGAAACATTAATTATGAGCAGGAAGAGAAAAGAGTAATCAGAAGGACAGTAGATAGCAATTGACATTGCATTTAAATTTTTTCTGATTAAAGATAGCTGGAAGAGAGTTCCACAAGTGAGAATTGAGAGAAAAGAAACTGTTAGCATAGAAGTTATGGCTACATCTAGCCAACTGCACTGTGAATTGATGAGATCTCAATGCCAGTCTCATATTGCGCTTAAATTCAAAAAGTCTAGGTACCATAATGAAGAGCTCTTCGAAACAATTACCATGAAAATGTTTGTAGAAAAGGCACAGAAAGGGAACCTTATGGTGATGGAAAAGTGACTGAAGCTAAGTTGCAAGATCAGGACTAATAATGTTGCTGATTATTCTTTGGATTTTATCAAGGAGCTCAAAGTATATAGCAGGGGTTTTAAACAATATATGGCAGCAATATTCTTAGCATGGGCAAATGGTAGACTTGTAGAGATATAAGATAGATTCTGGAGTGAAACATATTCTCATATGACAGTGAACTAGCTTTCTTAGCAGCTGACCTAGCAATGAATTCAATATAGTCTTTCCACTTCATGTCAGCTGAGAATGTTAGCTTGTAAAGGCATGAGTCACTTCCTTGGGGGTTAGCATCAGCCATGCAGATAGAAGGAAGGGAGAAGTCTCTCAGATAAATAATGGAGAAAAGTTTAGTTTTGGAGGTGTTAACAGTGGCAAGCCACCTTTTGCCCCAGTTAATACTTGAGGTTGTTTTGGACATTGGCTGCCATTTAGACCTTGTCAAATTTATAAGCCTTATTATTGACGCAGAAATGAATGGTTATATTCTCAGTGTAGATAGTAAGTTGAGAACTGATGTCATCAGGAAGGTAATAATAAAAGATTAAAAACAGACTACGACCCAGAATAGAGAGTCCTGAGGAAGACCTGCATTAGTATAAAAAGATCTAGGAGAGTGGTCATTCAAGATAACTTTCATTTTACAATTTGATCAGTTCAAAAATTTGTCTGGGGACACCATAAATTTTCAGCTTGTAGAGAAGACCTGTATGCCAAACACTGTCAAAGGCTTTTGAGATGTTCAGTATTACAGCTTGGGTTTCACCTTTTTTTATTTAGAGCATGATAGACTCTTTTTGCAATTATTGTCCATAATCAGAAGTTGTCCTGGAGGAATAAAGCCATATTGCTTGTCTGAAAAAAGGCCTTGCAATCAAAGATGATGAACAAATTTGGTGTTGATTAGAGCCTCAAGGAATTTTCCTAAAAAAAGAGGCAGAAGGCTAATAGGCTGTTAGTAGGAAGTGTTGGATGATTCACCAGAATTTTTAAAAACTAGATTAACAGATGATGACTTCCAACAGGCAGAAAATCAGAGGGTAGTGAAGTATTTATTATACAGTTTAGAGAGAACAGGAGCCAGTTTAGGAGCACATTTCTGAATGACTATTACATGGATGGCATCAAATTCAAAAGCTTTGTAGCAGTCTAGGTTAGAGATAATAGCAAAAACCATTTAAAATTTAAGATCTGAATACAGTAATATCAGTACCTTTCAGAATGTTTAAATCACATATTGTGGTTAGCATTTAAGTCACTGAAGGTAAAGATGTTTACAGATGAATGGAGTGAACGTGCCTTTTCTTTATTATCAGCTGTTATGTCTAATATTCTGCAACCCTAGAAAGACGGGGTATAAAGAAAGAAATTATAGGAAGGAATCTTTTTGACATTGAAAAAGATAACCTGGAGCCAAGAATTCATTGGTAGCAATGGAATAATTTAAATTGGTGTACATTTTGGCTTTAAATAACTGACAAATGGGTTAGGTCATGAAAAAACAGTTACAGTCTACTAATCTATTTAACCGACAGCTGGGGAGAGAAGTAATGGATTCATACCATTCTTAATGGCATTAATACAAAAATCAATATAACAGTCTTTTTAAACTCAGCTCAATAATTTCTGCTTAATATTTGTCTGTATTTCTAAGATAAGATATTGTAATTATTTACAGTATTTATATTATTCAGACTGTTGTCCTCATTTTTTTTTTTTTTTTTGTCATGTTCGTGACATTTCGCCCATTGTACGCCTGGTATTTTTCAGGATTTGTCTATATTTCTAAGATGATGTATTGTAATTATTTACAGTATTAACATTGTTCAGACCTTTGTTCTTTATTTTGTTCACTAGGGTAGATTGTTCTAGTTCCATGAGTCATTTCCCTTCTAGATGTCTCAGTATCAATTATCTCCCTTTAACTCAAATCTGTTTTTTGTTCACCTCTGCACGATCCATTGGTTTGACTCAAAGAGATTTGAGTTCAATTCTTGACTATTGCTGATTATTCTTTGGATTTTATCAAGGAGCTCAAAGTATATAGCATGGGTTCTAAACAATATTTGGCAGTAATATTCCCACCTGTGGAACTCCCTTCAATATACTTGCTTCCCTGATAGCTACAATCTCCAAGAGTTTAAGGGCAGCATCATCTGCCATCTTTTATCTTTTTGATTCCCATCTTTCTCATATTCTTTCTTCAAGACTTACTGTACCTTGTTCATTTTTTTTCTCCTCTCATCTGACCCGCTATGCATCAATAGCAGTACTGCCTTGCTTGGGGTAAAATAATTATATGTATATATGTGTGTGTGTGCGTGTGTATGTTTGCATAGCAATCCCTCTTATATGCAAGTTTCTTTAAAAGGACTACTGACAAATTATTGAGATTAAATTTTTCTTTAATTGTTCTTGTGTTCTGATATTTTATTTCTGTTCTTGGCATAGATTATGGGTAAGTTGTCCAAATGTTCTCTATGTCTAAACACTTTCAGCCATTGTAAAGAATGATTTTATTCTTACTTTTCACTGGATGTATCTTTGAGTTTTGTTTAATGGCTTATAAACCTCTGTAGATTATTTAATGCCAGAAAGTTAGGGTTTTAAGATATTTTTTTAATGTTTGGTTACAGTGAGAAAGTTTATTTACTCAGTTTGGTGAAAAATTGTTTTTTTTATCTTTTTTTTAATTTTAGAAAACAGAAGATGTCTTCTAGTTTCATATTCAAAAATGTATTGCTGGTAATAATTTTTTCCTTAAAATGTATTGTTGGTAATAGTTTTCCTTCAAAAATGTATATTTTTCTATGAATGTGTATTTTTATACTTTCATAGTGTTTTGACCCCAGTTTGGGGGGTTAACTATTTTCCCATAGCTGGGACCCTAACAGGTGCGACCACTCCAGGTTAGGGTGGACCTGGGAACAACAGCAATTAACAGTGGTTCTATGCTCCTCACAACCTCCCAATCAGAGGCCTTGCTGCCGGATGCAGTTTACCGTCATACCCAGGACCACTGGATGTATGGATTTTTTCTTATCTATGTATCTTAAGTTAAAGAAATTTTTTTTTTAATCATTTCACCCTGAGCAAGGCAGAAATGCCACTGATCTGCAGGGGGCTACATAATTGTAAAAAGACTAATTAGAAAAGAGTGAGGAGTACAAACTAGTTAGAAAGGAGCAATAGAAAGCTAAGAAAGCAGGTGTGATGACGGATACATAGGTGGAGAGAAAGGGAAGGTTATACGGGGGTGGGGATTTTCCAAAAATGGTGACTAAGTTCATAGTGTAGAACCAAAAATATAATCCTTACCCTTGCAAAATAATTCCTCAAATAGTGTCCTGTTGGCAGACGGGAGTTCAGGCTATAAATTAATGCAGACTCTGTGCTTTGGAATGTTCATGGCCAAGTGAAGGATATTTATTTATCACAGCATCCACGCCAAAGTCAGCAGACAATTAGAACCCAGAGAATAGGCTTGTCCAAATAGCACAATGGAACATCCTCAGCCTGTTACATAAACCACACACCAAGTGGTCCAGGAAATGAGGGTCAACTTGCATACAGTAAAAGACTGATCTGTTTGTCCAACTAAACCCTCCACATAGTTGAATGTCAAATATATATATATATATATATACTCAGTTATGATCTGAGATTAAGAACTGGATGGTTAAATAAAATAAAGACAAGAGGAAAACTGTATTTGAAATCGCCTCCGTGTTTCCTCCTGTGATGGACTTTCTTTTGTTCCCTGTTATCATGTGGTTTCTGGCTTTCTCTTTACCAATCTTTTCACTTTCCTTTTTTGTTTATTTTTTTATTTTTATTTTTTTCAATTGGAGTAGATAGACTGAACTATCGCCCAGTTCACACTCCACCCATGTCTATTGAACAGGTGTAGAGGCTCATCCCTTGTTCCCTGTTTAGGACGTGGTTTCCGGCTTTCACTTTTCCAATCTATTCATTCTTACGTAGCCCCCTGCACACCAGTGGCCTTACGGCCTTGCTCGGGATGATATGATTAAAAAAAAAAAAAGGCAAAAAGACAAAATGAGCTTTATTCTAAATCATGTATCTATCTATCTTTTTGTCTCTCTCTCTCTCTCTATATATATATATATATATATGTATATATATACTGTTGGCTTCTATACATAATAAATGAAGCTCATAACTTAAAATATCTTTTATCACTAAAAACAGTATCTCAGAGTATAAAATATTTAATATACATATAAAATAATAATAATATGTATAAATATACTTTTCTGGTACACTCACACTCACTTTCACCATTATGAACTTTCAGCTCTCTAAGAAATGCTAGCACACAGCCAACAGAAGCTTTCTTACCCCACTGACAACGGAGAGTTCTAGATTATGATTGAGATGGTCAAAATCACTTGAACAGAAATAAAACTAAAACAGAGAAGTATCTTTATTCATTCTTCAGCTTGTAATCAATGCAAGTGTAACATTTATTGAGATATTTAGAAAAAATATCCTTCTTCGTTTGATTAAGAAGCTAGCACAAACTCCCTCAGTTCTCCACTCACCATCAATGAAAATCTCTGCAGTGGGAAAACTTGACCAAATTGAATCAGCATCACCAGGAATAGTGTGTACACCTCATCTTTTACCCCCATCCATTCCTTCTCTTACAACAATTCGACATTTGAAAGGAAATTTTATTTCCTTTTATCAAGTGTCAGGGGCCATTTTGAATTGTTAATTAAGTTTGTCCCTCCAGTGACCATGTCCCACCAAACAGTGCACCATTAGTAAACCATTCAGTTGGAAAGCACCTTTGGCACAACATAAAACTGATCTAAAAACATTTTGTTGTTTGTTCATTAAGGAATCATGAACATCAATGCTGCTGACTAAATTACTTGTGACTGACCATTGAAAACTGACCAATCAGTTGTAAGTGGTAGCAGTATACAATAATCTGACCAATGAATAACTAACTGGACTATACATATCCTTAAGCCAAGGAAAAAGCAATAAGCCATGAACAAAGATTGGACGAGAGCAGGAAACTTTAGCAAAGCAATTCACTTTCTGCTTTATTAAGAGTATTAATATGTCGGCACAGTTGGCATTGCGAATTTCACGTGGACAAAAGTGACTAAGGGAGAGAAACTCTTTTCACCTGACTTGTGAAATAATTTTATTATATAAACGTGAACTTGTTGTCAAACTGAACTTGGGAACTTATACATTTAAGAGGCTACTTTATATAACTCTTTGTGGCAATAGACTTCATAACCAGTCATTTTATTAAATGACTTTTCTAGAACTATTTTAGCAGCTACCTTTCAGAAAATTTCATTCTTACTAGCAGAATTCTGTTTTTCATTCTTAACAGCTGCCATCTATAGCATTTCCTCCTTAGCAGTTGACTACTGTAGTACTTCATTCTTAGCAGTTGACTACTGTAGTACTTCATTCTTAGCAGTTGACTACTGTAGCACTTAAGGTTGACACTTAAGCACTTCATTCTTAGTAGTTGACTACTATAGCACTTCATTCTTAGTAGTTGACTACTATAGCACTTCATTCTTAGTAGTTGACTACTATAGCACTTCATTCTTAGTAGTTGACTACTATAGCACTTCATTCGTAGTAGTTGACTACTAAAGCATTTTGTTCTTAGCAACAAACTACTAAGGCATATTGTTCTTAGCAACAGACTACTAAGGCATATTGTTCTTAGCAACAGACTACTAAGGCATATTGTTCTTGGCAACCGACTACTGAAACATTTTATTCTTGGCAACCGACTACTAAAGCATTTTATTCTTAGCAACCGAGTACTGAAGCATTTTATTCTTAGCAACCGAGTACTGAAGCATTTTATTCTTAGCAACCGACTACTAAAGCATTTTATTCTTAGCAACCGACTACTAAAGCATTTTATTCTTAGCAACCGAGTACTGAAGCATTTTATTCTTAACAACCGACTACTAAAGCATTTTATTCTTAGCAACTGACTACTAAAGCATTTTATTCTTGGCAACCGACTACTGAAGCATTTTATTCTTAGCAACCGACTACTAAAGCATTTTATTCTGAGCAACCAAATATTAAACAATCTTTCTTAGCAACCAAATACTATAACTTTTTGTTTTTAGCAGCTGACTACTGTCGCATTTCCTTTTTTAGCAGCTGAATACTATAGCATTTTCTTTTCAGCAGTTGACAACTATAACATTTCATAATTAACAGCTGACTACTATCGCACTTCATTTTTAGCTGAGGTTAAATATATGCATAGACATGAAGATGTATTGAAACGCTTCCTAAATAATTGTAATATTTGGCCATTTAGTCAGAGTTTTTGATTTGGGTAAGTTTGTAAATTATTCAACATTGTTAAATATATATTCACATTCATGTTTTACTTTTGCACTCTAGTTATATTATATACACTATTGAAAATGCTCAGCCTTAAATAAAGACTTTTGCCATTATGTCCTTTGTCTTTAATATTGTTGAGTAAAAAAGGTATATGACAAAGTATCTTCCACATGAATGACATGACCAGCCAACTAAATAATGATGTCGCTACTGTGTTGTTGTTTTTTCACAGTGTGTCTTACCATGGATAATGACACCAGTTTATCCTGCTCTTCACTTTATTCAGGAGGAAATCAGGCTCATTAGATCAGGTGACTGTCTTTCATCAATACAAATTGAAATTTTTATATGTATGGGGCACTGGCTGGCATGGATAAAGTGATTTGTCTGTGACCAATACAGTCTGATATGCAAACCAATGCACTGCACATTGTGATGCATTTATTTCTCTTTAATTAATGGTACCTGCTATTAGTGCACCAGTTGTTGTTCTCTTGATTCATACCTGGTAGGAAATATTTAGTTCACTTCTTACCTCAATATATCTTGATTGTCCAATATTGTTTCAATAACAAATTTTCACCTCTTCAGAACACAGCTGGTAAGTAGTAATCACAATCTAACATGCAAAGCAGAAAAGTTATGCCATTTCAAAAAATGTGTGGACCTAGTTTAAAATTTGACTTTTATCTGTGTCTTTCTTCTTGGCTCTTAAGTATAACATTGGGTATATCCAAAAACCTAGCTTATTAGCTTCGATACTTTTAATACAAAAATGTGAAGTTGTTATGAGACAGCAGCTGTTGTTCCTGCCACACCTCACTGGTTATCAGATTTTAGGTAATCTCTATAAGTTGTGACTTCAAGCTTGTCAAAATCATTAATAAATTTTGTACATAATTGTGCAAATTAATTGAAATTAAATAATGTCATTTGAGGATTTTTCACACTTTTCCTGATCATGTTTACATTCTCTCTTGGCATTGTTTTTTTCTTCCGACCCCATTTTCCCGTACATTTTGTACTGATGGGTTCAGTTTGTTTCTTTGCCTTCATGACACAATTGACAAATGAATGTCTGCTACTGTAAGGCTGGCCAGTGTGTTCATGCAGCGTTACAGTTTTTGTACACTTTCTTAAAGTAAAGTCCATTGCAGACAATGATTGTAGGACAAGTGACAGTTGAGACAATAATGTCTGGGTGTGATAAAAATCTGATGCATTCACAGTTTGACAATATTTTTCAAGGCCAAATAAATTTCATCATACACATTGAAAATAGATTCATATAACTGCATACCATTGCAAATGACCTAATCTTGAAAAAACATAGGAGTAGATTACACCCTGTCTCTCTAGTGGGTGTAAAACTGACCGTATTGTGAAAGAATGGAAACTAAAGCAGTTGTTTCAGTTCATTTGCACATGGGTGTAAACGGGTGCAGGGTGGGGTTTCATATTTGTCAGCTACAGGATAATATCTATGGACATTTTTAACCAGTATAATTTCTAAGTTTGACAATTTTTACAGTAATTTATGGATATTTTTTTTTATGTTTAATGTCACGGACAATAAAGCCAAGTACAGGCATGATATAACTATGAGCTTTGAAGTTTCTATTTAGAGTGCAGTGAAAAGCAGACTTCTACTAATTTCACCATGATTTGATGAGAGATTTTGGAGCAAAATAAATTTGCATTCAATAAGATTTTCAAAACTTGTTGAATTTGGTGGTCCCAACACTAACAGACAACACTGGTGTATGTATATGGGTGTAATTGATTGTCTTTGTAAACAGGGATTTGGGAGAGTTTTCTAAATATGTAGCAGACTTTGAAGAGATTAGTGAGTCCTATATGGAAGAAGCTTGTTTTTTCACATTGAAAGTAGAGATTTTACAAATTTACTGAACCAAATATAGTCATAGATTTCATATGGATAGTCAGTCAGTTAAGTGCCATGCGCGATACACGCTTTGGGCGATCATGTCTCGAAAGAGACATGACTGACTGGGCAGAAGATTATCCCGCAGTAGGTTGCCATTGCTTTCTGCGGTAGACTGGTTGCCGACCAAGGCTATAGAACCCAATCTGTCCTGCTATTTAACCCATAACTGGAAGGAAGAGACGGATTAATACCTTTCCCAAGGGTATTTGCGCGGAAGTGAATGCAAGGAATTCAACTGGAATTCGAACTCGGTTCCTCGATTTCTTGTTCCGAGCCGATATCCACTGCGCCACAACGCACATCCCATATGGATAGACCTGTCAATAAAAATAGGGATGTAAAAAACATTTATTTTATGACAAAACTAATTTTCAACATAACTTCCTTTACCATCAATGAATTTAATCCAATGTTTCTTTAATTATAAAGATAAAACAGTATAGAGGGAAAATTTCATATGAAAATTCAAGAAATAATTATGACAGGCTTCTGATTTATTGATCAGACATTATATACATAGAGAAACACATTATTTTCATTTGGGCTATTATTCACATCTTGCTAAAACAAAGTTTTGATTACAGTGCCCTCAGGCATTCATCAGTGTTTGTTGAGCTTGATAACTTTCTGAATCTCTTAGTTAATCTCTAAGGCTAAATGTTTTTATTTTTGTTTCACTGACCATATCCCATTTAGTAGTGCTCAGTTTCCACATGACATGGGACAATAACTTAGTGGATTAAAGTGTTTGTAAATTTGTTTTATAGTAACTAGGAGCTGAATTCCTGGGCCAGAAAATTTCAGGTACTTTGGCTTATTTATCAAGACACTTGTTGAGAAAATGCTAGAAAGCTATCAAAAATTTTAAAAAATTATTATAGTTACTTATTTTATTTCCTGATGACAAAATGTATGGATGTCTGTGTTTACTTATACTCATGCACAAAAATGTTCCAAATTTTTATTTCCATTTATGATTACTAATTCTATTTTTAATTTGATTCAGTCAGTTAAGTGCCATACATGATACATACTTGGGCAATCATGTCTCGAAAGAGACATGACTGACTGGCCAGATGATTATCCTGCAGTAGGTTGTCATTGCTTTCTGCAGTAGACTGGTTGCCAGCCAAGGCTATAGAACCCAATCTCTCCTGTTATTTAACCCATAACTGGAGGGAAGAGATAGATTAATACATTCCCCAAGGGTATTTGTGCATAAGTGAATGCAAGGAATTCAGCTGGAATTCAAACTCGGCTCCCTGATTCCTAGTTCTGAGTCAATATCCACTGCACCACAATGCACATCCATTTAATTTGATAACATGTAAATTTGTAGTGGTCAGTTAACCTATACAAATTAATACAGAACTTTAACAGATTTAAAAGTTTATAATTATTATTATTAAAATTTTTAAAACAGGAAAATAATTCTTGTAAAAAATTAAAAAAATGTTTTCTTAAGACAAGAGTGTTTGTAATATAATTTATTCATAAATACAGTTAAAAGTTTCTTCTTATTCAAAATAATGTCTTAGCCTTATTGCTTATCTTCTATTAATATACAAGGTGTATTTTTGTAACTGGGGGTCATGTTTGATGAAAAAAATGAGATTATTTAAATCCTTCAAGTTCTTATGACTAAACATTAAGTGACGAAAAAAAATAAAATTGGTAGAGTAATGAATAGCAATTCGGATTGAGGAACTGGAGAGCTGAGTTTGAATTCTAATTGGATTCATTACATTCACATGTGCTAATACCCTTGGAAAAGTTATGAATCCATCAGTAATCCCCAAGCTATGGATAAAATAGCAGAACTGAGCTCTATGGCCTTGGGTGGCACCCAGTCTAAGAGAAAGAAAACTCTGAATTCAAACCATCTTGGAGAGGGATGGGCTTCATCAATCTGTCATGCTCAAAGAAATACCAATTCTACTGTAACTGATGTGGTGCTTTCTACAACTGTAATGAGTGATGGGATATCCGGATCTAGATGCACAAAAGGATTTTTCAGAATTTCATAAAATTAAATGTTTGGGTGGTAAAAAATGAAAAAAAAGTTTTACAAAGGCTTTCTAAAAAAAAAAACATTTAAAAAAATAATTTGATTCATTTCTGAATAAGTTTTAGTAAAATCCAACAATTATTCAAATTTCCAGTTTTCAAAGAATAAATACTTTTACCAAAAAACAAATTCTCAAATTTTCCATACATATTTAAGATCCTATGTTGATGCAAAAAAAAATGCTTGATTTTTAACCAAAATGTTAAAGATTGTAACAAGGAGGAAAAATTTTTTGCATCAAATATAATTTGATTTTTCTTCAGATTAACACAGACATTCTGGCAATAAAATTTTGTTTTTATAGCAGTGTGTAACATGATTTTTTATCCTTGGGTAGCAAATGTTAAATCCCATTTGCTTTCATTGAGAAAATATGAAAAATAGCTAATATTTCCTTCAAATATTACTTTTGTGACTAGGATCATGATATTTCTTAAATCTGCCTATTCCCAATGGGAAATCTGGTGAATTTAAACCTTTTGGTTCATGCAAAGTAGGAACAAAATGACATATAATTCAAAAATAGTGTTTGTTTATTCTGGAATTACACAAGAGAGATCACAAAAATTAAAAGCCAATTAGTTTTTCGTGGTTTATGTTTATACTCTAAATTATTTTCATGAATCAACCCCGAAGTATAGCCTCCCATCATGTTTTTGTTACACAATCCTTGTTAGCAAAATTTAAAGTCGAGTATATACTAGTGGAAGTACTCACCTTGCTCTTCTGAGAATAACCCCATATACACATTGATGAACATGAAGGATACAGGCTTTAAAGAACAACCTACTGTTCATTTTGCCATAATTCTTCACTAGGGTCCAGCAAGCTCCTCATAGGTTTTATTCTGTGATTCTCCAGGCATCTATAAACCACTGCAATGTAGCTGTTTCATTCTGTCATCCACCTGATCAGGTTCTTCAAATATGTTATCCACTGCTTTCCCCTGTCTTTTTTTCTCTCTATCTCCAAGCCCTTCTCCTCATTGCATGTGCCAGGAACTTTAGCTGTCTTTTCTTTATGCTCAGTATCAATTTCCTTTTCGTTTCCATCCTTTCCAAAACCTCATCATTGCTGACATGCTCGATCCATGATATTCGCAGTATCCTTCTGTAGAACCACATTATGGCACTTAACTGACTGACAGATACTGAAGTCTGATTTTGTATTAAACTTCCCCTCTTATGGCGAAAGGATGTGACACATGGTCAGTTTTGCAAGAGATGACCATATACTTACATACAGATTAAGAACAAAAACTGTTGAGACTCCAAGTCTATTGTCATGCAGGGCAGAAGCTTATTTTGACCCTTTTTATTAGAGTCCCTCATTGCTTTGTCAGGAGTTGCATGAAAGTATAAATAAAGTATAGAAGAAGAAGAGATATTACTTTGATACTTGTCTAAAGGCTGGACAAATCCACCCTGCTTTTGTATCTATAATCACCTAAACCACTCAGCTTTCATGGATAACATGGGGCGTATTTGGTTTCATTTGGGATGTTATCATTGTAATAGATGTCAGATGACAGTAACCCTTTTCTGTTAATGCACTTGGGAGGTTCTGGCAGCAATAAATTTTATTTCCAACTTATACTTCATACCGTCATACACATATACATGCCACATTAAAACACACCCAAACTTTATAGTTTATTTTCTACTCAATAACAGAATATTTACAAATCTGCCAAAAAATAATTCCACAATAAACACAGTTTAAATGAAAGTGCTTATTGGTTAGAAATTAATATCACCGTATGAAATATTTGACCAATCAGAAAAATTGAAAATGTTTTACTCAAGACTACTTTTGGGAAAAATTTACAGATTTCAACTTTCAACAGCAAAGATGTGACTTTATTCAAAGCATTCAAATACAAGAGAAGACATGCAACACAGCTTTCTCTTATGGACCATCACATGCTGAAAGAAACGGGCCAGTTACTTTGAATGAATCCTCTCTAAAACCGCAGCTTGTTCAGTCAGTGAATCTTAGCTGATGATCAAGGTCTTTTCTAAACCATAGTTTTTTTCTGTTTACCAATAGCTTCTTCTTCTATGTGCCATGCCCCTTCACGACGTAAGTGATAATGGCCTTCCACATCTCCCTATATTTGGTAGCTGTTAGCACGCTTTCTCCTCTAACTCCATGTAAACCTTGCTTTGCCATCCTAAGCATAAATATTGCATTTCTTGTTAAAGTGTTCTTGATGAAACCGCACTGTTCTTGTCCTATTTTTAGTCTGATTCTGCTTTGCGCTCTATTCATCAGGATTTGGATGATAAGTTTCATTACGTGGCTCATCAAAGTGATTGTTCAGTGGATTCACATTCAATTGCATCTGGCTTCTTAGGCAGAGCTATGAAAATTGATTGTCTTCGGTCATCTGGTATTACACCACTGTTGTAGATTTAATTTGTTATTTTCATAATTTTCTCTATGCTGAAATCTTCTAAGTCTGTCAGCATCTTTATTAGAATGCCGTCTGGTCCAGCTGCTTAATTCTTATTCAGTTTTGCCACTGCAGTTTTCACTTAAGATTTTAGTATTTCCAGCCGGTCAGCCTCTTTGTTTACTATCAGTTGCTCTCTCTTGTCGTAGAAGAGATTTTTTATATATTTTTCCCATCACTGGAGTATCCACTTTCTCTAATATGATCATTCCATTCTTGGATTTTATACATCTTCTTGAGGAGCATGTTCTTTGTCCTGTCAGTTCCCTTATTTCTTTATGCTTTTCTCCTTTATTAGTCTTGCTCAATCTCTCTACTTCAGCACATTTGTTGTTGAGCCATTCCTCTTTAGCCTGTCTGCACTTGGTCCTTATTTTCTTTTGTAGTTTATTATATTCAGTTCTATGTCTTGGCATAATTTTCTGTCTTCTTTGCATTATGTCAAGAATCTCTTAAGTCATCCACTCATTTTTTTTTTTTTTCTGTGTCTGATTTCATCTGGGACAATGTTGTTTGCTGATGTCACTAGCACTTTTTTAAGTGTATCCCATTTTGAATTTACATTTCCCGTTTGTTCGTTGTATTTGTTTGTTACACTGTCAGTGTATTGTTTCTGCAGGTTGAGGTCATTCAGGAGTGTGTTGTATTGCAGTTTGGGTGCTGCCCTAGGCTTCTTTAGTCTTCGAAATTTCAACCTTAGTTTGCAGATAATTGGAAGGTGGTCGCTTCCACATTCGGCACTTTGATAAATTTTGCATTCAGCCACTGCATTTCTGAATCTTTTGTTTATGGTTATAGAATCGATTTGGTTTTTCTTGTTGCCTCCTAGGCTTCCCCATGTCCATAAATGTCTTGGGTGTTCTTGCAACTTGACTAAAATCTGTTTTAACTTTGCTTTAACTCTTTTGAATTCATGTAAATATATTTGTAAATTACAAATGGTTTATTTAACAGCTATATTCATGTTTCCTTTATTTTTATCTTATTATTGTTTGGAACTTTGAAATTTGGACTTTTGTGTGAAAAGCCCTACAAATACACATTAAAGGTTTATTTAAAACTAAAATGCAAGAAATGTAAGCATAAGATTTATTTAAATCCTAACATCGTAAATAAATACTTTAACAAAATTTAAAAACTAGTAACTCTAAGAAAAATTGTCCTGTCACAGTTTTTTTTTTTAGGTTTTTCTTTGTTGATAGTTTGGATTTCCTTGTCAAGATCACACAGGTCCATTGATTCATATTTCGAAAATCTGTTTTTCTTGGGAACATCAAATCAAATATTGTTTCCTAAACTATTCAAACAAAAACCAGCTTTTCCCCATATCAAATTAATTTTAAAAAATCAATGTTGAAATCAAAAAAGAAATTGTTTTATTTATTTTTTCTTCTTTTTAATGATATTTTTAAACAAAAACTGACTCTTAGCACTCCAGTATCCACCATCCAAGAATCAGATTTTAATTAATAACTGCGACATGGTTCTCTTTTCTCATGTCAGGGTTGAATCTACACAAAATGCAAGATCGATACTTATGTTAAGAAAAAAGGTATTTGTATGAATATTTTTGATAGCTGAAGTATAAGATTGATGCAAAAGTTACCAGCATGACGTTTTGTTCATATTTATGGGAATTTGAGAAGTATTTTTAAATTTACCCAGCATTTTATTGCATGTGGAATCAGTCAAGTGTACAATGTTATTTTCAAACATTAAGAAGATTTCATAAGGTCAAAAATTGGGTTCCATGTAAACTAATAGAAATAAAATCAGTCAGCTTGTAAACAATTTTACTTCTTGCTGAAAAAAGAAAATGGCATTTTTTTTAAATTGTACATGCTGTCAGATTTTATTATGCAAGTAAATGTTTTCACAATAAGGTTAATATTAAGCAAACAATATTTTAAAATCTTTCAGAATATATTCATTTGCTAAATGTTCCATGTGAATTTCAGCTTTAAGTATTTAAAAAAACAGGAAAATTTTATTAGAAACAAAGAAAAATTCATTAGACTGTGATGTGATATTGATTTTCTTATATGATAATAAATTCTGGACAATCTCTTCTCGGGTGAAAGAAAAATCTAAGGGAATAGAAATTTGGTTCTACAGAAGGATGCTATGAATATCATGGACAGGACATGAGTGTAATTGGGGAATTTTCAGAAAAATGGAAACAAAAAGGACACTAATAATTGGAAAAGTCAGTTTCTCAGACATATAATTAGGAAATAGGAACTTTTGAATTTTGAAATCTATATGTTATAATGAAAGCAAGAAGAAAGCAACAAAAACCTACCTAATGGATTTGTGTAAATGGTTGGCAGAACAGCAATTAGGAGAGATAGCAAAATGATGATTCTTACTTCAAGCTGCAAAGGACAGGAAGTTGTGGAGAGTTACATTCTAATAAAACCCAGCACATACAAGAAAGAAGATATCTGTTTCATTAGAAAGGCTCATCATAAAATTGCAAAGAGATTCTATGATGAAACTTAATGATTGTTAATCTTTAATTATACCTTCTAATAGAAATGAGGTGGCCAAATAATGGAGACTTCATCAGTGACGACCACAGAATTATGACCTCAACCTGCAGAAACAATACACTGACAGTGTAACAAACAAATACAAAGAACAAACGGAAAATGTAAATTCAAAATGGGATACACTTGAAAAAGAGCTAGTGACATTAGCAAACAACATTGTCCCAGATGAAATCAGACACAGAAAAAGAATTTTAGTGGATGACTTAGATTCTTGACATAATGCAAAAGAAACAGAAAACTGTGCCAAGACATAGAACTGAATATAATAAGCTACAAAAGAAAATAAGGACCAAGTGCAGACAGTCTAAAGAGAAATGGCTCAACAACAAATGTGCTGAAGTAGAGAGATTGAGCAAGATTAATAAAAGAGAAATGCATAAAGAAATAAGGGAACTGACAGAACAATGAACATGCTCCTCAAGAAGATGTATAAAATCCAAGAATGGAATGATCATATTAGAGAAAGAGGAAATACTCCAGTGATGGGAAAAATATATAAAGGTGAATATTATGAAAAAGGAGTCAGCGATACACTAGACAAAGACACCAGAAAATGCATCATGGGAATCTGCCAGATATCAGAAAATTCCAGTAGTTAGAATGAAAGCAATGTCTCTCAATATGTTGGTAATAGTGGTATACACATAGACATCACAAAATACAGAAGAAATCGATTCATTCTGCTCCATGCATCATTATACCAAGGCACAGTGCAAATCACAAGAAATCAGAAGTATCATGGGAGATATGAATGCCAAAGTTGGCCAAGGAAAAGAAAATGAAATTTTGGACTAGGACACTACCATGGCCATGGCGAGAAATGGGTCCAATGGTGCAAAGCGAATGACCAGAAAATAGACACCTTGTTTCAAAAACACCCAAGAAGACTATGGACATTGGGAAGTCCAGGAGGAGAAACAAAGAACAAAATTGATTTTTTTTTTTTTTAATCATGTCACCCCAAGCAAGGCATTCCACTGCCACTCTAGCGCAGGGGGTTACACAGGGCGATAGACGAGTTAGGATGTACATAGGGGTAGAGTTGGAGAGAATGGGAGGGTTAGTGTGTTAGGAGGTGTCTATTGACCTTACATTTAAACTTCTGGAGGTTATAGCCGTCGAGGAAGCAAGCATGCGGAAGGGAATTCCACAGGCAGGAAGTGCGAAAAAAGAAGCTGTTGGAGTAGAAATTGTGGTTACATTTCATCAGTTTCACTGTAAAAGGGTGGGACCTAGTTGCCAATCTAGTATCTCGTGCAGACTCAAACCTAGGGGGTACCAGTGATTTACGTTACCATCAACAAGAGATTCAGAAATGTAGTCCTTCACTGCAAAGCCTACCCAAGTGCTGACTGCGGAAGCAGCCACCTGCCAGTCGTATGCAAACTAAGGATAAAACTAAGAAGATTAAAGAAACCTAACACAGCTTTAAGACTGCATTACAATAGACTCATGAATGACTCAAGCCGACAAGGAATGTATACAGAGAGCGTGAAAACTATATACGAAGGACAAATTGGAAATGGAAGCTCAAAATATCTGCGAACAACATCATACTAATGAAAAAAGCATGCTGAAAAAAAAACGAGCGGATCACTGAAGAGATCCTTGACAGGTATGCAAAAATAGAAAGAGGCATAAGACAAGGATGTGTTTTCTCATTGAATCATTTCAACCTGTACAGTGAAGTAATTATGAGAGAAATAAAAGCCTTGTTGTGATTCGTCATAGGCAGCCACAATCCCAACAATATCAGATACATGGATGCCATGGTGCTGATAGCAGGTACAGAAAATGCATGACTGTCTACAGAAGGTAGCAAAAGAAAATGAGAAGAAAGGACTGAGCATAAACTTCAAGAAAACTGAATGTATGGTCAACAGCAAAAAGAGGAAACCAATATGCCAATTACAAGTCAGAGAAACTAAAATAAAACAAGTAAAAAATGTTCAAATACATGTAAAGTGCAACATGGAGATCGAAAGATGCTTTTCAGAAGCTAACTAGAGAACTGAAAACAGGAAAATCTTATCAGCAATCTAGCACTCTTTTCTTTGTTTCTATGTGACATCTGTCCTTCTGTATAGAAGTAAATGTTGTACAATCTCATCAAGGATTAAGGAGAGGCTTGGGGCTGCAGAAATGTTGTTTAACAGAAGGATACTGAGGATACCATGGATGGAGCACATGTGCAACAATGAGGTGTTGGAAAGGATGCAAAAACTCATACTAAATATCAGGAGGAGACAAATTAGGTTCCTTGGACATGTAATAAGGAAAGAGAGCTTGGAGAATTTAATACTCACAGCAGCATGAGACATACTTATGTCTGAGCAAATGGATGCTGGAGCTGGGTTTAGAAGAGATACCAAGAGAAAAAAATATTGAGATTGACAAGAGACAGAACCAAGTGGAAGTACATAGTTGCCTCCGTTCTGAAGAGACATGGCACATGAAGAACAAAAACAGATGCCAATCTAATTTAAGTAAATTCTTCAATTTTTCAGAAGTGCATAGCACTTATCAACTTGATAAATGATGATAGAAATTTGAGTTTGAGTTTTTTGCTGAATCAGCTTACATTTTCTATGGCTTAATATTCTTAAAGAAGGCATAAATCACTTCTCCCTGTGATGTGTCTTACTGCCATATATGTTGCCATAATATCTCGGCTGTGTGTCAATCAGTCACTATTGACTACATTACATGCCAGATTCTAAAAGCAACAATGTTGCTACCTTCATAGCCAACCTTGTCAGGGGCTAATCAGCTTGAGTTGGAAGAATAGCTGAGCAAAGCTTTTTTAATAATATTGCTTATCTTTTGCAACTTCATTTTTCTTCTGTTGTAATCCACAATTTCTCTGAGAGCCGTCAGCATTATGACAGAAATGAAATCATCTGATGCCAAAAAAAAAAAACACAAAATCCTTCTCAGTGTTTGATAGAATTTAAACAGATTCCTTTATCACAAATTGTTAGAACTGAAATAAACTGTTATTGCCCAGCCCTACAGTGAGGAATTGGTTTGCTCACTCTGATGCATTGGAGGAGAAATTCTTTTCTTTTCTGTGCAAGGAGTTGATTGGCGATTTTGCTGCATGATAACACATATTTTCAGTTTTTGAATTGAATGGGGGTTTGCTCTTTGATCAACAGCATATACTCTGGACCCTTCAGCATCAATTTCTCACTTGTTTTACTCTATTTGGTTAGTATTTCTCATAATTTGAAGATATCGAAAAATTCCCAAAGAATTCATTAAATCAATACCGGAATTGTTCTTATCCAGGATAAAAGCTTTGATGATGAATAAGGATCTTGTATATATATATATACAATTGTGTCAAAAAATGGTCAGAATTATTATTTTTTTATTTATTTCTTTTTTTGACAGTATGATTCACCATATACAAGCCCTGGGACCACTTGTAGAGAGTGTTATATTAAGGGGTCAGTCAGTTGAGTGATGTGATAGACGGTAGACTGGTTGCCAACCAAGGCTATAGAACCCAATCTGTCCTGTTATTTAACCCATAACTGGAAGGAATAGGTGGATTAATACCTTTCCCAAAGGTATTTGCACGTAAGTGAATGCAATGAATTCAGCTGGAATTCGAACTCGGCTCCCCGATTTCTCGTTCCAAGCCGATATCCAATGCACCACAACACACATCTGCATATTAAGGGATAGTTTAGATAAATAGAAGGTGAATATTACAGTTAAGTCCAGACTTGAACAGGTTAAAATCATAGTGATTGGGGAAACATCCTCTTGGGAGCACTGGTTTGCAGAAAGAAGCTGTTCAAATAAAAATTACTCTTGATTCATGGAATATGGGTAGGTTTCTACTATGTAAGGTTATACATAAAGGTCAAACCTGGCAAAATTCAGGAATGCAGGTCATTCAAGCACTTAGCAAGTAAGCAGTGAGAGAGTCATTGCCTGTGTGAGAGAAGTTGTAGGATAGAGAATAAATCATCTCCAACAAGGACTTGGTGATACTTTCTTTGCCAGCCATCTTTGCTTATTGAGTTTAATGGAGATTCATAAGTTGTTGAGATTTGTTAAATTTTTTTCATCATGCCACTCCTCTAAGTGATTTGTGTTTTGCCAAAGAAAAATAATATTAGATTACCAAGCTTTGACAGAAGTCAGTGATTTTGTTCAAAGCAACAGCAAGGCTAACTTTCAGTGGATTCTAACGCTGCATAAGCATAATTATTCTATTGAAACAAGACTGCTTCTACGAAAAACTAGTATTAGATTCCTTCTTCATCAAGGACAAGTAAGGTCAGTTAAGTAGAAGAAACATTGAGATTTCTCAACCATAAATATTTTCTTTACAATTTTTCACATACCTTAAAGTGTCAGTAAATGTTCGTTTTAACTCCCAACGGATTTTCCCCTTCAAATTTATTTAAAATAGCCTTATTTCTGTGCAAATGTATATGATGAACTCAAATCAACAATTAGTTTTTAAAGAAACCTACCTTTTTTGCTTTGAAAGTCCATAAAAATAAACGAACTATATCTTGCACTTTTTCTCTCCTGTAACTCTCACAAAGTCATGAAATTAACTGCAGAATGACTTTCTGCGTAGGCAATAAATTTTCTGTCGATTTTTGGTCGATTTTCTTCATTTGCTGAAACTTCCAGCAATGTACTTTTTGTCATGAAAGTAATGCGCTATTGTATTTCTACACTTATTTCTGTGCAAGAAAAAAGTGCGAGATATAGTTCGGTTTTTTTAGGGACATTTAGATAAAAAAAAAAAGGTAAGTTTCTTCAATAACTAATTGTTGATTTGAGTTCAGCATATACATTTACACAGAGATAATGCTGTTTTGGATAAATTTGAAGGGGAAAAGCCGTCGGGAGTTAAAACAAACATTTACCAAAGTGTCTTCGGTAAATATACACATTTTTTTCTTTTATTTCACTCACCCTGTCAGCAGGGCTTCAGAATACATTAACTGCACCTCTGAAAGAAGTAAAAGTCTCCCAACAGGGCCACCTGTTGGCAGGATTTTAGAATACATTAACTGCACTTCTGCTGGGAGTAAAAATCCCCCAAGTGGGCCACCTATTTGCCATGGATGGCAACTAGTTATACTGGAGGATAGGATCCTGGTGGTTGGAGATTTTAGAAGTTGAGTTATACAAATACTCCTAAACTCTAACACACCATTTTGGCCCCTATTTGAGGTAGACAGGTGATTGGAGAGGCCTGATCCAATCAACTGGCTGGTTATATCAAGCACTAAATCATACTAAAAACAAAACAAAAAAAAGAATTTTATTAAAACCATTAATACAAGAATTGAAAAATCTCTATATGTTGGCAATTTCACAATATCATACTCATTAACATGTATTCCCTTGAAAGATATGTACATATATGTTTAAACAAGACTGAAAAATGGACAAACGAAAATGGTTTCTGTTTTTACAAAACAAAAAATGATTGTCTGCATTTCAGAAAAATATAAGCCCATCACCTCAATCCAGAATTAAACAGACATGTAATTTCCATCGTCCAACAAATAAAATATCTAGGATAGCAAACTTAACTTCAAGGGGTGCATTGCTTACCTTAAACAAAAATGCCAAAAAGCTTTAAAGCTTCTAAAAGTAATAAAAAAAATGAAGTGGGTGCTGACCAAAAAGTACTGCTCAGAATATATAGGTTACACATCAGATTAAAATTAGACTATATATGCATCATTTACAGTGCCACATGTCAATCCTATCTTCACAAAATCAAAGACTGAGATTAAGTCTCGGAGCCTTCAGAACCTGACCCATGCAAAGAAGCCAGTGAATCACTTATATCTCTGTGAGAGACAAAATTTCCCTCCAGTATGCACTGAAACTACAATCCAACCCAAATAACTTAGCATAACAAAAAACATATGAACCTTTATTTGTCCATTTCTATAGAAATAAACAAACAGCATCTCTTCAATTGGACTTCAAATTAACAAAGCAACAGAAGAAATAAGCAAGAATATTGATAATGTAGCACCAGTCAGAATAAAAAGAGAGCTCTATGGACAATCTCAAAACCTCACATAAACCTAACACTGTTTCTTTTTTACTTTGTATCAATCAATAAAATTATATACAGAAAATTAAAATCAAAGATCATGACTATAAACCACTAAACACCGATGAATGAAAAATCTTAGAGTAGATGCAACCACAAACCGACAAATTTATAAACAAATCAAGCTACCAAATAATGCATCAATTTATACAGCTGAACTCATCATCATTTATCCATCACACCCAGATAGTGCATAGGGCAGCAACTTTTTGTTGCTGTTTCCATAACAAGCTGTTTTTTACGGGGCAGGGTTGTTAGCCCTGCACCCAACCCCAAAACCTGGAGGACCGGTGAACCATTCTTGGTCCTTACATTTACAGCACCTGATATTCCCAAATGGTTACCCATTTAAGTACTAACCAGGCTCAATGTTGCTTAACTTTGGTGATCAGATGGGAACCAGTGTATTAAACACAATATAGCCGTAGACATACAGCTGAACTACAAGTCATTAAAATGACCCTTAAAATGATAGAAAATTCAAAAGATAGAATATTTATTATATTCTCAGACTCTGTATCTAGTTTAACAGTAATTAAAGAAAAGAACACAAATTGTCTCTATATTCAAGTCATCATAGCAACTTGGCATCAGTTAATAAAGCAGAAGAAGTAATATTAACTTGGATTCTTAGCCATAGAGGCATCAAGGGACATTATGAAGCTGACAGACATGCAAAAGATGCAACAAGAATGAAAATAAACAACATCAAACTCCCAAATAGAGTTTAAAAAACAAAATTAAACAACACGTAAAAAAGGCAAGCAGTTTGGCATTTGTTCCCAAACAACAAACTATATGAGTATCAGCTAAAAATAAGAAAGGAGAATTTAAAGCCACTGACTGACCATAGACAAGACATGGTGTCCAGCAGAATAAAAATTGAACACACTTACCTCACACACACACACACATATTCTCAAGGCAGAATCCTCACCTCTATGTGCCCACTGCAACCTATTTTTTGACATCTAGCATATCTTGATTGAAAGTAAGAAGCACAAAAAATATGTTGCAGCTATTACCAAGTTCAAAACATATATATATATATATATATATATATATATTAAAAACAGAAATGTACCTACTACCCAAATAATAGGATATTTGAAGAAAATCAAATACTTTCAACTTCTATAGAAGATAGAGCTTGGACTTTGAATCATAGAATTTATGTTTTGAACTTCTTCCAAACTATATAATTTGTGATATTTTGAAAACAATTAAAAAACCTCATGACACTTGAAATGTTTTGAAATATTCCTGAATAAAAATTCAGTTTCAGCTTTTAATGACCCACAGGGCTTGATATGCTGGTTAAAAAAAATAATTAATCTTCTATTTCACAAAAGATGTTCAGAATGACTTTTGCATGAGAACTTTCCCAGAACATGATTGCTTTGTATTATGTCGAGGCCATAGACATTTTATTGATTTGAACAACAGTCTAAATTTATTGTAATTGCTCGATGCCTCCTTCATAATAGTGGTGAGAGGATAGCATTACTTGTGTTTGTCAGGTTGGCATGATCACCTGTTTTATTGAAACCAGCAGGTGCATAAGCAACTATATGTACAGGATACCTTTTTTTTTTTAAATCTTGAACTGATTTGATATTAAAACTGACATGCTTAAATACATAATCAATTCAGTTTCAGCCACAATCTATGCATTAATATAATTCATTATATAGGTATTTTTACAAAACTACTAAACTCACTCACTATCTCTGTCTCATATATATATATATATATAAAGGAGAGAATGGCAACCCATGAAAATGGAGAGGATAATCCAAAAGATTTTATCTAATTATTATAAATTAGATAAAAATAGATAGCTCAATGGATATTATCTATTTTTATCTAATTTATAATAATTAGATAAAATCTTTTGGATTATCCTCTCCATTTTCATGGGTTGCCATTCTCTCCTTTATATATATATATATATATATATGAGACAGAAAGATGCCTAATTGGGATCTGATTACAACAGGGAGATTGCTGATGAAGATCAGAAAAAGCGTAGGACCTAGAATAGAGCCTTGAGAGACACCCGCATTCATATGATAGTATCTGGAAGCATGCCCATTCAGTACTACCTTCATTATGCAATTTGAAAGGAAAGACTAGATTAGGTTAAACAATTGTCCAGTTATACCATAGCTCTGTAGCTTGTGTAGAAGGCCAGCATGCCAGACTTTGTCAGATGCTTTAGAGTTATCTAGTGCAATAGCTCCAGCTTTGCCATTATTATAAAGAGTCTGGTATATATATTCTGTGATGGTTGTTAACATAGCAGCAGCAGACCTGGTGAAGCGGAAACCATACTGTTTATCAGAGAAGACACCGTTGGCTGTGAAACGTTGAATCACTTCAGCATTAATAAAAACCTCAAGCACTTTGTCAAAAATCAGTCGGAAGTTGATAGGGTATGAGGGTTCCCCAATGTTCTTAAATACAGGAACCACAGAGAAGGACTTCCAGCAGGCAGAGAAGCAAGAATCAAAGAAGCATTAGTTGTAGAGTTTGAAGAAAACAGATGAGAGTTCAGGGGCATATTTTTTCAAGACAAGGATTGGTATTCCATCACCTCCACTCGCCTTATGGGGGTCAGGCTCTGAAATTGTTAGAGATCAGTAAGGGTGTAATGTGAACATCAGTTGAGCCTCAGTTCTAGGTAGGAAGTTGGATGCAGATACTTTCAGTCAGTCAGTCAGTTAAGTGCCATACGTGATACACGCTTGGGCGGTCATGTCTCGAAAAAGACATGACTGACTGGGCAGAAGATTATCCCGCAGTAGGTTGCCATTGCTTTTTGCAGATACTTTAGATGAATCAAATGTTGAGATTGTGGAGAATCTGTGAGCAAAGCATTCAGCCTTGTTTGCTGAAGATGTGAGGACCTCAAATTCATTGAGTAAAGGGGGGATTTAGGGCTTGCTGTTATTTAACACATATTTTTCAGAGCTACCAGCAATTTTTGGAGCCAAACTCATGAGATGCTATATGCTGTTTCATTTTTTCAGCAAACAATAGCTTTGCATAATTTAGGATCCTTTTCCACTGATTATAAGCAGAGGCAAAATGGCGCCTATTATGATCAGACGAGTGTGAAGTGATTCCTGTGGGCAAAGGCAGTTGACCAAGCAGAGAAAAGCCAGGGGAATGAATGGGGTTTAATTCAGAACTTCCTGGATGGGATGAAAGCATTGATGCCAGCTTTAACTCATGAAGAGGCCTTGGACACACATTCTTTAGTGTGAAGACTAAAAACTTTGACGTCACACAGGAAATCACAGAACAACTCCCAGTCTGCTATTTGGTAGCAGTAAGATATTCTACAGGTCTGGAGTTCCTGGAAGGAGGGGATGTGAAAAGAGATATTAATGGAGACCACAGCATGATCAGAGTTTCCAAGATGGAAAATCTGTATAACATAGCAAGATTTAGGGATAGAAGTGAAAGAGAGATCTAGCAGTGACTCAGGTCCATTAGTGTTATTAAAGAAATACGTGGGGAAATCGGCTACTTGCATAAGGGATTGAGTAATTGAAAAGTTCATGGTATGAACACAAGCAAGATCTGTGACAGTTTTCCAGCCACTTGGCATGGTGGGCATTGAAGTCTCCAGACACAAATATATGGGCAAATGGATGAAAGGAAATCATCTTATCTATACCTTTAGAGATGCTGTCAAGTATAGAACAGTCAGGAAATAAAAGAAGTGATAGAGAAAGAAAAGAGAGCTAACAAAGCTTAGTAGAGAGAGAGAGAGAAAGAGAGAGATAGACACATGCAAGAATGATCAGGAGATTCAAGAGAAATTACCATAGCGAGAGGGAGATGTTCGTTGACATAAACGCCAATTCCATGCATATGGACATTTGGAGTCCTTCCTAAAGAGGGGAAGGTAACCAGGGATACAGAAATCAGAGGAAGAAATAGAGAGGTCAAGGTTAGTTTCACAGAGGGCTAAAATGTTAGGTGAGTTTACTTTGATGAAGGATTCAACACTGCAAAAGTTGGTACGGATACCACGGATGTTTGAGAAAGAAATGTTAATAGGTTTATGTGATTTATGTTTAGCTGGTTTAGTTTTAATTTTTACTTTGTGTGATGTCATGAAGATTTTTTTAATAAGGTGAGGCATAGAGTAGTAGTATCAGTTGGTCATCAAATGCAAAATGTGTAGGAAGGAAACTGGCACAGACTACAGCATAATATGTCATCAGGCTTGTCGACCAGAAACACTTGCAGGGACACCATCTATGTGCGACATGGCACAACAAGAAACCTTGATATTATTCAACCGTTGATCAGAGCGATAATGTATTTTTTAGTATATAGTTTAAAGTGTAGATTTATTGTTATTATTAATATTACTTGCTTTTTGTATATGTTAAGTGCCCATAATGGTATTTGTGTCGCTAAACATGTTTCAAGTATGAAGTTGATTCTTCTCAGGCAAAAACTTGTGACTTTACATGTGAAGATAAGTTTGTCTTTCTGAAAGTCAAAATAAGTGGTTGGTGAGCAGGTCAGAAAATTCATATGTGCGTATGTGTTTGTTGGTTTTTTTTCTCACACTCGGTTGTTAAATCTCTTCCATTTTAAGAATCATTCATCTTTTGTTGGCCAGAAAAATTTATTTTACATTGACTTACGAAATTTGATTACGTTTTTCTACTTCAAAATTGTTTTCAATGATTTTGTTTCAATTCTATGGTTCATCTAATTCTTTTTGTTGTTTTTGGAATAGTATTTTTTGCAGTCGTTTGCAAAATTTTTTTTTTTTTAGCACATTTGAATTTAGTGTGTATGCGTGTGTGTCTTATGTTTTCCAGTTTTCCATTGTTTTCTTGAGGGTAGGCTTGGATATTTTTATAAATATTTCTTCCTGCATCATGGTCATGCCATAATCTGCATTTAGGTAGACGGGCATGTAAATGCTGGGAAATGTACAATTTTCTGTTATTGGCTAGCTTAATGTTACCTTTGTGCCAGGCTACACTTTTATTCAAGCCTTATAAGAAAATACAAGCCTTCCTTCAACAAAAAAATATGAAAAACCTAAGACACACACACACACACACACACACACTAAATTCAAATGCTACAAAAAAAAATTTTTATGTTTTTGCTAACCATTGCATTGAATCAAAGTTGCTGAAAATAGTCCTCTGTTATTGGCCTGATCTGGCTCTTATAAAGTTAGAGGATAGTATGAGGAGTCAAATACCTACTGAAGTGGAGTTGATCATTTTACTTGCATCTTTAGTGATGAAATGTATATATAAGAATTTATTTCACTTGTGGTGGTAGTTTAGGGTCTGATTAGCAGTGATGGAATGTAACTAGACAGTTTACCCCCATTGGGAAGTTAGTGTTTGATTGGTAGAGAGGTCAGTAGCCAATCTATGATCATCAAGACTTTTAGAAGTGTACCTGTATATTGACATCTCATCAGCATAGATATTTACAAATGAACAGAGTATATTCTTTGGTAGATCATTTACATAAATCAGAAAGAGGGTTGGCCTGAGAATCGACCCCTGGGGGACACCTGCATTGACCATGAGGGCCTCAGAGGATTAGCCACTAATAACTACCTTTAGGGATCTACATGTGAGAAAGGATTTTATAATAGAGAAAACTCTTCCAGTGATTGAATAGCTGGAGAGCCTGTGTTGTAAACCGTTGTGCCACACCTTACTTGAAGGCCTTTGAGAGAAATGAAAATGCTTAGAATATGTCTCCATGTCAGTCAGTTATAAGTGCCATACATGATACACACTTTGGCAATGATGTCTCTTTCAAGACTAGGTAGAAGATTTTCCTCCAGCAGGTTGTCATTTCTTTCTATAGTGGACTGGTTGCCAACCAAGGCTATAGAACCCAATCTGTTTTGCTATTCAACTCATAGCTGGTGGGAGAAGAGATGGATTAATACCTTTCTCAAGGGCATGTAGTAGACTGGTTGCCAACCAAGGCTTTAGAACCCAGTCTGTTCTGCTATTCAACTCATAGCTGGTGGGAGAAGAGATGGATTAATATATTTCCCAAAGGCATTTGCGCATAAGTGAATGCAATGAATTCAACTTGAATTCGAACTCAACTTTCTAATTACTCATTCCGAGCTGATAACTATTGCACCACGCTGCACATCTGTATATATGTGTCTTTAATCTAACATGTTTCACATTGAACAAGGTTCTTCAGAGATTCTTTAAAGACAAATGATTTTTAATTCATCTCTGAAGAATCTTGTTAAAGTGAAATGTGTTAGATGAAAGACTTCTTTTTTCCTACTTGTTCTTTACTTATTCTATTCATCTTGTTAGATTTCAATTTATATATTCAACTCATATTTGTGTCTATAATCCAAGAGCATATAGTCTGTAGCCCAACATGCAGTTATTAAGCAATTATTGTTAATTATTTTTTATGCAATCTTTTATTTATGTAAGTTATATTCACTACAGAATTAAGTTTATTAACAAGGAAAATTATACTAAAAAACTAGTGTTCATGAGGCATATACAAAAACACTGTGTATTTAGGCAGCAATCCCTCTTTTATACAGGTTCCATTAAAGATGACTGACAAGGCACTGCAATTAAACACTTCATTTTTTCTTGAGTTTATACAAGTAAAAGCTTGATTGCAGTGCCTTGTCAGTTGTCTTGAATGAAACTTGTGTGTGTAAAGATTTTTAATTCTCTTTCTGTTTGTATGTATTTATATATATATATATATATATATATGAGCAATTTCAAAAAAACAACATTTTTACTTTTATTTTTTTGTTTATAAATACTTGTTGCAAAATATAATCTTCACATTTGCTTTGATAAAGTCCGTTAAAGGATGGAACTCATTGACCAAAATAATATTTTTTCTTTGTAATCATTTCTATCTATTTTATCTATGATTAAGAATGAGACAAGAAAAACTATAGGTTGTTTTTGCCAAGGCATTTTGTCTACTGACAGACTTTATCAAGGCAAAAAACAAAATGAATTTATTTGAATATAAAGCATCTACAAACAAAAAGTTGTTGGTTACTGAAAAAACATTCATAAATATGTTTAGGTCAACTGAAAGATAACTCTCCCCTGTTCTCTCTAAACTATATGACTACTGCCTTTCTGCTTCCCGTTTTCCTGCATGCTGGAAGTTCTCTTCAATCTTTTCTGTATTTAAGAACTGTGGTGAACCCTCAGACCCATCCAGTTATTGCCCTATCAACCTTCTACCAATTTTTGGGAAAGTTTTTGAGGCCATAATTAATGCTGAAATAGTTCAACATCTTACTGCCCACAAACTCTACTCTGACAGGCAGTATGGCTTCTGCTTTGCCAGGTCCATGGCTGACATGCTAACAACCATTACAGAGTACATGCTCCAGGCCCTTGATGAGTCAGGCAAGGCTTGTGCTGTTGCTCTGGACATCTCCAAGGCTTTTGACTGGGTTTGGCACTCTAGCCTTCTATGCAAGCTACAGGGTTACGGTGTTACCAGTTGCTTGCTTGATCTAATCCAATCTTTTTTAAATAACTGCAAAATAAAGGTCGTTTTGAATGGGCATGCCTTTATATCCTACAGCACAAACACTGGTGTCACTCAGGGCTCTATCCTTAGCCCAACGCTCTTCCTTATTTTCATAAATGACCTCTCAGATGAGATCAAGAACCAAGTAGGCATCCACGCAGATGACACCACAATTTACTCCCGCATCAATAAGAAACCCGTTTTGGCAGACAAATATAATCTCGCTGCTGACCTTGAATGGGACCTACACTCTGTGGTGCATTGGGGCAAGAAGTGGCTTGTCAGTTTCAATCCCTGAAAGCAATACACTGCGCCTCTTCTTCCTTAACATCTCTTCTGATCTCAAATGGAACCACTACACTGAGTCCATAGCTAAATCCACTGCTAAGAAGGTTGGGTCACTGTGTTGGGCCAGGATGTTTTTCACACCTAAATCCATTCTGCATATATACAAATCAACCATTCATCCATGCATGGAATACTGCTGCCATATATGGTCAGGCGCCCCTGCTGTTCATCTCAGTGTTCTCGATAGGCTCCAAAGGAGAATCATTAATGTGATAGGTACCGACTTGGTGACTTGACTACAGCCACTTCCCCACCGACGAGATGTGGCCTCCCTTTGTCTGTTCTATAAATACTTTCATGGCTTTTGCTCCAATGAACTTAAGTCACTGGTGCCTCTGCAACAGGTGTTTACTCGTGCAACCCGATTGGCAACTGGGTCCCACCTATCCACAGTTAGATTAAATAAATGCAGACGACAATTCTACTCCTGCAGCTTCTTCTCTCGCACTTCCCGCCTGTGGAACTTGCTTCCATATTCTTGCTTTTCTGATGGCTACAACCTCCAGGAATTTACATGCAATGTCAATACTCATCTATTAACCACTTGACTCTAGTTCTTTCACCGCCCCGTATATCCTTTCCTTTCTCTCCACCTTTGCAACTGTCATCACACCTGTATTCCTATCCTTCTCTTGCTCCTTTCTAACTGGTTCGTCTTCCTCTTCACTCTCTTCTACTTAATCTTTTTACTCTTATGTAGCCCCCCCTGCACATCAGTGGCATAACTACCTTGCTCGGGGTGATACAATTAAAAAAAAGTTTTTTTAAATATCATTTCACATACCTGAGAATTTTTTTTATATGAAGTATATGGAAATTAACTGTCATGTTGAAATTTTTTGACATGTTTGTTATATATGTTGATTTGCAAAAGTATTGGTTCTATTATGAATGGTGAAATTGGAAAAAAACTGGGGTGTAGACTTATATTTTGGTAATATTTGATGGCAGCATTCTTGAGGATTTTCTGTATATGATACATCCAGATATTTTTCTAATGATAGAATTCAGATTAATCAAAATGTGCATGTTTAGTGAGCAGAACAACTGTTAAGTTTCGGGTATGATTATTCACCAGTGAACATTTCTACAGAGAAATTAAAAGCAGCAAATATTTGAAAGATTTGTCAATCAAGTTAGACTATCTCTACATTTTGAAGGTATTCTTCATTTTTTGAAGAATGCATCATTCAAAAGAAATTTAAAGTTATTATGAAGACTGTATCGACATAGCTGTGACTTTGTGAAGAATGTGGCTGAATCCATTTGTCACAAGTGGGACTGAAATATCCCATTAAGAGCTAGTTTCAGGATTATCAGATTGACTGTAAACATTACCGTCGACTTGATTTATACCTCACGTCATAAGCAGTGAAAGAACTTATTCGGTCTCACTATTGAAATGAAGTTATGTGATATCAATTAAGAAAACATGAGACAAATAAATTTGTCAGCAGAGTAATAGCATTTTTCAAAATCTTTTAGTCTTGAGAGATTTCTGAGCCCATAAGCAGACATTAGAAGATCACTTGAGTGATGAAACTGACAGTCACCATACACTGTTGATTCTTAGATTCACACTGTCTATATCTATAAACACTGTATGCAATATTGGACTCTTTCTCTATAAACATCAGTCAGTTAATTGCTATTGGAGTAGATAGACTAAACTATTGCCCAGTTCACACTTCTCCCACATCTATTGAACAGGTGTAGAGGCTCATCCCTTGTTCCCTGTTTAGAATGTGGTTTCCGGCTTTCTCTTTTCCAATCTTTTCACTCTTACATAGCCCCCTGCACATCAGTGGCGTTACCGCCTTACTCAGGGTGATATGATGAAAAAAAAAAATGTCTCTTTTGAGACATGACTGATTAGGCAGAAGATTTTCTGCAGTAGGTTGTCATTACTTTCTGCAGTAGACTGCTGTAGAACCTAATCTGTTTTGCTATTCAACTAGAGAGTTGATTTTCTAAGTGCCACTTAGATGTGGCACAAGGCCAAAAGAATGGGGTACCCAAAAGATCAATCTCACTACTCAGTTATAATAGGTTCTAGTAAGACAAGCTTGCTAACCATTACACCATTTCAAGATATCCAGTCCATAGCTGGAAAGAGAAAAAATGTATTCTTACCTTTTCCAAGGGTATTTGTGTGGAAGTGAATGAAACAAATTAGACTAGAATTTGAATCCAGCTCACCAATTTCTCATTTCGAACTAATATCCATTACACCACAATGCACATCCACTTATAGCAAATTTCAAGCAAATATACATATATATATATTCATCTAGGCGTTCTCAACAAAATCCGAAGGAGAATCTGCAATGCAATCAATCCCAACCTGGCAGCTTGACTCTAATCACTTTCTCATCGACGAGATGTGTATTCCATCTGTTTTTTCTACAAATACATTCACGGCTTCTGCTCTGACAAGCTTAGCTCTCTGGTGCCCCCTCTGCACAAATTTTCTCAACCTACTAGACTGGCAACTAGGTCCCACTTTTTTACCGTGAGACTAATCAAATGTAACTGCAGCTTCTACTCAACTAGCTTCTTTTCTCACACTTCCCGCCTGTGGAACTTTCTTCTGTATACTTTCTTCCCTGATAGGTATAGTCTTCAGTAATTTAAATGCAACATCAATTGTCATCTCTTATCTCATTGACCCCCACCATCTTTTTTCTGACACCCGCTGCATCTTGTTCTCTCTTTTTGCTCTACTCTCATGCAGCTCTCTTCACACCAGTGTTTCCATCATTCTTTTACCCATTCCACAACACCCCTTGTGATTTGTTCTTCTTTCTCTTTGCTCTCCTCTTATGTAACCTTCTGTGCACCAGTGGCAGTAAATCTGTCTTGCATGGGGTGAAATGATTATGAAAAAAAAGATCATGTTTGATAAAAGACATAATTTTAAAGTATGCTGAATTTACGGTTAAAAATGCCCAGTACATCATAAGCACAAAGGAAGATGGTCGAAAGTTTGCCTTCAAGCATGAAACAGACTGTCGCTATTCGGTGTTGACTTCAGTTCATGTTGCTACATTTATTTTCAAGGATTGTGTTTTTTTTGCATGTTTATATAACTCTTTTTGGTTAATTCTGAAACCAATTTGAAGGCACAGAATTTTTGTGTGTATTTGTAACATGACCTTTGGTATATTTACTGATTATATAAAGCAACTAATACAGAAAGTTAATAAAAAATTGAAGAGGCAGAATATTATTCATATATATATATATATATGTATGTATGTATGTATGTATGTCCAGTGCCTACTACCCACCTGGTGGTGGGCAGCAAGTATGATTGGTAGCCCCAGATGATGATTAACGACAATTGCTTTCTTATCAACATTTGCTTTGTTTTTGTATTTTCTACACATTTATAATTTGCTTATAGGATGTACATTGTGGTGCAGTGGATATCAACTCAAAATGACAAATCAGGGAACCAAGTTCAAATTCCAGTTGAATTCCTTGCATTCATTTGCACACAAATATCCTTGGGAAAGGTAGTAATTCATTTCTTCCCTGCAGTTATTGGTTAAATAATAAAACAGATTGGGTTCTTTGGCCTTGGCTGGCAACCAGTTTACCGCAAAAAGCAATGGCAATCTACTGCAGGATAATTTTCTGCCCAGTCAGTCATGTTTCTTTCAAGACATGAACGCCTAAAGTGTGTATCACGTATGGCACTAAACTGACTGATATATTGCTTTCAGTCTTTACAAAACCAAGTACAACTTGCTATTAAACAATAAAAATCTTTTGTGGATTTTGATATATTTCTGTTTTTTTTTTTCTTATATGAATCAGTCAGTTAAGTGCCATACATGATACACACTTTTGAGTGATCATGTCTCAAAAGAGACATGACTGACTGAGTAGAAATTATCCCGCAGTGGATTGCTATTGCTTTCTGTGGTAGACTGGTTGCCAGCCAAGGCTACAGAACTCAATTTGTTCTATTATTTAACCCATAACTGGAGGGAAGAGATGGATTAATACCTTTCCTATATGTATTTGTGCGTAAGTGAATACAAGGAATTCAACTGGAATTTAAACTCTGCACCCCGATTTCTCGTTCCGAGTCGATATCCACTGCACCACAATGCACCTCCACAACTTACATGAATGCAACCTTATAAAAATTTAGATGTAGTAGTATGAAAGCTGGGTGTTTCATATATATATATATATATATATATACACACACACACATGCACATGAGTATATTTTATGGATTAAAAATTTTGCATGTTTCCTTTTAGTACCAGAAGTTATCATCGTTTGAGGATAGTTTAAAAGCAAGACGTTTAAGTACTGGTTTTGAATACACTGTATATTTTATTCCCCCATTTCAAAAATTGGTGCCATATACTCTCCATTCAATTTGTTTTTCTGCTATAGTAAGCTTAGCTGAGCAACTATCAATAGAGAATGAAAGAGAAATTGATTCAAGATTCAAAATAAATTTAAAGATAAACCTCAAGCACAAGGTGAATATGGGGAGAAATGATAAATTCTATTTAGAAACTATGTATATTTGTACATTCGAATACAGACATGATTATATATATAATGAATAATGACAGAGATGGGGTGGTGCTTACTGAAGCTTTATTGAGCTACAATATGGCCGCCATGTTTATATGCCTTTTATAGTCATAAGCGTAAAAGAGTTAAAATAGATAGGGGAGGTAAATCAAATACATTTTATCACCACAACAAAGATGAAGAGAAAACTTGAAGCAGCTGAAATGTCGTTCTACAGAAGGATGCTGCAGATATTATGGACTGAGCATATGAGCAATGACAAGGTGTTGGAAAGAATGAAAACGAAAAGGAAATTAATATTGAGCATCAAGAAGAGACAACTGAAGTTCCTGGGACATGCAATAAGGAAGGAGGGCTTGGAGAATCTGATACTAACAGGCCAGATTAATGTAAAAAGAGACTGGGGAAAGCAGCGGATAACATATTTGAAGGGCCTGAGCAGGTGGATGACAGAACGGGGGCTGCGAGACATTGTAGGAGAAAGCGTGCTAAGAACAACTGGGGATAGGGAGATGTGGAAGGCCATGATCGCCTACGTTCTGAAGGGACAAGGCACATAGAAGAAGAAGAAGAATATATAAATAAACACTGAAAGAAGAATAAATATGCAACAGACTGAATATGTTTCAACTTAGTTGTTATTACATACAGGTGATATAGCTTGAGAAGAGTAAAGGATTATATATTGAAATCAATACATGTTCTGCTTCCAAAATAATGGAAATAGTAACACTGTTTTCTGAGAAAGAAATATTTTGTATTCCTTGACCAAGCTTCCAGTAATACTTTCATTTCAACAGTGATCAAATCTTATTGCTTAAAACAATTTTTCAAGAAAATATGTTTCAAAAGTCCAACAACTGTTATTGTACTTTTCAGTTTTAATGGGGATTTCTTTCCTTGCCTTTTGTTTGAAACAGTGTGGAATATCAGCATCTTGATTGTCATCATGTTTTTTTTTTACAATCATTTCACTCTAACTTGTGATATCAATTTCGTTTTTGCTCTTAAAAGTCAAGTTAAGTGATTTTTGTTATTTGGTATAGTTCTTTGTTCTTCTGGATATCAGTCCACAAGTTTTGAATAGGAATGGTTCTCACTAAGACCTACTTCACTCCCTTGAAGTCATTTTTAACCATTCATTTTAGAAGACAGTTGTATACAGCAGACAGTTTAGAGAATTTAGAAAGAGTTTGGTGCCATGCATGGCATTCATATGAAAGTCTTGACCTGATGAGGCTATTTAAAAATATGGCACCTTTTTTTTGAGGATAATGTTTTAGTTTTTCAACAGTTTTTGGCATTGGGGGAAATGACTTCAATCACAGTTTATCCTACATTCAATTTTCTTCTCTCCTATATACATAATTTTTTATTGCAGAGTGAGTAGCCATGGTTAAATTTAAAAAAAATAGGCAGAACTTTCTAACAAATAGAATTAACAGTTTGCAATAAAAAAACAAGAGGAAAAAGAAAACAAAACAACAGGGTCAAAACATAATAAAGCAAATATATATGAAGCAAATTTACAGTAACCAGGCAAAAAATTCATAAACTAAGAATTGTGGTTGACATGCAAGAACAAATTTGCATGAGCGAACATAGCATTCAGACTGTGTGATAAAACAGACTGGGACTGAGTTAAATAAACCAGCATATTTTATTGGCTAGGAAAAATCCCAGCATGCATCTGTGTGCTTTTGCCTATAAATTGGAAAGAGAAAAGTGTTTTGAATTTGTTCCCATGGTGAATTTGAACCAGTAGTTATAACTGATTGATACACTGTGGTAATTGAAGTGTTTAATATCTACTTATTCAACATTTTGAATTTTTATGATGGGTTCAGGATAAGTGTCATTACTGTCTTCATTCCAATTCCAGATCATAGTTTTACTTTTAATAAGTTTTTATCTTGAGTTCTGTAGAACAACAACACTTACCAGTGTAAGGGTCCCGGCTAGCATCCAGCTGGCAGACAAAAATAAAGCAGTTTTTAACTCAATACAAACCCTGCTGTATTTACTAGCCTTCCCACACAAGGCTGGATGTGACACATGGTCATTTTAATGTGGGTATTCCCGGCCATATAGCCGGGCCAAAAATATGTCTGTCTATTTTTACCGAGTCGTGGTTCTACCTTTCGGCGGAACCACGACTGGGTTTGTGCTCTCTGCTCGGAAGCAGAGAGCTGACAGTGTTATAGGGTTACAGAGCAGTCATCCGAAGACGACTGCTTCAATGCAAACCCTGCTGTATTTACTAGCCTTACCACGCAAGGCCGGATGTGACACATGGTCATTTTAATGTGGGAATTCCCAGCCATATAGCCGGGCCAAAAATATGTCTGTCTATTTTTACCGAGTCGTGGTTCTACCCTTCGGCGGAACCACGACTGGGTTTGTGCTCTCTGCTCGGAAGCAGAGAGCTGACAGTGTTATAGGGTTACAGAGCAGTCATCCGAAGACGACTGCTCCAATGCGAACCCTGCAAACTATGACTGGAATCAAGCTAGTATTTATCCAGAAATGCTTTGACTCATTTACAAGCAGCCAGCCAATCATAGCCCAAGCAATGGACTATCCCACTTGAGCACAATGAGATGCTCCAGGGCACCATAAATAGCTCTCTTTCTCAAGGTGGTTTATTCTGGTTGGCGAGTTGACTGCTTGTATCACGCCACGTGAACTTGTGCTCATTGGTTGTGCATACACCTGTGGCAGTATGTCACCCTCGTACTCCGGGGTGAAGTGGATGGTGTTTCTGTCACTACTAGCCATGGCTTGAATAGTGATATGGACGATGTGACTGGAGGAAGTCTTGTGGGGTGGCCGTCTTTCACATCAGGATTTGATCCGATATTTTGAGCAACAGCTCAAAATGAAGATCAGAACTGATTGGAAATAGTTGACTTTGACAGGCTTCAGCAAAAGGTGGGTAAATATGGCAAGCCTGGTTCACGTGAATGGGGCTAGCATTGATTTTCTCTTTTAGGTCTGCTAGTTACATCGGAGTGGATTCCTTTGGAACCCCCCATCCTGATTAAGGTAGTGCTTTCTTGTGTATTAAGTTAATGTGAATGAATGGATTCCTAGCCTGTACCCGGTTTTCTCTTTTGTTATGATCCAAGTCAAGATTCCCAACCTCCCCAGTTTGTTTTTGGTCCTATTTTATCTTGACTGGATCAGTCTTTGATTTTCCCATTCCATTAATTATTTTATCCTCCCCCACTCCCTATTTGATTTTGCCATTTGTCGGATTACAGCAGCCACTCTTTTTTGTGGGTTGGACGGGTCTTTCTAACATTTGTTAATTTTTAGTTTGTTTTTGGGTATTTCATCCCCTTCCCCTCATTTGATTATCATTAAATCTTTTAGAATATATTTTGCATTATAGTATATATTAGCAATTTTACCTCATGGGTATATTTCCCCCTTTTTAGTTGCCCCTTGTAAATATGTAGTACTGTTGTTTAACACACTTTTGTAGAGCTGCCAGTAGTCTTTAGAGTTTAAATTGAGGAATGCTGTACACTGCTTCATTCTGTCAGCAAACAAAAACTTAGCTTCATTTAGGATTCTCTTGCACTCATTACAAGCAGAGACAAAAAAGCACCTATTATGGTCAGACGCAGGGTTTCTATAAAGTTGGAAGAAGTGATTTCTGTGGGCAATAGCAGCCAAGCAAGCAGGGGTGAACCAGGGGGACGAATGGGGTTTAAGTCAAAACTTCTTGGCTGGGAAGAAAGCATTGATGCCAATTTTAACCCAAGAGAAGACCTTAGATACACAATCTTCAACAAGAAGACTAAAAATTTTGTTCTAAGTAACATTGTAGCAGGTAAGAAATTAATTAAAATCAACCTTCTTTTTCACTTTTACAAAAATTCACAATGATGTGTGAAATCCTGGTTTTCCCAAATAGAAAAAGGATTGACCATCTGCTTAAAGAAAAAGTTGAAACCAGATTTCACAAGTAGGTGTTAAAATGATTTTTGATGAATGGGAGCTACTTGCAAGACCAAAAGGATTTATTGTAAGTGCAAAAAATCTAGATTACCATAAAAGGACTTCATCAACTTCAGTCAGTCAGAGAGTCATTGGGAACCATGAGACAAACATCTAAAATGTAAATCAACTTCAAGTGACTCAACATTGTCCTCTTTCACTTTCTCCTTATCTCTTTCAACAATTACTACTACGAACATTTTGTACAAACTCTGCCCTTAACTTCTTATTAATGTTGCTAATTGCACATTTACGACTTTCTTTCCTCATAATAAATTTCTATTTTAAAATGCAACATGTATATTTTATTCTGTTTATGCTATTCCACACAATTCCACATATTCTAACCTGCTGACAACCAACCTTCTGATGAAAAGCTTCTGATGATGATTCTGCATAAATCTCGTAAGCTGCAGGGAGTTCAGTTGTCTGACACAAGGCCGAATCAAAGAAACATTAACCAGCTCCCTACGCTACAACATCACTTTTAAAATCAAGGAATGACTGTCTGTTCTTTGGTAGCAATAAGATATTCTGCTGGTTGAAGGTTTTTGACGGAGAGGAAATGGAGAGAGATATTAATGTGTGGGGAGATCCACTACTTGCATAAGAGATTGAATGATTGAAAAGTTCATGGTATGGACGGACACCAGCAAGATCTGTGACAGATTTTTCCAGCCACTTGGCATGGTGGGCATTAAAATCTCCAAACAAATATATTACCAAGATAGAGGATGCTAATTTTCTTTGCTAGATTGCAATTAACTTAACTATAAAAACATCAGCTTCCTTAACCATCAACTGTTCTTGGAAGAGGAAGCAAGGACACTTTTTTTTATTCCTAGATATGTTAGGGATGAGGGTATAGAATGCTTAAATGAGAGGTATCCATCTCTTTGTATCTGTGCTTGTTTATGCACAGGGAATAATCTAGAAAAAGATTAAATAGATTGAAGCTCTGATTTTTCCAAGTTAAACAACAAATGAGGTTTGAAATATTTTCATTTTGTGGATCTCGCAATGCATGATTTTGTGAACTAATATAGTTCATCTATCAGATTGAAAAATTAAATTAAAGCTTAGGTGATTTTTAATGAAAGGGGTATATTATAAATAGTATTAAAATTTCCTATAAATACAGTACAATTTCCTTGGTCTCTATTTTTACATGAATATGATAATACTGATGGCAACTAGCAATATCTAAACTTATTTATAAATGGAACTTTGTGTATGTGAATCTGTTACCTATAGGCTCCGAAATGGCTGAACCGATTTTCTTGAAAATTTACACAGTTGTACTATAAGCGTCTGCGAGTGTTCTTAGCTAGGTTTTGTGTCAAGGTACCCCCAATAAATATCGAAAATCTATAATTGAAAAAATCAGGTTACAGAAGGAGTGGTTCAATTTTAATCAAATTTGATACGCTCATAGACAAAGACATAAGAACTGATATTCAGAAGTTTCAAGGTTGCAATTCTTACAATAGTGCAGAAAATCGATAATATATATATATATATATATATATATATAAAAGGCAAGATGTTTGTGTTTGTGTCTGTTTATCTGTCTGTATGTCCTTTATACAAATCCACAATTTTTATCCGATTCTCACCAGACTTCACACAAATATTCTTTAGGCTGAGTCAGTGCTCCAGGAACATGGATTAGTTTTAAAGCTTTCATTACACCTGAGCAACGCCGGGCTATACTGCTAGTGTATACATAATTCTGTACTTCTAGCATCTGCTATGCAGTATAGCAAGTGTTATCGGTGGACTAATTGAATGAGTCAATCATTGTCTCATTATATCACATATATCTAGAAAAAACTTCTTGATTCATAGTAATTCTCTCACTTCATTTAGTCAGTTATATGCCATGTATGATACAAGCTTGTGCAATGATGTCTTCAAAGAGACATGACTGATTGGACAGAGGATTTTCTTATAGAAGGTTTCTATTACTTTCTGTTGTTGACAACCAAGGTTACAGAACCCAATTTGTTCAGCTATTTAACTCATAGCTGGAGAGAGAGGTTACAAATCCAAGATTATTTGCCTGTAAGTGAATGCAATGAATTCAACTGGAATTCAGATTTGGCTCTCTGTTTTCAAATTTTGAGCTGATATTCACTGCATCACAATGCAAATCTCACTTCAATAGGTTTCCATAATTTGAGTTGAAATATTTAATTGCACCAGATGAAAGAATAGAAAAACAAATGATTAAAAACCTAATTGGTAAAACAATGATCTGAAAATTTTCTCTCAGATGTTTTATCTTAGTTCATGTCATCCGATCTGCTTGTTTTCATCTTGATTATGATCTTCATATTGTATTTCGTTCAACATTTGAAGAGGTACTGAATACTTCTCAGCCTGATCATTTTCCTAAAATTGGGTGTGACTCTAACAGAGACCATCCCTCTCAGGATAGTTTTGTTTCTTCTTTCTCAGAGACATGTTGATGCTAAAGCAAGAGTTCCAAGTTTACCCTGTTATCTAACTTATTACTGTTAGAAAATGATCTTTACCTCAGTGCAAAGTGAACAAAACAAATTTGGTCAAATGGTGATTCCACTTTTTGCAATGTTAGCTTGTATTATAAACACATGTCTGAATGTTTCAATAGAGAGAATGTGTGTATTAACCTTTAGTACTCTGTGTGTAGGTGACTTCATTTGTCAAGAGAAAATGTTTTAACAGCTGCCGTATGCAACTCTGATCATCAGGTTTCCATATTAAAATATTAGCTCTTCAGATTTTTTTGTTACAAACATGTGAATTTCCAAGCGAGCTAAGTGAATTGCAGAAAATTACATCCTTAAGATTAATTTAGTTTAGTGTGGTTGAATTTTGCACTAGTGTTGTCATATCCTACTATGGCAACAGGAAAATGACTAACTGAATTTTGCACTAGTGTTGTCATATCCTACTATGGCAACAGGAAAATGACTAACTGAATTTTGCACTAGTGTTGTCATATCCTACTATGGCAACAGAAAAATGACTAACTGAATTTTGCACTAGTGTTGTCATATCCTACTATGGCAACAGGAAAATGACTAACTGAAAATTGAAGACAATGCTACTTGAATTGTCTGGCCACTTATATCCAATGGATGAATTACTTATGAATTTAGAGTTCTAAAGATTGTAAAAAAAATATCCAGCATTCTTTATCTAAAAAAGAATTTTCTATTGAATGTTTTATCACTTCCTTCTTCTATGTGCCCTGTGTCTTCAGGACGTAGGCGATCATGGCTTTCCACATATCCCTATCCCTAGTGGCTCTGAGCACGCCTTCTCCTGTTACACCATGCAACCTTCATTCTCTCATCGACCTGATTAGGTCCTTCAAATATGTTATCTGCTGCCTTCCCCTCTCTCTTTTTTCCTTTATCTGACCTGTTAGTATCAGGTTCTCCAAGCCCTCCTTCCTTATTGCATGTCCCAGGAACTTCAGCTGTCTCTTCCTGATGCTCAGTATTAATTTTCTTTTTGTTTCCATCATTTCAAAAACCTCATCATTGCTCACATGCTCGATCCATGATATTCACAGCATTTTTCTGTAAAACCACACTTCAGTTGCTTCAAGTTTTTTCTTCATCTTTGATGATATTGTCCAACATTCACTGTCATATTGAAGGACGGACTCACATAGCAATCCAGTACTCTCTTCATAGTTTCCAGCAAAATTGTCCTATTAATACTTTACTCAACTTCTGGAATGCTTTTTTCGCCATACGAATTCACCTTCGGATCTCAGTGTTGCACTTTCCATCTTCTGTTATAACACTTCCCAGGTATTTAAATTTTTGTACCTGCTTGATTCTAGTATCCCCGACCTGTATTTGACATTTTGGGCTGCCCTTTTTACTGATGACTATGCATTCGGTTTTCTTGCAGTTTATTTCTAGTTTGCATAAAAATGTACTGGGATCTTTTGCACACACATAAAACTACAACTCATTTTCATGTTTTCATAAGTTTTCTTTAACATATTTTTATGATTATGCATGACAATTGCTTCTTCTTTCCTGTCAGGCAATTATTTTTTCATGTTTCGTCTTTAGTGTCAAGAGGAGAGCAACAAAGGTAAAGATATTGTAACAATTGAGGCAGTACTAATTTTCTCATGCTATAAAGTACAAGATTCCTTCAGGAGAGTGGAATTTTGGAGAGGTAATTTTTGTGTTTTTAAAAAGCACTTTTTTTTTTTTTTGCTTTACTTGATTTTTTTTTCTGTCACTTTTTATAAAACCATCTTTTCTTATGTCTACCTTTTTTTTTGTTTTGCTCTTCTTTTTCTTTCTTTTCTATTTTATATTTATTCTCTTTTTATATCTTTGCTTTATAAAAAGTGAAGATATTCGTATATTTATTTTTTTTCATAATCGTGTCACCCCAAGCAAGGCATTTTACTGCCACTGTTATGCAGGGGATTACATAGAAGGAATGTTATGAGGTTGCAGGGGGCGTCAGGAAGAGAGTAGGAGAAGGAAGAGAATACTGATGAGAGTGGGGTGTTCAAAGAAAAAAAGCATGAGAGAGAGGATGTAAGTTAGTGAGACAGGAGATGACTATTGACTTAACATTTAAATTCTTGAAGATTGTAGCTGTCAGGAAAGCAAGTATGCAGAAGAGAATTCCACAGGCGGGAAGTGCGAGAAAAGAAGCTGTTGGAATAGAATTTGCATTTACAATTTATTGGTTTCACAGTAAAATTGTGGGACCTAGTTGCCAAACTTGTGGCTCGAGGAAATTCATATATTTGCTATAATTTCTGTTTCCCACCTTTGTTTTCAATTTCTTTCCTTTCCCCCTTCCTTTTTTTTTTTCTCTCTGATATATTTTTAACGTTTTTTTTTTGTTTTTTCATTTTACTTTTTAACTGCATCTTTCTAATTCTAATTTTCCTTTTAGTGAAAGATGTTTTTTTTCAATTACTTCCTGGTTATTAAACAATTCTATCCTTTTTTCCTTGTTATGCTTGTGTTTACTTTTTTCTTTCTTTGTATCATTATTTACAATCATAAATGCATAAACTTTTCCAGCCATATGATTTCCAACTCCATCTTTATTTCTGTGTTTATTTTGCTTTCTTTTTTGTTATCTACCCTCTTACCCACCCACACATCTCTTGTGCATTTTTTTCTCATCTTTTTCTTTATGAAAAACATTTCTTCCTTTGCTTTTTTCCCTCACTTTTGTTCTCATGTTCTTCTCTCTCTCATATTACTTCTGCCTCTTTTTCTTTGGACATTCTTTAGACATATCACTCTTTTTACTTGTTTTTTCTCACACTCTTACACAATTTCATCTTATTTTTCCTTAATTTTCTTTTTATGTTACCATTTTTTCTTTTATTTTCTTCTTTTTTCTCTCTTTTGCTCTCTACTTTTTCCACATTGACTTTTATCCTTGCTTTCTTTTCATATTTTTTTCAACTCCCTCTCTTTATTTTTTTCTCTACCTTTCACACTCATATATGCCTACACTTATTTTCCCCATCTTGTCTTAGACTTTTCTTAAAGCCATTTCTCATCTCTGATTTTTACTTAGTTTAACTCTGCCCATTCATTATCCTTCAAGACTCTGATTCCCAAAACAAGCTTCATCGGTCAGAAAAAATACAAAGGTGGTGAGAAACAGCACCCATGTAGGGATTCATCACTTCCACTGTGGCTGATTTGGGCAAGGTCATTGAGTGATGTGCAAAATAATTGTGGGCTTCTCATACATTGCAGACAGGATTCTTTACCCATCTTCATCTTTTTCATCAATTTTCCCATTCCTGGCTTTTGAACACTGCAGTTGCCCATCCCCAGGAGAATGAATCTTTGAGGTTGCTGGCACCAGAACCTTTCTGTACAGGGAAAGAGAAAAATAGATGAAGAATGTCATTGGATTGTTGTGTTCACTTGAACACAATGTCTTGTCGTCGCCAGGCATACTGTTGAAGGTTCTTTATCACTTGTGGTTTGAGATTATTGAATTTGAGCAGGATCTAATAGGAAGATGAAGAGGAGAGTAAGATAATAAAATTGCCCTGGGGCAGAGTAAATTATGGAATTTTCTTCTATTTGTCTCTAAATGTCTGGCAGAAATTGGCTCACACTGGGCTGTGGTAATAAATTATCCTAATGGATGTAATCTTCTGCGATCCACTTAGCCTGCTTGGAAATTCACACGTTAGTAATAAAATTGCATATAAATCTGAAGAGCTGATATTTAGATGGAATTATTTTGTAAATAATAAGACCTTTTCTCTGATTTTTTGAGCTTCTATTGTCTTTTACATTTTTTGGAAAAAATAATACTGAATAATAGATATTAAAACAAGGATCAATCACTTTGCTTTAAGTTATTAGCAAAGACTTGGACAAATCTGGTCCCAATTAGTGTTTAGTTGTATCGTAGTGATTTGAACGGCTGTTTTTAAAAACTTTTGATAAACAAAATCTGACCATCTAAAAGAAATATATTTTAAAAATACTTAAAATATTTTTAAAATACTTACCAAGTTTATTTTTGATCAGTTTACATCTTTTACTATTGAAAGGGTGGAAATGTTAAAAATGCTATGATTGAAATTTTGGTAGTATATATTTTCACATCACTTAATATCCCTCTTCTCTTTTGTATTACTTCCTGACCATTGACAATTCCTGTTTTTTTTAATGCATTTCTTTAGTTAAATAATTGACAATGTATTTAAATTATGCATATAATAACCCTCAACAGCAGCAACAACTAAAATGGATAGCACATGGAGCTCAAAGAAAAAATAACATAAACAAGATGTTGATATTTGACACTGCATCAAATAGAGCCCATCTGTGGTTTATACAGCGACTATGCTGGGTGGACTCTGCTTAAAGTTTCTGGGAGAGATAACGTAATCTGGTGTGATCAACAGACTGAACAATGATTGAATTTTATGGGCATGTAGCTGAGTGGTTAGAACGTTCACTTTCTGAGCATGAGGGCTTGGTTCAAATCTCGCCATGGTTGATTTTTCAGGAAGGTGATCCCAGCATGAAACCCTTTCAGAAAGTGCCTGTAAAGCATATCATGTTTTGACCAAAACCTTGTTTACACTAGAGAACACACTTTCTCCCAGAAACTGTAACTAAGGTCTGCTCAGTAGAGTTACTGAATAAACCACCGGTAAACTCTGCAGTTACTGAACAAATACAAACATATCTAAGCAGGCGTCTGCAATGGGGATTAGCTAGCAGTCTTAGTAGACAAGCATCCTTAGATACAGAGGGTAAGCCAAAATGCTTGCCTTTAATTCTGTTCTCTTAATTCATGACATAAAAACTGAATGTTAGAAGATGCTTTTATAAATTTTAGGTGGAAATAGTAAAATTGAAAATTTAATCATCCAAATTTTTATTTCCTTCCTCTTTTATTTTATACTGCAGGAACTAAATGAAGGTATTTGAAAGAGTTGTCAAATAGAAGTAAATTCTGTGCATTGCAATAAACCACCACTTAGTATTTGTATCCGGCTTCAGATGCAGTTAGTCACGAATTAATGGTTTTCTTCCAAAAAATTTACTACATATACAAATTCAGTAGATTGAATTAGTTGTATTTTTTTAGATAAATCCTTTCCCCAATATCCTGCATTCAATAAATATTTTCCCTTAAAGGAGATAATTCTTCATGAGGCTGTCTGAAATGGCACTACAAAATTGCAAAGAAAGAGTTGTACTAAATAACAAACAACATATCACTTGAAAAATTCTAAAAACAACAAAAATCTTTTCTGTCTCTGTAAACCTCTGCACCCTAGTTGGAGTTTTACCATGCTTAGGGTGAAAAGCTTATTGCTGGTGATTAATGTAAACTAACTCAAACACAATTTTAAAATGCATACTGCCAGCCATATATATATATATATATATATATATATATATATATATATGCACACACTACTGGGCATAATTATTAGGCCACCCATTTTTTTTTTCATATTATTTTTAGTATTTATTGGAAAATCAAAATAGAATGGTTCTTTTGTTATTCTTCTTCTTTTTTTTCTTTAATGTGCCATATTTTTTCCACATCTCCCTATCCCTGGTGGCTCTTAGCATGCCTTCTCCTGTTATACCATGCAACCCTCGTTCCGTCATCCACCTGATCAGGTCCTTCAAATATATTATCCGCTGCTTTCCCCTGTCTCCTTTTCCCTCTATCTGGCCAGTTAGTATCAGATTCTCCAAGCCCTCCTTCCTCATTGCATGTCCCAGGGACTTCAGTTGTCTCTTCCTGCTGCTCAGTATTAATTTCCTTTTCATTTCCATCCTTTTCAAAACCTCATCATTGTTTACATGCTCGGTCCATGATATCTGCAGCATCCTTCTGTAGAACCACATTTCAACTGCTTCAAGTTTTTCCTTCATCTTTGAAGATCTTGTCCAACATTCACTGCCATATTGAAGAACCGACATCACATAGCAATCCAGTACTTTCCTCTTTGTTTCTAGCAAAATTGTCCTGTTTCTTAATCCTTTAGTCAACTTCTAGAGTGCTTCCTTTGCCATGCCAATTCGCCTTTGGATCTCAGTGTCGCACTCTCCGTCTTCTGTTAAAACACTTCCCAGGTATGTAAATTTTTGTACCTGCTTGATTTTAGTGACTTTCACCTGTATTTGGCATTTTGGGCTACCCTTTTTGCTGATGACCATGCATTTGGGTTTTTTGCAGTTTATTTGTAGTCCTTTCTTGTCACTCTCTTCAGCTACCTTCTGTAGGACGTCTTGTAGTTTTCTTTCTATGTCTGCTATCAGCACTGTATCATCTGCGTACCTTATATTGTTTAAATTGTGGCCGACAATGGTGAGTCCTGGCATAACATCTAGGGTTCTCAGAATAGTCTCACTGTACAAGTTGAATAGATCCAGTGAAAAGACACATCCTTGTTTTACAAACCTTTCAATCTTTATATAACTGCTGAATTCGTTACCTGTCTGTATGCAGGCAGTTTGCTGCCAGTAGAGATTCTTAGGTCTTTCCCAAATATGTCAAGGCTGCCAAGCATCTCTATCAATTCTTTGTGGTGTACTTTGTCAAATGTTTTAGCATGATCAATAAAACATAGATACAAGTCCTTCTTCATTTGTTTTACCCTTTCAGATAGCATCCTGTTCCAGTGTCTTTGACAAAATCGCACTGCTCTTGTCCTATCTCTGGCCTGATTCTGCTTCTCACTCTATTCATTTCATTTTCATTTACAATTATTCACTTAGCAATAAATACAAAAAAATAATATGAAATACATCATTCTTTTTAAAACACTGTGGTGGCCTCATAATTATGGCTAGTAGTGTATGTCCATCTGGTAACTTTCAAAACAAATCGTCTTAGTAATTGAAAAAAAATAGGGTAATCAATATATATCAAAGAGTTTGGAGAAAATATTATGAAGAAGTTGCTGAAAAGTTTTTGTACAGACCAAGAATGGATTCTAAAAGAAAAAATTCAACATTGGACCAGATTTTGAGTAATAGGATTGATAGAATTTTTTAACATTCCCCTCAATATTTAAATATATGTTTGAATTTTTAAAATCTTTCATCAAAATTCTTGTTTGTTTTAGTCATAATGTTTTAGTCCGTGTATTCTCTAACATTCTTCAGGCATTTCTCAGGACATTAGAATTTTAAATCAAAACCCTTATTCTGTTCATGTAGTTAGATTATTCTCATCCTGTGTTCATATCTTGCACACTAATAAATGTACCATACATCCATGCATTGAATATTGCTGCCATATCTGATCTGGCTCTGGCTATATACCTAAAAAATCTCAACAAAATCTAAAGAAGTTTTTTATGTTATCGATTCTAAGCTGAAAACTTGATGAGTCTCTTTCCCTACACTCTGACATGGCTTCCCATTGTCTTTTCTATAAATATTTTCATGACAATTGTACTGATGAATTCTTTTCTTTGGTATCTTCACTTTTTGAATTTAAGCATACTACTCGATTGGCAGCTGGATCTCATCACTAGATGTAATCTTAACTTCTATTCTAATAGTTTCTTTTCTTGCATGTTTCACCTGTGCAACTCTTTTCTGATTTCTTGTTTCCCTGGCATCTTTGATCTTCAAAATTTAAATACCATGTCAACTGCCATCTTGTCTTCCTGAAACTTGTTTCTTCATTGTTATTTTTCCTCGTTAAAGACTTTTGAATATTTTTTATTATCAGTAACCCCTGGCATCTTAGTGGCATTATCACCTTGTTTCAGTTAAAAGGACTAAAATATAATGTGTTAATCTCATACAAGTTTATTCTTCATAGCATTCTCTTAATGAGTAGATATACCATATACTGTTTGACTCCTAGATTGAACTGACAACCACCATGTAGACAAATGAACATAATAAAACCTTTTATAGAGTTGGCCAGTGTGGACTAATATCAGTTGTAATTAAGGACAGTTATCTAAACTTATTTATAAATGGAACTTTGTGTGTGTGTGTCTGTGTGTGAGTATCCATTACCTATAGACTCTGAAATGGCTGAACCGATATTCTTGAAAATTTACACAGTTGTACTATAAGTGTCTGTGAGTGTTCTTAGCTAGGTTTTGTGTCGAGGTACCCCCGATAAATATCGAAAATCGATAATAAAAAATCAGGTTATAGAAGGAGGGGTCCGATTTTAATCAAATTTGATACACTCATAGACAAAGACATAAGAAATGATATTCAGATGTTTCAAGGTTACAGTTCTTACAATAATGCAGAAAATCAATAATATATGTGTATATATATATATATATATATATATATATAAAAGGAAAGATGTTTGTGTCTGTGTGTGTCTGTTTATCTGCCTGTATGTCTATATTTTTTCAGCCCTTCTATTTTAGTTTTTTGCTTCGGGTTTTGCTCTAAGTAGGTATAATTGTAGTTCTTAGTCTCAGCCATGATACTATTTACTCAGAGGAATTATCTAGCCTTCAAAATTCAGTTTACGACGAAAAACTTATTTGATATCGATACCAGGAAATCAAAATTTGACTTACATCCATTCATTTTTGCTTCAGTCTATGGTTTTGCTTTAAATGGAAACAACTATTGCTTTTTAGTTTTTCGTGCTAACCTCCAAAGAGTCTGAGTTCCAGGACCATGGATTAGTTTTAAAGCTTTTATTATACCCAAGCAACGCTGGGCTATACTGCTAGTGCTAAATAAAAAATATATGCTATTATTGCACAACACAGACATCAGCTTTATGTCAAGGATCTTCACATATCAAGGAAATAAAGTCCAGGGAGTTTGAAACCAAACCTTTTTGCTCCAGGATTCATTTAGGCAAATGAATCTCAAAACAAAGCACTCAAAAGAGACAGGACTGCTTGTTGCCCTACAATCCATTACAAAAGGAAGGATGTTTTTCCTGCAGTAAATAATTAATTGAATCAAGAAAGTCAATAAGATATTCTTCTCTCATACAATTTCAAGGCACAAAGCCTACAAAGCATGCTTCAAACAGTGCTACACCAGGCCTGGTTTATTTGTCAATGGCTGTGGTGCAGATGGCTTTTCAATTAGTCCAGTGAAGGAGATAAACATTAAATACAATGTAATGGCCTCAGTTCTTGATAATCATTGTCAGAGAAATTGTTATTTTCATTGGCTATTGATAATAATAATAAGAAGAAAGCCTGCAACAGGTGGGCTGGTCAGAGATGTTTGTTTATATAATTGGACATAGTCAGGGGCTAGTAATCACCCCCTGTGTGGTCAGCATTGAGGAATGGACAAAGAATTGAACCAAACTGTCATTTGCTTGATGCTATTAGTATTTTCAATAGATGTGTAAATAAAATAAATGTTGATGCTTTTATATGAGCTTGTGTGGGGCATATATATAAATTTTGCTTTCACATGTATCATTTGTGTTGTTATTCGTGTATTAGTGAATAATACTCTTATATACACACACATTTTCATATAAATTTTATCTATATATTGGAATATATACAACTGTCATTGAAAAAGTTTTAAGCCTCACCCAGAAGGAGTTCAAAAATCAATACAGTTTTGCACTATTTTTCAATGTTGTTTCCTTTGACATCAGTGTACTTGGTCCAACAAAGCTTAAACAATGGAAATCCATCATGGCACAGGTGGGGGTTTTGGTCTTTCCAAAACTCCTGCATAGCATATATGATCTCATTGTTTTTAAAATTGGTGACCACACAGTTGGAAGTTAAGTTTAAGAAATAGAAGGAAGCCAGATTGAGCTAAGTTTGGTGAGTAAGTGGATGGGATAGCAATTCAAAGATATAGTTAGCTGATTTAGGTACTGCAAACTGAGCAATATGAACAGGTGCATTATACTGGAGCAAGAGAAAATCTGTTCTCCTCATCTTCCCTCTGTGTTCTGACTTGATTGCTTTCTTCATTTGTCTTAATTCTAATGCATTCTATTGTCTACTAATAGTTGTTCCGTTTTTTAGGTTGTCTAAAATGAAAACCTTTTCAAAATAAACAAAGGAAGCCATCACCATGCCAACAGATGGTTCCTACTTGAACTTCTTCCATGGGTGGGGAACCAAAGTATATCAACTATTTGCTTTGAATCGGGTTCAACATGGTGAACCCAAGTTTTATCTTGAGTCACTAATCTGTGGTGGAAATTCTCATAGTGTTATGAGGAAACACACCTATTCCTCAGATAATGGACTCTTCCTCATATATTAGTAAGAGTTAACAGGAAGTTCTTGGGACGTTCATGGGAGTTCTTTAGAGTTCTATTGTAGTTCAGTAGAACTACTAGGCAGTGGCTATTAGTCGGCAGTTAGCTGAATAATAAGGCGTCGGCATTCAGTGGAAGATTACCAAGTTCCTAACATTCAGGGTGCATTAAATTGATTAGCAACCGACATAGCACGATTATAACCTTCACTGCGAAAACCACTCCACAACACATAGTCAACTTGGAAGTGAGACAAAAATACCATGCAATTGTTAACTCTTTTTCATATTCTGTTTTGGTGTCAACATTCTTGGGACCCATCTTATAGACAGCTTGCTCCTTCCCAACATCTCAGTTAAAGCAGTATGGACTGAACCAGAAATAATGCCTATCTGGTAGGCAATAAAACATCTGTCATTCAGAACCATACAGTGAATGGCACCACCTTGTTCAGCGGTTGAGGTTTTGGATGATCTGACAGAAGGTCATCTTTAGCACTGTTTCTGCCCACTTAAATTTCACAGCCTAATTATTCACAACTGCATAGGAAGGGGAGTCCTCAGCAAGTGTCTGTACCATGTCCTCATGGATTTTCTTGGGTGTCATATCTTTCTTTTGCAGTTAGTTGATGACTGCTCAGGCCTCTGTTCTGTCCATTTTTTATTTGTTGCACACCTCTCAACTTTGTATGAGCCTCAACTACACAGAAATTAAGACAGAAATCTTAATTAGATTCTCTATTTTTATAAGAAGTGCTAGTATGTTACCACAACAAAAATGTTTTGCTATGACTCTCTTTTTCTGGGCAAGGCTTAAGTAATATATATGAGGGCCATATATATATATCAGCATGCAGTGTGGCTATAGAAGAATCCAAAGGAGTATCCAATACATACAGTGATAGGATAACTCTTAAAGATAGCTCTAAACATATATGCATATAAATACATATGGAGCAAATATAAGAAAAATTAAGGCAGACTTCCGATTTACCATGAAATAACATGTCTGCCTTAATTTTTCTTATTTTTTTTTTTAATCATATCACTCCAAGCAAGGCAAAAACGACACTGATACGCAGGGGGCTATGTAAGAGTGAAAAGATTGGAAAAGAGAAAAACCGGAAACCACATCCTAAACAGGAAACAAGGGATGAGCCTCTTCACCTGTTCAATAGATGTCGGTGGAGTGTGAACCGGGCGATAGTTTAGTCTATCTCCTCCAATATATATATATATATAAAATTGATTACTTTAATACAACATTTTTATTACTTCAAACATAACGATAGCAAACGCTTTTTTAAAAATAAACATCCTATTATTTATTTACTAAAGAAAAAAATAAAGAGTGTAATGCTCTTTGTGGATGAGTGGTAAGGAATATTGGATTAAATGAAAGTAAGTAAGACGGGGGAAAATTTAATCTCTTTAATAAATAAAAGCGGTCAAATACAATGAGTCTCCTATAATAACATTTGAAGTATTTTTTTTTAATCATATCACCCCAAGCAAGGTGGTAACGCCACTGATGTGCAGGGGGCTACGTCATAGTGAAAAGATTGGAAAAGAGAAAGCCGGAAACCACATCTTAAACAGGGAACAAGGGATGAGCCTCTTAACCTGTTCAATTAACATGGGGGGGGAGTGAATAATGCATATATATATATATATATATATATATATAGTTTATTTTTTATTTAAAATTAATTTACATTGCAACACAGAAATTTTTATGTTTCAAGATGTAAAGTTTTTTGTCATCAGGAAATGTTCAATAACTTTGATGAAAAGGATTTACATTTGTAAAAAGAAAACAATATGTTTACTTATTAAAGAGTTAATATGGAGCGGGAGATAGAAAATTTAGATTTTATGGATGTGACTAATTTAACTAATCAGAATGAAGATCGATTTTGAAATTTAAGTACAGGTTAGGGGATGTGGGTATATATACATGACAGGGAAAGCTGTCATATTTATGGCTAGACTTCTTAATCCCTGTAAAAAGTATACATTTTAGTTACGAAGAAATACTCTTAGAGTTATATGTATTCTTGCTGTTTCTTTTCCTTAAAAAATAATATTACATCTATTTTGTATTGAGCACGTTTTTTAAAAAGTAAATGCCAGACAACTCTTGATTCTAAACCAGTTGGTTCTCTTTACCTGGATATATATATATATATATATATATATAGATATATATATATACACGCACACTACCAGCCATAATTATTAGGCCATCCAAGTTTTTTTTTTAAAGAAATTATGTATTTCATATTATTTTTAGTTTTTTTTGACAAATGAAAATAGAATGGTTCTTTTGTTATTATTACTTTGCTTCCTTGCCTTGAACTTTTGCAAAGAAAAACTTGTCCCAATCACCCTAAATTTTCTTCATTCTTTCATTGATGAAACTGCAATATAGATAATTATTAAATGTTTATAAATTCATTTGATGAACATTTTATTGTTCAATATTAAAAAAAGAACCATTCTATTTTCATTTACAATTATTCAATTGGCCATAAGTACTAAAAAATAATATGAAATACATCAATATTAAAAAAACAATGGGGTGGCCTAATAATTATGGCCAGTAGTGTATATATATATATATATATATATATATATATAGTGTGTGTGTGTAATATGTGCACACACATTTATATAAGTTCTTATCTGCCTGTTTTATGCTTGCATATTTATAAATTAGAAATTTATATCTCTTTATCTTTCTGCTTGTAAACAAGCATGTGTTATTTGTATACATACACAAGTTTCTTTGCTAGTATTCACACACAAACACACACACATATATATATGATGTAGTTTTAAGGTCAATCTTTAAAATGGATTCAAGGGAATAAAGCCTGTAGGTCTTAGTGAGAACCATTTTTATTCAGAACTTGTGAACTGGTGATACAAATTACAAAGAATTGTACCAAATAACAGAAACCACATCATTTGAAGACTAACAACAGCAGTAGCTACTAAAATGGATAGCTTATGTAACTTAAAAAGAAAATTATGATATCATAATGTTGACATTCTACAGCACTTCAAATAAAGATTTGGAAGCAAACTAATAGACAGACACATCACTGAAAAATAAGAAAATTTAAGGAATCTACAAATGGATGTGCATTGTGGTGCATTGGATATTGGTTCGGAATGAGAAATCAGGGAGCCGAGTTGGAATTCTAGCTGAATTCATTGCATTCACTTACGTGCAAATACTCTTGGGAAAGGTATTAATCTGTCTCTTCCTTCCAATTATGGGTTAAATAATAGGACAGATTGAGTTCTGTAGCCTTGGTTGGCAACCAGTCTACCACAGAAAGCAATGGCAACCTACTGCGAGATAACCTTCTGCCCAGTCAGTCATGTCTCGAAAGAGACATGATTGCCCAAGCATGTATCATCACTTAACTGACTGACTGACATATGCTTGTCCATGAAAATTTAGTCAAGCATAGATATGAATGCAGTATTGAAACCAATATTATGGATGCTAGAAAAACACAATAACAACAATAAAATTGTAATATGAGTTTTGGTAAAGAAAAACTGAAACTAAGACATCAGTTTTATCAACCCAAATATTTATACACTGACGACCTCAAAAGTATTGGTTGAATCCAGTGACTTGGCCCCGACAGTTGTGAGTTCAGTACCTGGCTACAGCAGAGGTGAACTTGGAGAATTGAGTTAAAGGAAGATAACTAATACTGTGACATCTGGAAGAGGCATGACTTGTGGGACTAGAACAATCTACCCTGGTGAACAAAATGAAGTGTTCAGTTTGAAACTCCCATCACCTGAAAAAGGGTGGAGCATACAAGGGCTGAAACATTGAACATGACAACAAAGGTGAGGAAAACATTCCGAACAATGTAAATAGTGTAAATAATTACAATACAACATCATAGACAGATATTGAAGGGAAACTCTATCACTATTAGAAAGAGTGATAACAGCTAGTGAACTTGCAAAACTTATTTTCTTGAAAAAATGTTTTAAGAGAAGGTTTTTATAAATTTCAACTGAAAGCAGGACTAGCTGTTAGTTAAAGGAATGCTAAATGTTTTCTTATAGGAAAAATACCTAATATTACCATTACAATATAGTCAAAGATATTATCTCCACACGAGAGATAAAGATATTATATTGGATGTGCGTTGTGGTGCAGTGGATATCGGTTCCGAACAAGAAATCTGGGACCCGAGTTTGAATTCCAGTTGAATTCATTGCATTCACTTACGTGCAAATACCCTTAGGAAAGGTATTACTCCATCTCTTCCTTCCAGTTATGGGTTAAATAACAGGAGAGATTGGGTTCTATAGCCTTGGCTGGCAACCAGTCTACCACAGAAAGTAATGGCAACCTACTGCGGAATAATCTTTTGCCCAGTCAGTCATGTCTCTTTCGAGACATGATCGCCCAAGCATGTATCACGTATGGCACTTAACTGACTGATTATCTCTCTTACTTAGACATTTCTATTTTTCATCACATATTTTATGGCAGCTATTATTATTTTATATTCTCGAACGTTCACTTTTAACGGGCTAACAAGACAAAATGGAAAAGAATTCTCAAATACATGCTGCCATTTATGATTGGCATC